>CAUYUJ010019170.1:1512231-1654654 GCA_963575745.1 Prorocentrum cordatum | reverse complement strand
CCCTCACCACCACAAAGCTCCAACATATCCACGCAATTGTTATGGCCATAGCATAGTGTAGCAACTATGCTGTATATGTCAGCGTGTGTGTCGGGCATAGATGTGGGGAGGGTAAGGAACAGGTCATCGTCCTCGTCGGAGCTTATCAGCTCGACAGGGGCGTCAGTACTCCAGGTTGCCATAAGATCCTGTCCGAGTCCTGACAAGTCGTCGCCGCAATCGTCATTTCCGTCTTCGACGTGCTTTTTAATGCGGCGAGGTTTGATGCCTGCTTCCTTTTCGGCTTTGAGCCTTTCCTTCTGCTTTATACGCGATTCAGTGGGTAAAGCTTGCTCGTTTTGTTCGTCGGTCTGTGTACTCATTGTCGTGGTGGAATGGGTACATGCGTCAATCGCCAGAGTCGGGAGGGGGAGAGAACAGTCATCTATGATGACGCGTCTATGTTTCTGTGGTGATTGAGTAGGCTCGTTTCCGAGCAAGACCGGTTCCTCGGGTTGCCAATACAACCGAGTACTGATGTTGGCAACCCCTGCAGGTAATGGTGCATGCCAATCATACCCTGTTGGTTGATCGGTAACTGAGATATCTTGAATAACCGCGTTGGTATCCAAGTTGATTGTTACACGTCGGATAACTTTAGACCATTTTGGTCCTCCTTTGTGAGTCGTCACGTAATGACGAGTATTATGGTCTGTACGCGTATACGTATTTAAATATACGGGCACGTTTCCGTGCGTGGTGGTACTCCCCAGGATTTTGTCGTTTAGGTAACGGATGATTGTAGTACGTGTCTGAGCCCGCCATTCAGCATGTCGTACCGTATGGCCGTACCAGTCCAACACATGTTGTGGTATGGCCTGCTTACAGGTACATGTCCACAGCTTCGAGCTAATCGGTATCGATGATGCTATCTGCATATATGTACCACTTGGTGTGTTGTCTTGCATATTGAACCGAATACCGAAATGACACAAACGCATCCGTATTACTGACAACTTCAGATCTTCCAGAGTATCACGTACTGGAGATAACTTCCAAACGTATCCTGGGGGACCGAATATGATGATTTTCATGCGGAGTTTCTTGGCTTTTATCAACAGGTTCTGGATACGTGACCAGTGTGGGGCCACTCTCTTTCCTGGAGTTCGTATATACCAGTCACCCGGAGTACTGATCCATATGAGAGTGTAATCTCCACTGATCACCGCACCTAGATAATTTGTGCCCACGCTTGTCATAAGTTCGTTGTGGGAAATACGTCACAAATATAACCTCGTGTGCGGAGGTCGGCACATGCCTCCCTCGTATCTTCAATGACAAAAGCCCTCTTACTAAGGCAGGTTGCCCCGCTGTCCTTGTTACCCCCCGGCTTTTCAGCCATCAGGCAAGACGACGAGGGGGCGACGTCGCCCTGCCATCTTCAAGATGAAGAAGATGTGCCTACAATATCTGCCAACATCTGGGCTTCCCTCAGATGCTGGAGCTCAGCACTGCAGCGCGCCGTGGCCTCAGAGGCGGATTGCTCCGCAAATGCCGTCAGCATCGATGGATTATCCATCAGCTGTTTCAGCACGCCTTTGGACCTAGCGTCGCTGACCGCATGCAATTCACGATTAGTGTATCCCATCACTATTTTACGGCGGGACTGTACAGCGTCCATGGGTACACTACCACCATGCAGGGCCAGTGTCCTGGCAACAAAACAATCGAACGTCTCGAGATCGTCGATGTTGTCGCCTCGCATGGTGGCCTTGGCGAGCGTCTCCATCAACCCCTGGGGCAGGTTTCCCTGCAATTGATTGCGCTCCTGCGCTGGGGTCGGCTCGCCTGTCAGCACTGTCTGGAAGGACGTGCTGCTTGAGCCCGAGGCGGGTTGCCCCGCAGCTCCAAAACGATCACACCTGATCGACAGATGCCCTGACGGCAACTTCGTCGTCGACATGATTTTGGGGCCTTCCGGGAGCTCCATCTTGACCTGCCCCTTACCAGGGAATATCAGCTTTTCCTGGCCTCGTTCAAGCACGATGATCGTGCGTTTGTCCTGCATACTATCGAGACCTAGAATGGCTGGCAGGTCCTTTCCACAGCCTGACACAATGTTCGTCTTGTATGAATCGTGTTGGGCTGACCCCTGGTACTCGCAGGCAATGCTAAATGTGCCTACGGTATCTGCTGGGGCCGACCCCTCTCCCACTCCGTTGATATGCAAACGAGAGCGGGGCTCGAATGTACAAGCACGACCATGTGACTCAACAGCCTGAACGAACTTACGGCTCGTGTTCTCGCCCATGATGTTGATCTTCGAACCGACGTCGATGAGTATGGAATTCCCACCATTATCCAAGAACGTCTTACTCGGCTGCTTGATGTGCACAGTTTCTGAAGTGTCGGCTGTGTCGGTAGGCGGGTTTCCCCGCGGCACATTCGCACTCCCTGGCGGGTTACCCCGCACGACACTGGCATGCGACTCGCTCTCGGCCATGCGTGCCAGGTCAATGCACTGGAAGTACGACACGTGCTGGGCGTGATCACCACGCTCCTCCCGCCAGTTGGCATACTCACCACGTATGTTCATATACTGCTCGCGGGTAGTGCGCCTTATCAGCGTTAGGTACGAGTGAAGGGCGATGTCTTGCAGCCCTTCGTTCATGACGTGATCCCGGTACCGCAGCCACTCCTCGAACTCCTCATTCGTCGCTGAGATGTTGACGGCCCTGGCTGCTGCTGCTGACGCCGCTGAGGATTCTGATAGGTCTAACGACGGACTATCAGTTTCAGGATTATTGGCATCTAGCATAAACGTTATGTGTGTATTATCCATCTGATACTGGAAATGTCGTACACGCAACTCGCGCAGCTGATCAGGGCCCAATGACATCTCAACCTCGCCTCCACTCTGGGGAGACATCTGAGGAGTATCCTGCAGGTTTCCCTGCTGAGGCGCCGTCATCGGGATAAGCTGATCGAAATATCCCGTTGCCATAGGCGGCCTTACCTCTTCAGGCAGGTGTCCCTGCTGGTGTGACGAAGCTGTCTGCATAGCTAGCATCCTGGCCGTCATCTCCTCCACCATGCTCCTTAGCTCCCGCAGCTCCCTCATTGACTGCTCGGGAGTCTGACTAAGGGAGCCAGTCCATGGGAAGGACGATGTTATAATGCCAGGTGCACGACAGATCGCACATGGTGGCTGCTGTGGATCTCCCTCACGCTGGTTTGTCACGTGGCCCACCACGTTAGAATTCCAGCATCCCTCGTGGAATAGGTGATTGCACCTCAGGCGATACACACTATCCCTGGGCTGAAATTCTTCGAGGCATACAGCACAGGTGTCCTCCATCCCAGTAAAGACTTCTACGTCTGCTACCCTGGGATATACCCGCCGCTGCCTCTCCAGTACCGTCTCGGAGGGCATGAAGGCTGATGGGGGAGTCCCCGTTAGGTCCATCACCTCCGGCCCTTCGACATTTGGCATGGAAGTGGTAGGAGTCACGGCGGGCGAGTTTCCTCGCAAAGGTGAGCCCCTATTCCGCACCACATCGAGTGCAGCTGCACGTGACTGGTCCCGTGCACTTTGCACCGCCTGCCTCCTCATGAAACATGCCTGCTGAGTGTGGTGCGTCTGCCTGATGTAGTCAGGCACGCCCCTACTGCCAGACGATATTGAATGGGCAGTGGGTTGTACAACCACCTCTGGTGATGTTGGGGAAGGCATGAAGGCCATGTGCGGGTACATGGAGTGGTCACTGCAGCGCACATTGGTGAGGTTATGCATCTGATCCGCCAATTCCCGAACAAATTTGTTCGGGACCCTTGTACCGTCAGGGTATAATGGCGGATTCATCTGCGTGGGTGGTGGCCTCTGGCCCTGAGACATGCTCGGATGGGCGTTGAACGCCGGGATAAAGGCTCGTTGCCGAGCGGGGTCCCGTGGGTTGGGACCCTCCGGTTCCCAGGACCAGGCTGGCCTCCACCTCTGCCCACTTGGGTGAGGCAGATTATGGTTCTGCACCTGCTGTACCGCGGCCGCCACCCTTGAGCGATAGTCGTCGGGTATACCTGCCCTGTGGCGGCTTGGTGTACCAGGCAGGTTTCCCTGCTGACTCGTTGGCGTGCCGGGCGGCATCATGTTGAGGAGGGCTGTGCTGTGATCAGCCCTAGCCGCAGCTAACCTCTCCATGAGTGCGCCGTTTACTGCAGGGCGAACAGGTGTCCCAAATGGGGATTGCGCTGGCGGAGTGCCCGCTGGAGTCATGCCCCTTGGAGTGTGCATGCTCTGTGTGGGGCTTGCGTGCATTGGCTCGAACCGAGCAGGTCCGCTTGTAGGCAGGTTTCCCTGCATGGCTTGACGATTTCTCGTGGCCATAGCGGACATTGCTCCCTGGCCTGCGGCCCAGGGATCCTGCTGGCACAGCCTGTCCGCCAGCTGTTCTACCTGGTCAGGGTTCAGCGCAGCTGCAATCTGATCCAGGTCTGAAGTACTTATGGCCTGCCAAGACACGGCGCTCGGCCCTTGGCTTGGGGCACGGCTTGGAGCCGCGCTCCCGGCCTCACTCTCGGTGATCATAAAGATCCGAAAGATCTCAGGCTGGTTTCCCAGCTGGGTGGGGCTGTAGTGGTCCCCAACGTCCCTGTGGAGGTAGACCATGGCTGGATCAACGCCCTCTTGGTCTCGGGACCACTTGTACTTAACGCTGGAATCACCAACATCAGCCCACCTATCTGGGGCAGTCATCATACTGACAGAGACTCGCGCACGGCGGATCCCCAAATATTCTGGGTTGCGCCATTGCCTTCCAGTGGTCAGGTCCTCTACATGGGAAATGTAATACGGTTCAATGATACCGTTATCTCCCTCGGACAAGAGGACTCCGTTATCGGACCAACAGAACTTTATACCATCTTGTATGGCCTTGCGCCAATCTACAAAGATGATGAGGTCTGATTCTGGGTCCCACCCACTGTTCACGGCACGGCGGCGCAACGTCGGCACAAAGTGGATGTGTGAACGGCCTGCCCCCGTTTTCTTCGTGTTGTGCTCAGGTCTACAGGACAGGCCGTGCCACATAATGCCTTCGAAAGCGTGCCATCGAGTGCCATGCATGGCGACTTCAGGGTATTTGGCCGGTCTCCCGGCGGGTTCGTCGCACAGTGCAATGTAGCTGTACAGCGACCATGGAGCTTTCAATTTCCATGAATGCCTCTGAGAGGCGCGGACGAAGATAGCAGGCTCGCCAGAGTCCCGCATTAGCACCTTGAATTGAAGGCGCTGTTTTTCTTCTCCGTCTGGTTCACGAACATGAACAACTTCCATCATGATGGCTGCGAGTTGGTCAACCGAGCGACCATACAACTGCTCGCTAATAACTTTGGCCTCTTCATAAGCGTGCCTCGAGTGACTTGTGTTCCAAGGAAAGTTCTCCACGAGGTCCACGAGGTTGATCCAACCATCATGATCATCAAAAGATTTCAGGCGCCACACAGGATTATGTGGCTTATCTGGCGCATGTCTACATATCCTGCTGATAGCTTTGCTTAACCTTTTAAGAGTATCATTGGATCTGGGAAGAATTCCGGCCTTCCTGCATTCCTTCATGAATGGCTCATCCACCGAACGTATCGGTGGGAGCTTCCGAAGTGCCAGTCTATCCCTGATCAGATCTGGAGTCCCACTAGTGAAGGATGTGTCTCCTGGGTGGTGCAGCTGAACTGCTGGCGGGTTTCCCCGCATCGGAGCCTCTGTTGCTGAAGAGGCTGCGGCTCCTGAAGAGGAGGAAGCTGCGGCAGCAGCGCCTGGCGGGTTTCCCCGCGGAGATGCGCGACTGGCGCTGCCCCTGATCTTCGGCACCCAGTTACCCCTCGACATAGCACCTTCATCGGACCTCCTGGAACGAGCCGCCACAGGCGAAGCTGGCGCAGGTGCATACTCACTGCGCTCGAAAGCTGCCGCCAGTTCCGCAATGGACTTGCTGCGGCTAAGCGAACGTCTTCGTTCCTCAGTGGGGTCCTGGGGTTGCTGCTTGGGCACAGATGCTGGTATAGGAGCTGTGCGTTTCGGCGCCGGAGGCGGCTTAGGTGTCGGGGGTTCACTCTTGGCCTTCGAAGTTAGTGGGAGTGGGGGCTTTCTAGCCCCCTTCATGTAGAGCTTGCTGGAATCCTCCAGCATCTTGCGAGTTGCCTCGCGTGTGCGTTCATCTACTGTCTGAATACGCTCCTCATCTTCCGCCACACGTTGAGCCTTTGTCTCGTCCTGGATGATCGGCTCTGGTTGTTGGGACTGGCTAGATACGCCAGGCGAGTTTCCTCGCATGCCAGGAAGACTAAAGAGCGCGTCTTTCTCTTCCTGGGTCATGGCTACCATTCCCCTTGGAGCCGGAGTAGGTTTCTCTTCTTCTTTCGGATCCAAGTGGCCCAAGATCCCGAGACGACTATTCACTGCTGCGATCTCTTCCGGTGTCATCGGGTCAAGTGGCGGATGGCCCTCCTTAGGAGGGGTTTTGCCCCTGTTGGGGCTCAGGCCTTCGTTGTTTCCAACGGGGCATCCTGGCCTGTGATTCTGGAACGGCTGGGAACAAGGACCACATGCAGCGTGAGGCCTATACTGCTTGCGAGCCGCGATAATATCTCGCAACTGGGTCCGCGCTTCTTGAATTTCAGGGCGGCGGATGTTTGTTGCAAGCTGATAGCCTCCACGGATGGGTCTGCCATCGCCGTCCCTATAGGCAGGATTGCCCTGGCCGAAGGCCGAGTGTTCCCCTTTTCGGCGTCGTGGGTCGTTGTATGGAAGTAGCTGGCCACCTCTTCTGGCAGCGTGTTCCTTTGGGCCAGCCTGTCTCCAATCACGAGGGAGTCGAGCCTGAGGATGTGGCTCTCCTCTGACGCGCGTATGGGAACGAGATCTTCTGGTGTTCTCATCAGAAGAGGCTGCTGATGCAGCAGGAGCGGCACCCGTTGGAGGTGCTTGAGGAGGCTCCTCTGCGATCCCGGGTGGATCGCTCGATGGAGGCAGGTCTCCCTGCTGGGTGGAGCTCGGCGCAAGTGGCTCTTGTGCCGATGGTGATGATGGTTCAGACTCATCAGGGTCGAAATCGACCTCTTCCTCACCAGTCACGTCCATCATGAGGATGGTGACGTCATCCTCATCTAACCCACAACCATCGCCTTCTACTTCTTCTGATGTCGAACTACCAATTATGATGGCCATTGGCGCATCTGGTAAAGGCAGGTTTCCCTGCATGGCCGGCGTCTGGCCGTCACTCGGCTGCCCTGGAGTAGGAGGCACAGTCGTCGGCTCAGGGTCATCGACGAGCATAGGCTGCCTAGCAATGTTACGCATGGCCGTATGGTTTGGCCTCATCCCCAGCTCCTGGAGATTCCATCCTGGCGGGGGAAGATCATGACCACGCATAGCCATTGCCATTTCCAGGGCACGACGCCATCTACCATGGGAGTATACTAAGTGTCGTTGCACTTCCTGAGGATTTATACTGTCAATGAGAGACAAAGCTGCCAAGAGTAGCTCTGAGCTACCGCAAGCATCATTATCATTATCTGTCATAATACCAGCTTCAATTTGTTCTTGACTCTCAGGATATGCAATTGCAAGTATCTCATGCATCCACATGAGGGTCTGCAAAAGTGTACGCGGTCCATATTCGCCTGGAGCAAGCGAACCAGGAGGTATGAACGGAGAACCTGGTTCACCTGCAATGAAGGCCTGAACAAATGCTTGAGACTCCATTTCAATTAAGTCTTCAATAGTATGGGGATATTCTCCCAGCAGAAAAGGCCTGTGTCCAGGCGGGATTTCGGGCGGAGGTTCGAGGTTCTGTTGAACCTCGGAAGGCGAAGCCTCTATAGTGGTGTCCTCGCCGTCGCTCTCGTAGGCCATGATGTTGCCTGGGTTCCCGAACATCCAGTCGAAGAAGGAAAGAGGCTCGTTTCCGAGCGTACCGTGTTCCACGGGAGTGAGTTCATTACTGCCCGTGACGAACCGGCGGACGTACTCGAGGTAATACGCGTATAATCCATGACCATACCCCTCGAGCTCGTCAATGTTGTCCATGCCAACGACCCATGTGAAAAATATCTGTTCCATAGCCTCAAAGTCCTGGAGGCTCAGATACTCAATGGATGGTGTGCTTGAGCCGAAATGGACTTCGGACGACATGCCCTTTCCATTTCCCTTCGCTGGACAATCTCGCACAAGATGATCGGTACTACCACACTCATGACATTTGAGAACCTGGCCGTCTCTACCTCGCGGGTTTCCCCGCCTACCTTTGCCTTTTCCTGAGGTCTCTCTACGGCCTTTACCGCGGCCTTTTCCCCCAAAGAATATCTCATCATGTTGTTCATCTGAGAGCTTCTGGAGAAATGCCGCGATACCTCGCCCGTTCAACCTCCGACGACCACGCTTGCCTTTACCCTTTCCTTTAAAACTTCTGCGTATCCTCCTTCTAACACGACGCACTGGTTTTCGTGTGAACCTCCTCCACCTTCGCTTAGCCTGTTGTAACAGCCAGAATAAATGCTCAGCCCGCTGATTGTCGTTATCCATATTCATGATATCTGCCCAATCTAGAGCTTCAACACCATCTGATGATATAGTGTCTGTGTCGGTGCCGGAGTCGAAATCTTCGTCTCCTAATAGGTGGATACACCGTCGGTTAGGGGATTTGATTCCCCCCATAACGAGCGGTGTGGTTGTGGTTCTCTAGAAGGAGGGCTGGTTGCCCAGCTTGGTTGTGATCGATCCCCTGCTAATAAAGCAGTGGATTCTCCTGGGTCATCGGCCCATATGTTTGAGGGCCCGTTTCCAGGCTGGACTTCAGTAGTCAAGGTAGTGTAGAAATTTCCACTACCAGATCCCCTTCCTCTTCCAAACACGGATCCTATGTTGCCAGGGGATCGTTCGGATAGGTGACCTACCGAACGCATCCTTTCCAGCAACTCATCATATTGTTGTTGTGTTCGAGGCATTTGGTGGTTGAGTGGCTGCAAGAGTTGCATGGCTTTCTGGTTGCCGACGCCTAAGGCGCGGAATAGGATAGTAGTTAGCAGTTGGAAGTTAGGAAGGTCGAATCCCACCGACTGTGCCTCAAGTCGGGCCATTTCGAATCGGGTAAGAGTGACATCGATTCGTTCCCCGTGAGGCACATGGAAGTCGATGAGTTGTGTGCCGGAAGTGAGCTGTCGCTCATCTTCCAGGCGTTCGAACTTCATGCTGAGGAGGAACATGATGTAAGTTACTGGGTCCGTGTGGACCCCATCAATGTCAGCACCATAGTTTATAATGTCAGGCGGTACCCTCATGGCGAGTGTCCTCGCTAGGCCTCCCAGGCCGCGTTGTATTGCGGCCGCTTGGGCCTGTGGCGTCATACGTCCGCTTGTAACGTTGAGCCACGCGTTGACCTCGTAAATGTACTCACGAAAAGGTACATTACCCTGAGGGTCCCAGTATGGGCCATGTGTTTGCCCATCGGTGCTGTTATCTCCCCGACGCATGTGTGCGATTGCTGCCCCCAGCGCGAACCATATGATAGCGAAAACGATTAGCCCAAGAATGTGTAACGAAGAATGGTTATGATGAGCGGTGTCACGCTGGGGTAGCGCCTTGTCGAGTCTTCGAGGCGCTCTGTCTGGCGGGTTTCCCCGCCCTTGCTTCAGGTATTGCGTTATTGGCTCGTTGCCGAGCGGTTGATAGTAACGCAATGATGAAGCGTATATGGTACCAATCTGGTCGTCTAGACGTCGTACCTCTCGTGTAGCTTCTTGCTCTTGAATAGATCCTCGTAAATGTACTGGGAGTGGTGGCGCAGGGTAGTAGGTGGTCACGAAGATCGTGCCGAAGAATGTGAGGCTGAGAAGAGCAAGAGCTGACCACACGAGAGTGCGGCCAGCTCCGCTACCAAGTCGAAAGTGAGCTTGGTAACTCAAATAGGGCATATAGCCTGTCATATAGCATCCGATTCCAAGGCGCTGACCGTGGACATCGGATGGCAAATAGCGTCCATCGCTCTGCTGTAGCTGTGAAGGTACAGTATGAGGGGTGGGCGGATAAGATAGGATAAGATCGATGTAATGATCTTTCCAGCACATAGCGAACACTCGCGGTGTCCGGGCAAATAGGGCGCGCGTGCCTTGAGCCCAAGGCAGCGGCGCGCGAGCTATGCTCCCGATACTGTAACATCTCCCAAAGAGCTACCCTTAAAGTCTTCCCCCCTCCAACTTATGGTGGTGGTGGTGGAAAACGCTCCCATCAAATGAAACGGTGTCAGGTTATTCCACATCTGGTGCCGATGGATTGAGCTCGTCTGGCTCTTGTGGGCCCCCCACGCCGGAGGCACCCAGGCGACCACGAGTTGGATACCCCCCTCACTGGGTGGCCTGGACACGTGAAAACACATGGTTCCAGCTCTTTGGACGCCCGAAATGGGTACGGAAAGAATGGGTATTATGCCCAACAACAAATGTTGTCCCAAACCAACAGCGGCCGCTGTTGGGCGGGCGGCCTCTTGTCTCGAATGGACACAGGCCGCGGCGGCGCGGACAGCGAGTCCTGTTCAGAATGAACAGGAACTGCTGCTGGGCATAGTACCCATTCTTTAAGTACCCATTTCGGGCGTCCAGAAGCTTGGGGCAACCATGTCAGACACCCCTCCTGGCCGGCCTGGGCACGTGAAAACACGTGGCGCTGGCTCGGACCATCATGTTAGACAACCCTTCTGGCCAGCCTGGCCGCATGCAAACACGTGGTTCCCGAGAGGGGCAAGAGGCAACCATCTTACAGCCCCCCCCCTCCATGGCGTCCTGGACACGTAACAACACATGGTTCCAACTCACGACCACCATGTTCGATACCCCATGGGTGGCCCGGACATGTAAAATCAACTGGTTCCAGATCGGGACAGCCCTGTTAGATATCCCCCTCTGGGTGGCCTGGACACGTGCAAAACATGCGGTTTCATATCGGAAACACCATGTTAAATATCTCCCTCAAGTGGTCTGAACACGTGAAAACACGTGGCTCCAGCTCGGGGCCACCATGTTAGATACCTCTCGCTTCGGCCAGGGCATGTGGAAACACGTGACTCTGGCTCGGGACCACCATGTTAGATCCCCAGAACGGTGAATCTGGAAAATCACCAGCCGAAGGACCTGTGTCAAGTTACTCTACACCTGGTGTCTGTAGTTGATGTTATCTGGCTCTTCTGGGCCACCACGCTGGGGGCGGATTGACGCACACATGTTAAATACCTCCCCGTGGGTGGCTTGGCACATACAAAACACGTGGTTCCAGCTCGGGCAAACCATGTTAGATACCCCTTTTGGGTGGCCTGGGCGCGCAACAACACGTGGTTCCAGCTCGGGGCCACCATGTTAGATACCCCTCTGGGTGGCCTGGACGCGTGAAAACATGTGGGTCCAGCTCGGGACCACCATCTTAGATACTCTCACGGGTGGCCAAGACACGTGAAAACACGTGGCTCCAGTAGGGGAAAGCTATATTGGATACCCTCCCTGGGCGACCTGGGCACATGGAAATAAATATTTCGCTTCAGGCATGCTCTGAGTCCTGGTCTCCAGGTTCCGCTCGAGACATCCTCCAACACCTACATGCAGAACAAAACGCTTCGCTCGAGGCATCCGCAACAAGCGAAAATGTATACTGTACCCTATAGATTACCCGTCGGAATGTCACAAACTAGTGTTTCGCCCGTGACATATTCAAATGTGATGCACCGGCCCTGCGCAAGTCCAGGCCGCGGGTACAACCTATGCAAAAGAGAACCCTGGACGGGAACCCTTTCTAGGAACCAAAAGACAGCCCCAATCCCACTGGCCCCACGAAAGTCGAGGCTGGAGGTAAGACGTACCATGATCGACCCGCGAACCCGGGAAATATTATAGACATTTGCAGCATGGCAACCTTTTCAAGACACCTGATTGGGCGACGGGCACTTGAAATGCTGAGTGTACGGATATTGCTGCGCCGTGCCAAGGAATGTGCTGTGCTGCGCGGTGCGGACATGCAATGTGCCATGCCGCGATTGTGCTCGATAGCATTGTTGATCGAGTCTCCCTTTGCATCCGAGTCTAAACAGAACTGGCATGGATATTAAGCTCGAGCTGCCTGAACACAGAATAGCTGCACCAGAGCGAGTTGAACTGGAAACGCGCGGGACGTTCAAAAAAACTCGACCTCGAAATCCGACTCAGCTCCGAAAAAGAAAAACACGACACGGGGTACATGCTCACGGACGCGCCGCAAGATGTTCCAGGGGCGCAATAGGGGATGCGCCAGGGGGCGTGCCAGGAAACGTATCAGGGGACGTGACATAGACGTGTCAGGGACTTGCCACGGGACGTGCCAAGGCGCGCGCCATGGGGCGGCCAGAGGACGTCATGCCAAGGGACGTTGCAAGGGGAGCGCCACGGAACGGGCAGGGAAAACGCCTGGGGACGGGCCAGGAAACGCGGCAGAGGACAAGCCAGGGAATATGCCACGCCGATTGGCGTGCTGGGGGACGTGCCAGGAACGTCACGCCAGAACGTCGCAAGGGACGCGTCAGGGGACGCGCCAGCGCGCCAGGGACGCCCCACGGACGGGCAGGCGTGTCGCTTGAGACATCCTCAGCAAATCCTCATGTTAGACATCCGACTGGACAACCCGGACACGTGAAACAAACATTCTCGCTCGAGACATCCTCAACCCATCCTCCTGATAGCCGTTTGCCTGGGCGACATGGACACGTGAAGCCAAGCGTTTTGCTCGACACGTTCCCAGAATCCCATCATGCTAGACATCTGCCTGGGCGACCTGGGCGCGTGAAAACAAGCGCTTCGCTCGAGACATCCTGCCCAAACCCTCACGTTACACATCCGCTTAGGCGACCTGGACACGTAAAAACAAACCGTTCGTTCGAGCCATCCTCAACACATCTTCATGTTAGACATCCGTCTGGGCGACCTGGGCACGTTAAAACAAGCGTTTCGTTTGAGAATATTTAGACGCATCCTCAAGCTAGACATCCGCCTGGGCGACCTGTGTACGTGAAAACAAGTGCCTCGCTCGGAACAGTCTCAACATATCGTCATGTTAAGCATCCGCATGGGCGACCTGGACACGCGAAAACAAATTTCTCGCTCAACACATTCTCAACGCATCCTCATGCTAGACATCCGCAGTGGCGACCTGGACACGTCAAAGCAAGCGTCTCTCCAGTGATATCCTCAAAACAATGATCATGCTAGACATCTGCCTGGACGACATGGACGCGTGAAAACAAGCGTTTCGCCCGAGACATCCTCAACACATCCTGATGCTAGACATCTGCCTGGGCAACCTGGAGGCGTGAAACCAAGCGTATCGCTCGAGACATCTTCAAGACCTGGGCACGCGAGAACAAGTTCACCTGGGACATCGTCTGCATTCTGGCCCCCAGGAGAGAAACAATCTATAGCACAACACAAACATGTCTCTTGAGACATCCTCGACAAATTCTGAAAGACAAGTGTTTCGCTCGAGACATCCGCAAAACACAAATAACATTACATCACCCTGTGTTTTATCGATCGGAATTCAAAAAAACAAGCGTTCCGCTAGGGACACCCTCAACATTCAATTACACTGGCCCTAGGCGACCTCGTTACTTCTCACAAAAACATCGTGCCGGCCCTACGCAAGTCGAGGCCGGGGGTTGAACCCTGGTCCAGAGCTTTTTCCGGAACATGATCGGCCCACGAACCTGGAAAGTAATATAGAAATGTAAAGCGTGATTGGGCGACGGGCACTTGAAATGCTGAGTGTATCGATTTTGATGTACCGTGCCGAAGGCTGTGCTTAGCTGCGCCGTGCTGAATTGCGATGCGCCATGCCAAGATTGTGCCCTATACCATTGTGGATCGAATCCTTCTTTCCATCCGAGTCCTGACCGAACTGATCTGGATCTTAAGCTCGAGCTCCCTGAACACATGGTAGCTGGCCCAAAACTAATTGACAAGGGGGCATGCCAGGACGACGCGCCGCGGAAAATCCTAAGGGACGCGTCAGGCGACGTGCCACGGGACGTGCCATAGGGACGTACCGCGGGGCGTGCCAAGGTGACGCGCTACGGAACGTGCAAAGGGACGCGCCACGGGACGTGCCAGGGGACGCGCCGCGCGACGTGCCAGGGGGACTCGCCACGGGGCGCGCCACGGAACGTGCCAGGGAACCTGCCAGGTTGCAATGCTGTGCTGAGTGCATCGATCTTGATGTACAGTGCCGAGGGCGGTGCTGTGCTGCGCCATGCTGAATTGCAATGTGGCATGCTTCGGATGTGCTCTATAGGGTTGTGGATCGAGTCCTCCTTTGCATCCGAGTCCTGACCGAACTGATCTGGATCTTACGCTCGAGCTGCTTGAGCACATAGTAGCTGCCCCAGAGCTAATTCACAGGGGGACATGCCAGGAAGGCGCGCCGCGGAACGTCCCAAGGGACGCGCCAGGCGACATGCCAGGGGACGTGCAATGGGGACGCACCGCGGGACGTGCCAAGGGGACGCGCTACGGTGTGTGCCAATAGACGCGCCACGGGACGCGCCAGGGGACCCATGTGTTTTCAGGCTTGCCCCGCCCTGGGGCGTCAGGAACCAATCCGGTTTCACGTATCTCCCGCCCTGGGGCGTTCGGAACCCATGTGTCTTCACGCTTCTCCCGCCCTGGGGCGTTTGGAACCCATGTGGTTTCGCGCTTGCTCCGCCCTGCGGCGTTAGGAACACATGTGTTTTCACACTTTTCCGCTTCTCGAGCCTCCTGGGGCCCCCTGGGGGCGGAGGGGGGCGAAAAGCATTCTGGGGCCTCCTGGGGGGCGGGAGGGGGGGCGGAAAGCGCACCCCGAACATATTTCCCAAAAGAAAACAATGCCTCCTGTGATCCCGTGAAGCCTCGTGGAGCCTCCTGGGGCCTCCTGGAGCCTGCATTGGCGTTAGGAACTCATTTGTTGTCACGCTTCTCCCGCCCTGGGGCGTTCGGAACCCATGTGTTACCATATTTGTCCGGCCCTGGAGCGTTATGAACTTATATGTTTTCACGGTTCTCCCCCAGTGGGGCGTTAGGAACCCATGTGTTTTCACGTGTGTCCAGCCGTGGGCTGAAAAAAACATGTGTTCTCACGCTTCTCGAGCCTCCTGGGGCCTCCTGGGGGGCGGGGGGGGAAGCGAAAAACGCTCCCCGAATACATATCCCAATCCATAACACGCGTAAAACAAGCATGTTACCTGAGACATGCTCTGAATTCTGGTTTTTAGGAGAGAAACACTGTAGAACACAAAACAAACGTTTCGCTCGAGACATCCTCAACAAATTCTGAAACACCAGCGTTGCGCTCGGGACATCCTCAAACATACAACAACACACATATATATATATATATATATATGTATATTCGAGACATCCTCAGCGGCACATCCTGAAAAATTATTCCGCCAACCTCCTTCAAGTCGAGGCGGGGGGGGACACGCACCAAAAGAGAACCCTGGGCCTCCGCCCTTTCCGGGGGAAAACAACCTGGGCCAGAGCCCAACCGTTGGGGCTCCCAAAACGGTGCGGCGACAGACCGCACGGTGACGTCGGAAAGCGGGTCCTGTGGGAAGCGGGCCCTGCACCCAGGGGCCCCACCCCAGGAAGGACGAGCTCTTCATGCCAAGTCGTTTTCTCACAACCCCGGGGGCCCGTGGAGGGCCCCGAGAGCTCGACAATGATGGTCGCTGGTGCTGTGCTGCTGCGCGTGTCTGCGCAACGGGGCAGACTGGCGCTCGGCACAGACAGGGGTCCGTGAACCTGGCTGCGAACCCGCCTGCGAAGCTCTCTCGAGCCGACGCTTGCACCGAAACGGCGAACAACCTCAGGACCCGTTCCCTTCAGGATACGTTCCCCCCATGGCGAAACTCACCAAACGGTCCGTCGCCGCACCGAGTGGGGACGTCGGAGGCCCCGGTCGCCGAGGTGTTCCCTCGCAGAACGAGCGCGCGAAGAATCCGACTCCCCGCTGGCTCGCCACACGGCGTGGTCACCGCACCGAGTGGGGGCCCTGGGAGGTCAGGCGCTGCTTAAAAGTGCCGCCTCGCCCAAAGTGCCCCCCGGATGTCCAAGGAGGCCTCCAGGGCCTCAGGGGCACCCCTCACGAGTCCCAGAGGGCCCCCAGGGGCTCCCGAAGGGATCGGAACGCTGGGGGCATCTTGGGCCAGGGGCACCTTTAGCAACCCCCGAAAAGGGGGCGGCGATGACTTGCCAGAGGCGTCGTCAATCACCCTGGTAGTGCCTGAGGCCGAGCTGCTCCTTCTGTGTGTGAGGGGGAGGGGGACCGAAGGACCGAACCCACCCCCAAAGTGTCCGTAGGTAGACGTGATGAGGATGATGGTAGTTGTCCTCTTCACCCTCTGAGTACGAGTACCTGCATCCGAGCCGAAAGGGGCGATGGATATGAGCAAGATAGGAGGAAAGTAGGGGGATTCACACACACCCCCCGTCCCGATCCCTCCCGATGCCCACGCACAAAGGCGAAAGGCACCGAAGCGGGGATCGGGATAGGAGAGTGAATCTCTACTGAACTCCTGTCTGCAATCCACTGCTTCAGCCCAGGAAGGAAAGAAGGGACAGCCAAAACTCTGTCGTAAGGTTCGCACCCAACGGCGGCGCTAACCCGCAAACAAAGTTTTACAGCGCCTGCCGCCGAGATAGAACCCAGGACAGTGCTGTGGGCTGGAGAGAAGTGGAATGGAGAGACTGAGCTCTTATGACACCGACCCAAACGGTCGGTGCCCGAAGCAACACATGATATGAATGCAACGATGTGTGCAATGAGCCAGATCCAATCCAAAGCAAAACATTGTGATATGAGGAGTAGAGTGCATGCGCAAGTTCCAAGAAAATCTTGTACGTCTTGCACCAGTAATGAAGAATCAAGTGTATTTATGCAATTATGCTTTTTCACATGTTTTTGCAATTGTGCATTTTCAACAGTACATGCTAGACAATCATCTTTGTGGCTCTTTAGGCCGTTTTGTCAAGACTGCAATCGATAATAAGGTTGTCACCTGCTCTACTATCGCGAAGCTAACGTCCCAGAGATAACGCACAAAACTTATGCCATCGCTCCAACCAAATTCTCGGCGTCGGCTGCAAGAAATGGTGAGTAGGCTGGTTGCGGTACCTTTTCATATACAGCTGGGCCTGTCCATGGTGACAAGTATGGTTTTGATATCGACCAAGATGTGAGAGGCACGTCAAAAGTCAGAAGAAATTTGGAAGCCATCAAAATTGTATGCAGATGTCATCGTCCATCATGATGTGGTGCTGGTATGCTCTGATGTCCATGAGGTACAACTGCCGAGCCTGCGTAATCAGCGGCGGCAGAACCAGCGGCACGCCATGGGGGCGCCATAGGAGGCGGAACCATGGCTCGAGGACGCGCCACATGATGTACCGTAAGGGGAGTTGTGGTGTGTAGGAGGGGCAGGGTCGGCCTCCGCTCCCCCTTTCGACGTGCCCTTCGCAGCGCCGTACTCGCTGCGGTTGCCCGCTGCAATTTCGGCGTCCAGATGGGCAGCACCCTTTATGACATCTGTTATGTAGTCAGACCACGCACGATCGGCGCTCGGGAGAGCGACGGCGTCTCTGGTCTCCGGACCGAGAGTGGGCGAATGGAAGCCGAGGCCGGGATCCAGCGATCGATCCGCGTCCGATCGGCGATCGGGGTTCCAATCGACCGGCTGATGGGGCTGGTCGGCGGTGGCTGAGCTCGCGGCTACCTGCTGTCGAGGGAGGACACAAAAACAACCTGAACGCGAGGGAGGCGTCTGCCTCTTCAGCACAGGGGGGTCCGAACTAAGAGCCGGGGTCTTGATTTTGACCGTCTGTCGAAAGAACAACGGCTTAGCCAGAGCCAACGGGCTCCTGCTTCGGGATTTCTTCAGCCGAATCGGATCCGGAGAGTCCTGGGAGCGGGGAGATTTTCCGTGCCGGGTCGTTCCTGGAGAGTCCCGTGTTCCGCGCCGCGGGGGCAGGGGAGGTGGGTTTCTCTTCCTGTGTCCAGATCCTCTGGGCGCTCTGGTGTCCAGATGCTCTGATGGAGCAGCAGCCGGGCGTGTCCTTGAAGACGTAACAGAAGCATGCGGCTTTTGAGCCGGAGCTGAGTCATCCCCTTGCCGTGGCTGGTCCTTCGTGGCGCCGCAGCACGGACAGTGCCCCCCCGGATTCGGTGGAGGCGGAAACACTAACTCCATGTTATCGGCGTCAACGTGTGGTATGTAGTCGCGAACAGGGGCCTTCCGTGATGGTCCACCATCAGGTGGTGAGAGAACACACCCATCTTTTCTGCTCCAATGGATGGTCCAATCCTCATCCTCGACGAGACGACCCATGGAAATAACAGACGGACAACCTTTGAGAGCCAAAGAACCTGTGTGCAAGTTAATGGAAGGCACAGAAACATTGATGTGCTCATTAACAACTCGATCACCGTTTGCTGTTTCCAATACGTATTCATGTCCACGACGAATACCACATGTTTCAGCTTGAGTCAAATCGTCCTTGTCCGTGATGTGGTGCGCAGAACCACTATCCAAGACCCAAGACCGTGCGAGAACCGCGGGGGACTTTGCTGCAGTTTCCTGCTGCACTGCCCCGGCTGGGACAAGCGGCATGCAGGTGTCGAGGTCGTCGTCCAGGCGCTCGGTCAAACGGATGGCGTTCTCGATTGCCTCCTGGAGCGCATCCGCGGAGGTCTGCAGCCAGTGGTCCGGAAGAACATCAGGAACGTGGACCACATATCCCTGGTTAGGGGAAGTACGGTGTCGACGCATTTTGGTCTGAACAGGGAAGTAGTGAATCTCTGTGGCTGCAAAGTTCCATTGCAAGCCTTTCGGCGTCTGAGTCTTTCTGCCAGGGACTGCAGCGAGAGCGAAGGATCGTGGACGACAGACGTCAACTTGAGGTCGAAGACAGCCGGGAGGCCGATCACAAGGGCTCGGGTCGTGATCATTGCTTTGGCTGCTGCGGCGTCGGTCGCGGGAGGGGGAGCGCCGTAGTCGACAGGAGTCGTAACAGCGCGTGCCCCCCGGACTGTTGGACACTCGCGTGCTGTGTCCAAACTGGGGGCCTGGCGAGGCACCAGGCAGGGCGCCAGGCTCGGCGCCGGATTGGGAGCCGGGCTCGGAGCCGAGAAAGGTGCTGCGCTCAGAACAGCCGGGTCGGGGACCGGACTCGGAGCGGGACTGGGAGCCGGCAAAGGCGCCGGTCAGGGCGCCGTGTTTGGAGCGTATGACGTACACTCGGTTCCAGGGAGCGGCAGGTGACCGGGCCCTCGTGCTCGTGCTGCTCCGCTGGCTGGTACGGTCTGAGTCGCGAGAAGGTCGACGTCCGCGCTGGGAGTCGTCGTGGAGCGTGCCTTCCTGACTCTCATACCCGTCTTGGTTGGGAGCGGGCCGAGATCGCCAGTTATCCCAGATCTGAGATTGGGAGGCGTCACGAGGAGGCTGCTGAGATCCCCCCGGACTCCTGGGCGAACGGTGGTTTCGACCAGATTTCGGTCCACGCGAGGGGGGGCGGCCACGGCTGTCCTGACTCCGCGGGCGGCTGGTGCTCTGTGGCGGAGTCGCAGCGTTGGCTGCCAGGTGTGCGTAGGTGCACGCGTCGCCCTTGGCGCAGTGGCCTGCCTGGAAGTAGCTGCAGGCGGGCACGTGGGGGTAGCGGCAGCGGTCGCCGTACGAACAGGCACCAGTTTTGGCGAATCTGTGGCAAAAACGCGCGGCGCCGCCGTGAGGCTGCTGCGAGCCGGGTGGCTGGGCAGAACGCTGGGGTTGGCGAGAGTTCTCGCTGTGAGGGGCGCCAGTGTCAGGGCGGCTGCGGGAGTCCACCATGTGCAGGAGCTTGCACGCGTTTCCCTTGGGGCATTTGCCCTTGCTGAAGGGCACGCAGAAGCCAGTCTTCGGAGAGACGATGGCTGCGGTGTCCCTGTTGCCTGTCCTCAGGTGGTACTGGTTGCGCCGCGTTCGGTGTAGCTCAAGAACAGCTGTGACTCGGTGGTGGAGCCAAGTGTAACAGCGCTCTGGTGCCCCTTTAGGAGCTTTGTTGTACGTGTTCATGTCGTCCTTCATCCAAGGATGCAACTCAATCTGTGTACGAAACAGTGACTCCATAATGTTCGGCGGAGGAAGCTCCCGGAGCTCCAGGAGCAGTTGGTCCCACTCCGTCACGAACCTTTTGAGGTCATCTCCATGCATACGTAGAGTGTTGATCCTTTCGAAATCATGAATCGTATCGTCGGCGTCGGTCACATCGTAATAACGCAAAATCTTCCAGTAGATCTGACGTCCCTTTATCATGCGACCGTGCTTGTGCTCTGTGTTCTCCAGCAATTTGATATCCAGTTTCAATTCGCTGCTGAGAATCGCTTGTAAAGCTTCCGCGAACTTCAGATCCAAACTTGCGAAATCACCGCTGTCCTGTAGATCATCCAGTGTCACACCGGGCTGTTCTGCAACACAGAAGAACTTGTATGCAGCATCTGGACGCCCAGAGGCACTGCAGAAGGCCTTGCGGACTGCGTGCTGCCACTCAAGAACATGTCCGATTCTGGGAAGACCTGGAACACGCACACGCTCGCTCTCCTTCACCGGTGCGATGGTAGCAACAGGGTTCCCTCCGATGGTGTATTGAGACTGCATGACAGTAGCACCAAGGACGTTGGGCACTGGTGAGTGCGTGCGAAAACCTGCAGCGTCGAAGTTTGCCTCCTGTGCAGGTGCTGCGGAAGCGGCCGGGGCCGCGGTCCTGCTGGCAGCTGACGGTGACACACGTCGGGCCTGTGGCTGGTAGCCAGCGGCTGGGGTTCCCCCCTGCACACCCCCCGCGTTCGAGGCAGGGGCGCCGGGAGAAGTGCGTCTGGAGGTCGGGGCTTGTGGTGGTACAGGTGTGTGCTGTGTAGCATCAGCTACGTGGGCCTTGAATTGGTCTTCGAGAATGATGTTGTCACGTTGCAACTGTTCGATGCAGCCTGAGAAACCATCAACATTCCTCTGGACCTCGCGGGTCTTGTCTGTAAGCACGGAATACTGTCGTTGAGTAGACTGGGAAAGGTCTGTAAGAAGAGAACGTAGCTGATCCATGTCGGCCTTTACGCGCGACAGCTCCTGCTGCGTATCCGCCAGGCGGGTCTGCACTTCAGATACCCGTGCCTTTCCAGCATCCCTCTCAGAGCGAAGCTCGTGTAACTGCCTTTGCACGTGGTCCGCCTCCGCACGCACGGTCCGTTGTACGGCTGCCAGTACGGCGGGGTCGTCAACCGAAGAAGGGGGCACCAGCTGGCCAGTCTGGGCCCTTACAACGCGCAGCTCAGTCACGGCCTCTTCGAGAGTCAGGACTCTGGCGGTGAGCTTTGGGATCGAATCAACTTGGGAATCAGAGAAACGCTGGTTGACAGCATTTTCGGCTTGACAGAGTTTGCCGTAGAGATCTTGTTGGACTTGTTGGGTCTCAGCACGAAGATCAGATGTAGCAGACATCGTGGCGTCACGAAGCTCAATAATCTGGCCCTGGAGAGCTGAGGGAGCCGCGCCGGCGCTGGCGGCAGCAACTGCTTGGAGTTCATCGTGGAGAAACTTGGCGCGAGTATCATTGTGGTCACGCATATGGATAAAACGTGCTTCCAAATGAGAGAACTCGGAGTGCACAGCGGCAAGCTCGGAGCGGTCTTGGCCACGCTGAGCGGCAACAGCATCGACCTTCGAAACGAGTTGACACATGACGTGACGATCCTCGTACAACCTAGCGTCGACTTCCTGCAAACCTTTAGCGAGATCCGATCGCAAGATCGCAGTCTCAGTGGCGGTTGCCCGGTGCACGAGAGCAGTCTGATGCTCCACATACGTCTGTACCTGGTCTCTTAGCTCAGCCATATCTGTTAGGGGGACGGCGGCAGGCGCAGCCACAGGTGAGCTGACAGCGCGTCTTCGTGCCCTCTGGGAGGGACTGCGGCTGTGCAAATCCTGGGCTGCAATCTGGAACTGTTCGGGGCCACGTCTGTCACGAGGCGAAGCTGCGCGAGAACGAGAAACAGTGACTTGACGGCCGGCGAAGGCTGCGCCGTCGCGGGTCTGAGCACGAAACTCGAGGGCGCGGACGTGCTCTCGGACTGGCGTCACGGCACGGGTGACTGGGTTCCGTCCTGGCGCGCCGGCGTTCGCGTGACTCCCGCCCCAGCGGCGAGATCCTCCAGAGCCTCTCTGCACGGGACTTCCCTGTGGAGGCGAAAGAGCCTCCGAGGCGAAAGAGCCTCCGAGATTTTGAGGAGGTTGAGGAGTCTGGAGCTGAGGAACTCCAGGAGCCACAGGGTGTCTCGCTCTGACAGCATTTCTGGGCGGATCATTCCGTGGCACGAGGACCTCAGCGCTCTGAAAGAGATGCTGCGCAGCACCCGAGCTGCGGTCTCCCGCTGCATCCGACACGACGGGCGACGCGACGGGATGAACGACTGACGACGAGGAAGGGGCCTGGAACTGAGGAGTACCAGGAGCGTGTCCTTGTCCAGCGTCAAGACCCTCAGTACCTGGAGAAATGGCCACACGATCAGCTCGCGGGATGCCATGCACGTCCATCAAAACTTCAATCTCCTGCTCCAAGTTGCGCGCCACGGGGTCCGCCACGCCGTCGCGAAGAGGCGCGGGGCCGAGAGGCGCACCGCCCTCCATCGCGACTGAGTGGGGGGCTCAGGAAGCGCGGAAGTTGGAGCGATTGCGTTTTGAACAGAGAAGGCTGATAACCTGTGTGAGGGGGAGGGGGACCGAAGGACCGAACCCACCCCCAAAGTGTCCGTAGGTAGACGTGATGAGGATGATGGTAGTTGTCCTCTTCACCCTCTGAGTACGAGTACCTGCATCCGAGCCGAAAGGGGCGATGGATATGAGCAAGATAGGAGGAAAGTAGGGGGATTCACACACATTCTGGCTCTCCCGCGGCGGCAGGTCCTCCTCGCCGAACTTCGGCGTGTTGGCGGGGGCCTGTCGCTGCTCGCACTTCTTGCCGTGGTCCCCTTGGCCCCCCGAGTCCTCTCAGAGGGGATAAAAGGGACCACCGCCACCCAGAACTCGTCGGGGGGGACCCACCTCTGGGCTTGGCGGTGAGACGCCAAAAACACCATCCAGCTCAGTAGACACACACAGTAAGATCTCTTGTTCTGGGAACTCTTGGGGCAGAATCTTGACGCTCAGGTGTGCCACCACCCAGAAGAGGTTTCCCCTCCAGATGGGTTCTCGGTGGCGGTGGCCTCCGTCTCCCTTCTGATCCTTGCAGCGGAGGCAGCACCACCCCCCGAACTTGGCGTACTCGCGCCCGCCTGGCCCTGCCGCCTCCGAGTGCACCAGCAGCCCGCACCCCCCGAGGCAAGCGCGAGGGCCAGGCATCCGCAGCGGGAGACCCCCAGAAGCGCCTGAGGCCACCTGCGCGGCGGAAGTGCGCGGTGGGAGATCTCCATCAAAGAGCTAAGAGAAATCAGGCCCGATCAGGGAGCCCCTGAGCCGGACTAGCCGGAACAAGCGCGGGAATGAGCTAGATTCAGCGGGACTCGGCCAGACCAACTGGGACTAAGCTAGACTCGGCGGGATAAAACCAGATTAGGCCAGTGTTCGGCCAGGGACACACAGCGCCGATGGAGAATTCAACATCCCAGGAACTGCACCTCAAGAAGCACCAGCAACAGCAACAAACTGCATAATCACATGTTTTCGGGAGCCGCGCGCGGTGTTCTTTCGGACCCGCGCTGGGCCCACCCCCCTCTCCGACACGCGGAGCGCGCCAGGGGCGGAGGCGGAGGCGCGGCCAGGGGGGCCCAGTGCCGATCCAGAAATCCGCGTGGAAAACCTTGGAAGTTCCAGGGTGGCTCCTTGAGAGCTGAGTGGGGCTGGAGAGAAGGAAGGGGCCGTTCTTTACCCATGGGGGGTGGCACGTCGTGTTGCACCGGGGTGGGGGGTTGGCGCGGGGGGAGGTTCACGGTGACGGCGGCCGGCGTGCATCCCCGAAGGCGCGACCGCAACACAGGCGCAACATAGCTGTGTTTACGACGACGCCTGCGTGCACCACAACGCCTGTGCACACCACGGTGTTTTTGTTCACCCTAGCACCTGCGCGCAACATGGCGCCACATCGCTAGTGTACAGCATAGCGCCTCTGTGCACCTCAACGACCGGAGTGCGCAATCCTGCCATTGCACACCGCAGTGCCTGCGTGCACTGGACCGTTTTTGTACACCACGGCGCCTGCGCACATCACAACAGACGTGTGCACCACACCGTGGCCGTACACCACAGCGCCTGTCGACGCCACAGCACTTGCGTGAAACACGGTGCAAGAGAGTAAAGAAGAGACGAAGACGATGAGAAGAGGAACGCTACGACGACGACGACGACCACGACCACGACGACGACGACAACTAAAACGACAACGACGACGCCGAAAACACAAACGACGACGACCATGACGACGACGACAATTCCTGTGTACTCTCGGGAGCATCTGGGCCACGTCGGTCGTCGTCGCCCTCCTCCTCCTCCTGCTTCTCCCCCTTCCCCTCCTCCTCCTCCTCCTCCTCCTCCTCCTCCTCCTCCTCCTCTTCCTCTTCCTCCTCGCCCTCCCGTCTTCCTCCTCCTACTCCACCTCATGGTAGCCTTGTCCGATGAAGACTGTAAGGACTCACGCTTGTGGCCAGTTTCCAGGCGTTACCGTTACCGGGGGCTAAACGAGCTTTCTCAAGCTTTGTTGCGCAGCTCTTTCACAACGCTTCCTGGGCTCCCGCGCAACTATCATGCGAAGTTTGCAAGCTTCCCCGGCATCTTGTCAATTTACCTGGCCAATGTCTCCCACAATTTTTCACGCACCCGGATCTGTTCCCGTATCCAGTGACGTCACAAGTTCAGAAAAGACTGCAGTTGTTCCTTCTCCGCAGAACAGCTTGAACAAGAAGGCGTGGCAAATTTGCGCGATGCCTCAAGCAGGCCGCGGACGCGGCAGACTGCGAGGACACGGAGAGCGCGCACGCGCGGCCTGACCGCGGGTAGGGGCAGGCTGGTCGCGAGTGTCGGCGCAGCCTCGCCGTGCAGGAGCTGGGGAAACACCAGGGGCATGCAACATGCCACGGACATTCCGAACACGCGCACACGCACACACACACACACAACACAAAATCATGGTCGACACACGAACCCGGAAAGAAACATAGAACTTTAAGGCATGAGAGCGATTTCAAGACACCTGATTGGGTGACGGGCAATTGCAATGCTGAATGAGTCGATCGTGATGCACCGTGCCAAAGGCTGTGCTGTGCTGCGCCGTGCTGACTTGCGATGTGCTGGGCGGCGATTGTGATCTATAGCACTGTGGATCGAGTCTTCCTTTGCATCCGAGTCTGGACCGCACTGATACAGTCAAACCTATGATTAAGATACTTATCGATTAAGTCAGCCGGGCCAGCTATTCAAAAGTTTCTTGAGCAAACGCTGTGCCAGCTTTTGGAGCCAGGGACGTACACGACTAAATTCTCGGATCCAAGGCTACCAATCCCCTTAAAGAACTGAGCCAGCATTCCGGCAAGTTGGTTAAGAAACGCTGGCCAGCTTCTCGGGGGGAGGCATCCTAATCAGAAGCAGGACCGTATTTATCTTCAGCTCGAGCTGCCTGAGCACATAGCAGCTGCCCCAGAGCTAGTTGCAGTGGAAACGTTCGGGACGTTCAATCAACTCCACCTCAAAATCCGACTCAGCTCCGAAAAGGAACGACTCGACACGGGGCACATGCTCACAGACGCGCCACAGGATGTTCCAGGGGCGCAATGGGGGATGCGCCAGGGGGAGTGCCAGGGAACATATTAGGGGACGTGCCCTGGACGTGTCAGGGACCTGCCACGGGACGTGCTACTGCGCGTGCCATGGGGCGGCCAGAGGAGATTATGCCAAGGGACGCTGCAAACAGAGGCGCGCCATGGAACAGGCAGGGGAAACGCCTGGGGAGGAGCCAGGACACGTGACAGATGATGATCGGGTCGGGCGAAAGGGGAGGATAGCAAAGGGGGGGTTTGAGAATCAGCTCACGTAGCTGATTTTCCCGGCGCCTCCCGGCGCCGGAGGCGCCCATGTATCGAGGAATGGGCCCCTCGGTGAGGCCGAAACCAGCTGCATGCAGCAAATTTCGTAACCCCCCCTTTCCCAATCCCCCCCTTTCGCCCGACCCGAGAAACGCCTGGGGAGGAGCCAGGACACGTGACAGAGGATGAGCTCGGGAACCTGCCGCGCCGAGTGGCGTGCTGGCGTGACGTGCCAGGGGCCCGCCACGGCCCTGCCCGCCTGGCGGCGCGCAGCCACCCGGAGGCCCCGTGCGCTGGGGCGGCGCGCAGCCGCCCGTGGAGCCCGCCTCGGCGCTGCGGCCGCCGCGCTCGGTCGGGTCGGGCGAAAGGGGGGGATAGCAAAGGGGGGGTTTGAGAATCAGCTCACGGAGCTGATTTTCCGGGCGCCTCCCGGCGCCGGGAGGCGCCCATGCATCGAGGAATGGGCCCCTCGGTGAGGCTGAAACCAGCTGCATGCAGCAGATTTCGTAACCCCCCCCTTTCCCAATCCCCCCCTTTCGCCTGGCCCGAGCCTCGGCGCTGCGGCCGCCGCGCTCGGCCAGGGCGCGCGGCTGGCCGGCGACCAGAACGCGAACCCGAACCTTCGGCGGCAGCTCCTGGGAGCCCTGCGTGCCCTCCTGGTGGGCTTGTTGTCCACCGCCACCACAAGTAGGAGAGGGGGGGGTCCTCCTCCCCCTCTTCTTCCTCCTCTCCTTCCTTCACCTCCTTCCCCCCTCCAACTTATGGTGGTGGTGGCGGTGGTGCAAAACTGCCCCATCATTGCTGGCGCTTGCGAACCGACGCTGACCGACACGAGCCGACGCGAAGTCGACGCTACATCGACACTTCACTGTCGACTGCCAAGCACGGGTCGACGTTAATGCGCTCTAGAGGCGGAGGTACGTGGAGACACCAGGCTCTCAGGATGTGCTACCGACCTGACGGGGGGTATGGCGACCCAAGTCCCCGTGCTTGTTTTGTCCTCGAAAGGACCACAACATATGAGCCAAGCTCGGGGATTACTTAAGAATCGGGGGCATACATCCTCGATGGGGGTGCGTCCTAATAGCTCCCCAGAGGTGTATCCCTGAGTTCCCCCCTCTTTTTTAAGCGTCTAATTTTTGTTGGCCAAGCTGCGGGAGTGGGGTCGGTAAATCGCCTGCGAAACCTAACCATCCCAAATCTCTTTAGACCCAATGATCGTCGGACCGCGTCGGATGCACGCCGGATGACGTCGGAATATCATCCCACTTGCGCTGGATGTGCGTCGGAACATCGCCGCGCAAACGTCGTCTTAAATCTGACGGGGCGGACGCGTAGACTAGATACTGCAACTGTTGCGAGCCGCAAGAGGTATCAATAATAGTCTTCATAGCCTGCACCCAACTCTCCCTACACACAAATCTCCGAATATCGGTGTCGGCCTCCGCGGACCGTTCTCGGGCCCAGGGGCCATGACAAAGGTGGACCCCAGATGAAACAATACATCCCTGGGGAAGCGGTCGGGACCCCTGAGGCACCGAACTGAAGACATCATATCGTCGGGTATCGCGGTACCCCTGCAGGTCGGACTTCCGAAAGACCGGACAGGGGGGTCAGAATCCGAGGGATGTCGGCGCCGCGGCGTGTCCGATGTCCCAGCGCCGAGCAGACGAGCAAGGGACCAGAACTCCAACGTCCCTACTTTCTCACAACGTCGACTCATGGAGGTCTGGACCCCTTTCCCGAAACTGGCGTTGCGTCCGGAGCCATGTTGCTTGACGGCCCCGGTGCCTGGCAAGGGCACCTGGAGGCAGAAGCTTGCCCAAGACCTTGCGTCGCGATCCCAAAATAATACATCATAACAAACAACTCATATCATTCACGGTGACGCCCGCGACCGGCCTCGCCCCTCCCCCCTCCCCCCCTCCCTTCCCCCCCTCGTCGCGTCACTATTCACGCTGCGCCATCTGGAAATTAACCAATCTCAAAGATTCCCTCTCGGCGCTGGTGCGAATCTTTGCGTGACCAGCCTCCCCGCCCGGTCACGCCCATAATGCCCAGAGAACGGACCTACTCAAGAAAAGCACCCCGATAGCAGCAAATGTGAAGAGGCGAATCGAGGAGAAGGAGGTCGGCTAGTGAAAACGTGCACTCTTATGTCTACCCAGGGACTCCTGAAGGAATTTGCAGCTGGGACAAGGGTTTGAGCACGGCCATGAGCACCACAGGGCGCTTTTTACGATAGATCGTGGCCGTCCAAAATTCAACATACATCCGGCATTTAGGCGACATTACGATTCCCGAATAAGTTGAAAAGACGTCTTAGTCGGAACGGCTGCTGGACCGTCTGCTGGACCGAGCTGCTTCCCGTCTCCGTGTGAAACACCTCTGTTGCCATTTCTCACCACTGCTGCAATCCTCTAGCAAAACGCTATTAAGGAGAAATTGTCTCCTGGGGCCCAGAACTCCAACGTCGTCTCTCTTCACGACGTACACCTTCCTCGAGGCCAGTGTTTCGCCCCGAGCCGTTTGCTGACGGCTTTGTGGCCTGGCAAAGACCTCCCAGCGTTTCCAAATTATCAAATCGTGCCGCAAAAACCTTTCGCCGTGGTGTCGCCCGCCGAGCCCTTTCGGAGACGGCTCAAAAGCCAACTTGTATTCCACCACGCGAGCAAAACTTACGCAAATACAGTTCTGCACTATGTTTTGCGTGAGCTCACTTGAGCCAAATCCCGATTGACACCGTACAGGTAAGTCCGATCTAGACAGCTGGTCTAATCCTGAGATCGGGATCTTCAGTTGCACTGGGGAGCCAGACCGCGATTCCAGATCGAACCGAACTCAGGGAAGCCTGGGGGCTCTGGGTTTGCACCTGGTCGCCGAGTCCGACCCGCCCACGCAAAGGGCGACGCCTGCCGCTTCAGCGAGGGCGCGCCGCCGGGGACTCGCAGGCGCGCGGCGCGCAGGCTGGGCAGCAGCGTCAGAGGGAGGATAGAAGAGATCCGCTCATCGTCGTCTGGCTTTTGTGTCATACCACGGGCCTCGGGCGGACGTTCAGGACGATCTGGGCACCCCCGAACGCCTCTCGACGAGGCGCAGCTGCTGGCGAGCACCCAGGGGCTGAAAAGCCGCCGAGACCCTACCGGTCAGAAACTTTGGGATAGCGTGTCGCGGCGGCCGCCTGGGCAACACGCCATCTCTTGCGAGCGGATAGCGTGTAACTCACAGCGTGGGGCGAGAGGGTCGGAAAGGCACGAGACGATCGCGCCTGGGAATGGGAAAGCAGATGGCGTGTCGCGCCGAAGAGTGGTGGGGCAGAACCGGCGGAGGGACATGCTATACAAAGCTTCCCTCCCTAACTTAGGGAGCGGCCGGGGGGGCTGACCTGGTTGGGACCCAGGAAGATCAATCAGGAGGGGATGAAGCCAAATCCACCCAAAATCGATCTCCAGACCCCGCCAGGGGTCCAACTAGTGCAAACTTTGTCACCCCGGATCCGTTTTTGGCAGTCCCAGAAACCGAAAACGGGGCCCGAAGGCCGAAAACGGCAAAACACATTCTCGAACCTGCCTCCCGTCCCTGCTCGCCAGAACAGGCGCCGGGCCACCTCAGACCTCTCGCCAGATCCAAGACGAAGCCCTTCACACAAAAAACTGAGGGAGCATGAGCCTTCGCAGGCCCGCGCGGATCTTTCGGGTCTGCGCTGGACCACCCCTCAGACCCCCAGCCTGCGCCGACCCCTGGCGCTGCCCCCGACAGCGCGCCCTTGGACGACGGAGGGCCCGCCAGGCCAGCGCGCGGCAGCCCCACGCGCCTGCGGGCGGCCCTGCGCCAGGGGCGGCTCGAGCAAGTGAGAAAGGCAAGACATACGTAGAGCAGGGTTGAACCTAAACGGTGTTTTTCGTTTTCGTTTTGTTTTCGTTGTCCTTCGTTTTGTCTTCAACCCGCATTTACCGCAAAACGAAGTCGAAACGAAAACGGCCCACGAAACCGCATCATGATCGACCCACGAACCCGGAACGGCATAAAGGAATGTAACACATGGCAGCGTTTTCAAAGACACCTGATTGGGTGACGGGCAAATGCAATGCTGAGTGTATCGATCTTGATGTACCCCGCCGAGGGCTGTGCTTTGCTGCACCGTGCTGAATTGCGATGTGCCATGCCGCGATTGTGCTCTATAGCGTCGTGGATTGAGTCCTCCTTTGCAGCCGAGTCCTGACCGAACTGATCTGGATCTTAAGCTCGAGCTGCCTGAGCACACAGTAGCTGCCCCAGAGCTAATTCACAGGGGGACATGCCAGGAAGACGCGCCGCGGAACGTCCCAAGGGACGCGCCAGGCGACGTGCCAGGGGACGTGCCATGGGGACGCACCGCGGGGCGTGCCAAGGGGACGCGCTACGGAAAGTGCCAATGGATGTGCCACGGGATGTGCCAAGGGACGCGCCACGCGACGTGCCAGGGGGACTCGCCAAGGGACGCCCCACGGAACATGCCAAGGAACGTGCCAGGTTGCAATGCTGAGTGTATCGATCTTGATGTACCCTGCCGAGGGCTGTGCTTTGCTGCACCGTGCTGAATTGCGATGTGCCATGCCGCGATTGTGCTCTATAGCGTCGTGGATTGAGCCCACCCTTGCAGCCGAGTCCTGACCGAACTGATCTGGATCTTAAGCTCGAGCTGCCTGAGCACATAGTAGCTGCCCCAGAGCTAATTCACAGGGGGACATGCCATGAGGACGCGCCGCGAAACGTCTCAACGGACGCGTCAAGCGACGTGCCAGGGGACGTGCCATGGGGTCGCACCGCGGGACGTGCCAAGGGGACGCGCTACGGAATGTTCTGGGGACAAGCGTTTCGCTCGAGACATCCTGTCACATTCCTCATGCTAGGCATCCACCTGAGCGACCTGGACACGTGAAAACAAGCGTTTCGCCCAACACAGCCCCAACATCTTTTCATGCTAGACATCCGCCTGGGTGAACTGGACACGTGAAAACAAATGGTTCGCTCGAGACATCCTCAACACATCTTCATGTCAGACGTCCGCTTGGGTGACCTGGGCACGTGACAACAAGCGTTTCAGTCGAGACGGTTTCAACACCTCCTCATTCTAGACATCCGCCTGGGCGACCTGTACACGTGAAAGCAAACGTAACTCTCGAGACAGTCTCAACACATCCTCATGCTAGGCATCCGCCTGGGCAACCTGGACACGTGCAAACAGGCGTCTCGATCGAGACTTCCTCAACACATCCTCATGCTAGACATCCACCTGGGCGACGAGGACGCGTGAAACCAAGCGTCTCGCTCGAGACATCCTCAACAAATCCTGGCGCTAGACCTCTGCTTGGGCAACCTGGAGGCGTGAAACCAAGCGTCTCGCTCGAGACATCCTCAACACCTGGGCACGTTTCACTTCAGAGATCATTTGAATTCTGGTCCCCAGGAGAGGACAATAGATGACACAAAACACGCGTTTCGCTCGAGACATCCTCAACACATTCTGAAACAAACAAGCGTTTCGCTAGGGACATCCTCACATTTTAATTCGCTGGCCCAGCTCGACCTCGATATGTATCGCAAAATATGATCGGCCCACGAACCAAGAAAGGACTATAGAAATGTAAGACATGGCAACGTGTCAAAAACACCTGATTGGGCGACGGGCAAATGCAATGATGAGTGTATCAATCTTGATGTACCGTGCCGAGAGCTTTGCTGTGCTGCGCCGTGCTGAATTGCGATGTGCCATGCCGCGATTGTGCTCTATAAGTCCTCCTTTGCATCCGAGTCCTAACCGATCTGATCTGGGTCGTAAGCTCAAGCTGCCTGAGCACATAATAACTGCCCTAGAGCTGATTAGCAATGAGACATGCTAGGAGGACGCGCCGCGGAACGTCCCAAGGGACGCGCCAGGCGACGTGCCAGGGGACGTGCCATGGGGACGCACCGCGGGACGTGCCAAGGGGACGCGCTGAGGAACGTGCCAATGGACGTGCCACGGGACGCGCTCCCGCGGCCACGATCCCTCGTAAATTACATTGCGTCCGCGCTCCCAGGGCCACGATCCCTCGTAAATTACATTGGGGTGGCGCTCCCAGGGCCCCGACCCCTCGTAAATTCCACGTGGTCCGCGCTCCCAGGGCCACGATCCCTTGTAAATTAGCTGCGTCCGAGCCCCCAGGGCCCCGATCCCTTGTATTCTACGCTGCGCCCGCGCTCCAAGGGCTACGATCCCTCGAAAATTAAAATGCGTCCGAGCTCCCAAGGTCCCGATCCCTTGTGAATTACGCTGCGCCCGCGCTCCGAGGGCCACGATCCATTGCAAATTACGCGTGGTCCGCGCTCCCAACGCCACGATCCCTCGTAGAATACGCCGCGTCCGCGCTTCCAGGGCCTCCTGGGGCATGCTGGGGCGCCCAGATCCTTCAAGTTTTGCCAAACAAGCGTTTCGCTCGAGACATCCTCGACGTTTTGGCGCGGGGGGCGAACCATCCTCCAGCGGGCACGCAAAAACTCAACACTGCCACGCTAAATCTTAGAAAAACAAACAAACGAATTCGTCAAGACATTCTCGAAGTTCCTGCGCGCGGGACGCGGCACGCGCGAGACATCCTCTGAATTCCTGCGCGCGGGGTGTTTTTCCGCGTCGCGGTCGGCTCTGCAAAACCAGCGTTTCGCTCGAGACATCCTCAACAAATTCTGAAAACTAGCGTTTCGCTGGAGACATCCCCAACTCTGCAAAACCAGCGTTTCGCTCGAGACATCCTCAACAAATTCTGAAAAAAACAAGCGTTTCGCTTGAGACATCCTCAAACATAATTCCGCCGGCCCTCTTCGACCTTGTGTTTTATCGCAAATAATTCCGCTGGCCACCTTCAAATCAAAACCGGGGGAAAACCAACTAAAAGAGAACCCTGGGCCGACGCCCTTTCCGGGAAGAAATTCGCCAGCCCACCTCAAGTCAAACCTGGAAATAAACCAACTAAAAGAGAACCCTGGGCTTATCCCTTTTCCGGGACATGCTCGACCCACGAACCCGGAAAGGAATATAGAAATGTAACGCATGGCAACGTGTCAAAGACACCTGATTGGGTGACGGGCAAGTGCAATGCTGATTGTATCGATCTTGATGTACCGTGCCGAGGGCTGTGCTGTGCTGCACCGTGCTGAATTGCGATGTGCCATGCCGCGGTTGTGCTCTATAGCGTCGTGGATCGAATCTTCCTTTGCATCCGAGTCCTGACCGAACTGATCTGGATCTGAAGCTCGAGCTGCCTGAACACATAGTAGCTGCCCCAGAGCTAATTGACAGGGGGACATGCCAGGAGGACGCGCCGCGAAACGTCCCAAGGGACGCGCCAGGCGACGTGCCAAGGGACGTGCCATGGGGTCGCACCGTAGGACGTGCCAAGGGGACGCGCTACGGGACATCCTCAAAATTCCTGCGCGCGGGACGTGGCACGCGCGAGACATCCCCGGAATTCCTGCGAGCGGGACGTGAAAACAAACATTTCGCCTGAGACATCCTCTGAATTCTGGCCCCCCACGAGGCCCCCGCTCGAGACATCCCCCAAGTTTGCAAAACCAGCGTTTCGCTCGAGACATCCTCAACAAACTATGAAAAAAACCAGCGTTTCGCTCGAGACATCCGGTCAAAATCCAAGGACATCCTGGCAAAACAAACGAATTAGTCTAAACATCCTCAATTCCTGCGCGCGGGACGCGGCACGCGCGAGACATCCTTGGAATTCCCGCGAGCGGGACACGAAAACAAGCATTTCGCCTGAGACATTCTGTGAATTCTGACCCCCCACGACGCCCCCGCTCGAGACATCCCCAAATTGTGCAAAACCAGCGTTTCCCTCGAGACATCCTCAACAAACTATGTAAAAAAAGCGTTTCGCTCGAGACATCCTACCAAAATTCTAAGAAATCCCAGCAACACAAACGAATTTGTTGAGACATCCTCGAAATTCCTGCGCGCGGGACGCGGCACGCGCGATCCATCCTAGGAATTCCTGCGCGCGGGGCGCTTTTCCGTGTCGCGGTCAGGGCTCCAGACCCCGTTATTTGTCGAGGATTCTGCGAAAAACGCTCCGCACCTTTTTTTTTTACGAGGGAAAACGGGGGTCTGCGGACCCTGTTTTTATGGAGGATCCGAGATGGGGGGCGCACTTTCCTTGAGTGGGCAATCACGAAACACACTTTTTCGACTGAAAATCAACACTTTACCTTGTTATTTACGCAAAATAATTTCGCCGGCCCTCTTCCCGTCAGATCCGGCGGTAAACCTACTAAAAGAGAACCCTGGGCCTCAGCCATTTCCGGGAAAAAACACAGTTCGGGTCCAGCCCTGACGTAGCGGACCTGCTTTGGCCAGCGGCCGCAAGAGAGTCGGACGGCCGCCGAGCAGCAGCGGGGCGCGCCGGAGCACGCCGAGGCACAAGGGGGAGATAGCGCTGGAAGGCGCGAGGCGGCAGGAGTGGCGGAGGAGCGAGGGGACTACACGCAGGCCATCAAAGTCCACACGTCGTTCATGTCCAATCGAGCCCATTTCTAATTGTGTTCGTTTCTATTTGTCCCTGACCCCTAGTAGCCAGGAAGAGGCCCATGATAAAACAATTAGAAATGAAAGGATCTTGGCCCCCCCAGAAATCAAAAACATTTCGAATAGTTAAAAACATGATGGACCCACGAACCCGGAAAGGGATATAGACATGTGGAGCATGGACACGTTTTCATGATACCCAACTGGGCAACACCTCACGAAACATCCCACGAGACACTTCACGAAACATCCCACGAGACACCTCACGAAACATTCCACGAGACACCTCACGAAACATTCCACGAGACACCCCGCGAAACATTCCACGAGACACCCCACGAAACATTCCACGACGACAGGCAACCACTCAACCAAGGCGGTGTGGTCGTGCTGGGGAGTGGTCGTGCTGGGGTGTGGTCGTGCTGGGGGGTGGTCGTGCTGGGGGGTGGTCGTGCTGGGGGGGTGGTCGTGCTGGGGGGTGGTCGTGCTGGGGCGTGGTCGTGCTGGGGCGTGGTCGTGCTGGGGCGTGGTCGTGCTGGGGTGTGGTCGTGCTGTGGTGAGGTCGTGCTGGGGTGTGGTCTGGGGTGTGGTGCGTGCTGGGGTGGGGTCCTGCTGGGGGTGGTCGTGCTGGGGGGTGGTCGTGCTGGGGTGGGGTCGTGCTGGGTGGGGGTGGGGTGTGGTCGTTCTGGGGTGTGGTCGTGCTGGGGTGTGGTCGTGCTGGGGTGGGGTCGTGCTGGGGTGTGGTCGTGCTGGGGTGTGGTCGTGTGGGGTGTGGTCGTGCTGGGGTGTGGTCGTGCTGGGGCGTGGTCGTGCTGGGGTGGGGTCGTGCTGGGGTGGGGTCGTGCTGGGGTGTGGTCGTGCTGGGGCGTGGTCGTGCTGGGGTGGGGAACAAGCGTTTCGCTCGAGACATCCTCGGCAAACTTTGCGGAGCAAGCGTTTCGCTCGAGACATCCTCAACGCACGAAAAAATGGCCCGCACCCTGTGATTTATCGATCGGGATTTCAAAAACAAGCGCTTCGCTCGAGACATCCTCACAAACAATTTCGCCGGCCTCCTTCGACTTCGATATTTATCAGGGAAAAATTTCGCCGGCCTCCTTCAAGTTGGGCACGGGGGACTATGTTTACATACTAAAAGAGAACCCTGGGCCGACGCCCTTTCCGGGAATTAACAATGTGTACAAATGCATACGTAGTTGAACAACTAACGGTATAAACATAAGTTCTCTGAGGTCCGCGCGGATTTCCCCTGGGTGCCCATCCCTGGCGCGCCAGGGGCGGCGCCAGAGGCGCCGCCGGGGGCGCGCCAAGACCGATCTCAGAAGTCTGCGCGGACCTCCGAGAAATGCTGTTTGCGCCGCTTGCTGTCCTTCGAATGTGCGCATGTACTGACGAACGATCTGCACTTACCCATACGCATAGGGGGTCAGAAAAAAAGAGGACTGGCTATGGGTATGGGTGCGGGTTGTTGGAAACCGGGTGGGGCTCCCGTTCGGGCGGGGAGCACCATCCGACAACACGCACCCATAGGTTCCCTCGTCCTCCCTGTGGTCATGGGCGCGTGTTGATTAAGCCTTTGGGCGGGGACCTGAATTAGGAAGGCTGAACACATTAGGTATAGGGGGTCACTTTTCCATAATACGAAGACGGAGACTCAGCGAGTACCGCGTCCTCGTCGTGTTATTAAGGTTGGGAGTTCTTTTGTGCTCGATGACGTGTTGTTCGTTCAGCATGTGCGCTCTCAGCGGTCCCGCGTGCTCGGGCGACTGCGTTCAGACGCAGGCCGGTGGAAGCGGCCCGCGCTCGTGGACGCCGACACTCGTCCCAGCCACGCTCGGTCCTTGCGTGCACGGTCTTCGCCGCCCGCCGCCCGGCCCGACGAGAGCGAGGGCAGAGTTTTGGGGCGGGGACCGCGGGAAAGGGTGGAGACAGGGAGGGGGGTCTCTGAGGGCTTGACGGCTTTTCGCAAATCGACGTGTGGGAGCTCGCCAGACACAGCCATCGTTCTACATCAAGGAACGCACGACAAAGAACGAAAGAATTTCTCTGGACACGGGGGGCCTGGGCCACAAACGGGTTGCACGACATAGCCCTGACGAAAGGCCCAGACACCAAAGCCCTTCCTGAACACAAAGCGGTCCAGACTTCGGCGTCTTGACTGTAGACCAGGTCTAGTCGGAGTAAACCATACCACCCCGCAAGTGCGCATAAGAGTGATGGGGCGGAGAGGACGTCGGCAGTTTGCGAAACTCCGGAGAAACCCCCGCAGGCGCCACCGTTTCACAACTTATACAACGAGCCCGCCGCAGGCGCCGATTTTTCGTTAAACCAATGTGGGTGGGTCGCGGGCTGGTCGCTAATGGGGTGGGTCACCATTGGATCGCGGGTGGGTCGCGGGTGCAATCGGAAAAAATTCCACCCCATAATTACCGCCCCGGCAAGCGAAGCCGTTTAGTAAACACACTAGGGACGAATCGAACAAGGCAGGGTTGCTTAGTAAACGCCCAAGGCCGTTCAGTAAACGTCAATTGTCGGGTCCGGGTGGCTTCTCCTTCCCTGGGGTGGATCGCGGGTGGGTCGCGGGGTGGGTCGCGGGTGGGTCGCGGCGTGGGTCGCGGGGTGGGTCGCGGGGTGGGTCGCGGGTGGGTCGCGGGGTGGGTCGCGGGTGGGTCGCGGGTGGGTCGCGGGTGGGTCGCGGGGTGGGTCGCGGGTGGGTCGCGGGTCGGGTCGCGGGCGGGTCGCGGGATGAGTCGCGGGGCGGGTCGCGGGTGGGAAGACGACAACAAACAAAAACAACAACACCAACGACAGCAGCAACAACGACAGTGAGTTTACCATCGCGCGCCATGCTTCCACATGTCACACGCGGGGCCCGATATTCCCCCACCCAAAACTCCCGCCCATAGTGCATTGCCACCGCCTCTCCCGAGGAACTTCGACATCCACGGCGCGGACGGCAGACCGCCGTCGCAACCGCCTTGCGCGCGCCCCGCATCTCGGAGGAGGAAAAGGACGAGGAGCGGGGGGGGGAGATGACGGAGAGGAAGAGAGAGAGGAGGAGGCGGAGGATGGAGGAGGAGGAGGAGGACGGGGAGGAAAGAGTAGTTGTAGTAGCAGTACCTCCGAGGACGACGTGGTTTTTACTTCTCTTTCGAACTGATACGCCACCATCCTGCGGCCTCGGCGGGTGGCCCTGAATATTCACGCCCCCAGGCGCTGCCGCTCCCATGCTCGCATCCTCCTTCTGCCCCTCCACGCCCTCTCAAGGAACCCCTGAAGTATATCCTTCGGCCCTCGATCCTTGGAGTCCCTGGAAGTCATGAGTCCTCCTTCTTCTCCTCCTCCTCCAAATTGCTGATGCTTTCCAAATATGATGATTGTTCAACGCGTAAGGTTCAACAAGGACTCTTGGACGCCCCTCAGAGGCGATGACGAAACGAGGGCCCCTGTCTTGACTCAAAGGTGAGGAAGCATCAAAGGGGAACGACGAGGGAGGACGGAAGGGAAAGGGAATAAGGAGGAGGGAGGCAGGCGGAGGAAGGAGACAAAGGGGGATGACAAGGGAAAGGAGGAGGGGGGAGGGAGGAAGACGGAGGAGGAGGGAGGAAAGAGGGACGGGAGGGGGAGGAGGGAGGAGGGAGAAGAGGAGGGGGTGGAGAAGAGGAGGAAGGGGTGGAGAGAGGAGGAGAAAAAAGGAGGAAAGGAAGGAAAGGAAAGGGGGAAGGAGAAAGGAGGAGGAGGAGGAGGAGGAGGAGGAGAGGAAGAGGAGGAGAAAAAGAGGAGGAGGAGGAGGAGGAGGAAAAGGAGGAGCAGGAGGAGGAGGAGGAAAAAGGAGGACGAGGAGGAGGAAAAGGACGGGGAGGAGGAGGAGGAGGAGGAGGAGGAGGGAGCACGAGGAGGAGGAAGAGGAGGGGGAGAAGGGGGGGGGAGGAGGAGAGAGGCAAGAGGGACGGAGGAGGGAGCACGAGGAGGAGGAAGAGGAGGGGGAGAAAGGGGGGAGGGAGGGGGAGAGAGGCAAGAGGGACGGAGGAGGAAGAAGGGGGGAGGGAGAAGAGGAGGGGGTGGCGGAAGGAAGAAGGAGGAAGAGGAGGGAGGGGGGAGGAGGAAGGAGGAGGAGGTGGAGGAGGAGGAGGAGGAAGAAGAGGAGGTTGTTGTGGAGCGACCTAAAGTCAGAGAAAACACTTAAAAGACCTCCCATCATAATCAGAGGACGCCTCATCCTCGTCCTCCTGGCGGGGCCTACCCGCGGCCTGCCTGAGCTCCCTGACGTCTTGCAGGTCCTCGTCAGCCAGCCCGAACGCTCTGAGGACCTCCTGCTTCGAGGCGTGCCCCGACTTCGCACGGGCAGAGGGCCTCCCTGCGGGCGCGGCGGCCGAGGGGGCACAACGGACAGACAACAAATCTCGCTCCGCCTGAGAGAGGCAGCGAGCAGACGAAAGGGTCAGATGCTTCGACGAGGCTCGACCATGGGGGTGTCTCCCTTCACGAATTCGCTTTAGCTGATGCTTCACCTGTGGGGACCTCGGCCTGTGCAAGCAGCCGTCCAACAGAAGCGCACCTGGGCGGAAGTCCTCACAATATGCACCGCACTTGACACAAAACACAAGCGGCATTCCTGACTTCTGAGGCGAGTCGATCTCGCAGCTCATGAGGACGAGGAGGAGGAAGATGAGAAAAGGGCGCCAGTCCAGCGTAAAACGGGGGGAACTCTCGGGCGGGAACGCTGGTTGTGTCGGGACGGGGGCTGTTGGCGGCGAGCAAGAGCACCGCCTTGCATAACAAAGGGAGGCAATCTCAAGCGGGAGCGTTGTTGTTGCTGGGGGGCGGCGCCTGTGAGAGAAAGAATAGCGCGCCTGTCCAAGGCAAAACGGGAGGAAGTCTCGAACGGAAACGCTGGTTTTGTTGAGACGGCTGCTTTCGGCGGCGAGCTAGAGCACCGGCCCTGAGTAAAAAGGTCTCGAACGGGGGCGTTCTTGTTGTTGGGGGGCCGGTCTTGGCGTTCCCCGAAACCGCCTGAGAATGAGCCTCATGTTCAATGAAAATGCAGCCGGGTCCTCGGCGAGAGAGCCACGGCGCCTGTAAGGTGTCCAGCATACTTGTTTAGAACAACCATAATTTTCAGACTGTTCGCTCTTATCTGCGTGCGTGTCATTCAATATGCATATCCCAAACCCTGGAAACCCGCCCTCTTCGTCTTCGATCGTAACCCCATTTTGTGGGGTATACTCATTCCCTGCCACGTGTGGTTGGTGTAGCCCTTGACAACGAAGGGTAACAGATAACGGGGGATAATGAGGACGAGCGGATCGGAGGAAGGGAGGGGAGGGGCAAAAAGGAGGGAGGACGATGATTCGCGCTGTGAGAAGCAAGGGGGCCGCGAATGGCGACAGCGGGGCGACGAAACGCATGCGTATGGGACCACGAAGGGCGCGACCGAGCGGGGGCCACGAAGGGCAAGTAATCCGGAGCCACAGAGGGAAGCGACAGGGCCGTTGAGGGCAGAAACGGGGCCACGAAGGGCAGAGAGGGGGCCACAAAGGGCGACAGCGGGGCCACGAAGGGCATGCATATGGGGCCACGACGGGCGCGAACGAGCGGGGGCCACGAAGGGCATTCGTATATGGGGCCACAAAGGCGATAGCGGGGCCACTGAAGGCAGCAAAAGGGCCACGAAGGGCAGCGACAGGGCCACGAAGGGCGACAGCGGGGCTACGAAGGGCATGCGTATGGGGCCACGACGGGCGACTGCGAGCGGGGGCCACGAAGGGCATATAATGCGGGGCCACAATGGGCAGCGACGGGGCCACTAAGGGCTGCAAGGGGGCCACGAAGGGCAGCGAGCGAAGGCGACCGCGGAACCAGCACGGGCAGCGAGGGGCATCGAAGGCGGGCGAAGGGCAGCGAGCGGCGACTGCAGTCCCTAACGGGCTGGTCGGGCGGGCAGGCCCAGACGGGCGGGTCGAGCGGGCGGTTCGTTGAAGCGTAATTTCTGTTTGACCCGCTAAGCAATATGTAGCGGGAGCGCGATTCCTGAGTGTCGAAGAGCGGCATCTGAATAAATTGTAAGGAAGTATCCGGCGGGAGCCGCGATTCGGTGTCATGTTGCGAGGAAGTCCCAAACGAGAGCGCGATTCTTTAATACATTGTGAGGAAATATCAGGCGGGAGCCGTTGTTGTTGTTGTAAACCAGGTGCCAGCGACACATTATGACCCTCAAGACTTCCCTTGAGAAAAAACATGGTCGACCCACGAACCCGGAAAGGAATATAGAAATGTAACGCATGGCAGCGATTTCAAAAACACATGATTGGGTGACGGGCAAGTGCAATGCTGATTGTATCGATCTTGATGTACCGTGCCGAGGGCTGTGCTGTGCTGCACCGTGCTGAATTGCGATGTGCCATGCCGCGGTTGTGCTCTATAGCGTCGTGGATCGAGTCTTCCTTTGCATCCGAGTCCTGACCGAACTGATCTGGATCTTAAGCTCGAGCTGTCTGAACACATAGTGGCTGCCCCAGAGCTAATTGACAAGGGGAAATGCCAGGAGGACGCGCCGCGAAACTTCCCAAGGGACGCGCCAGGCGACGTGCCAGGGGACGTGCCATGGGGTCGCACCGTAGGACGTGCCAAGGGGACGCGCTACAGAACGTGCTAATGGATGTGCCACGCGACGTGCCAGGGGGACTCGCCACGGGACGCCCAACGGAACGTGCCAAGGAACGTGCCAGGTTGCAATGCTGATTGTATCGATCTTGATGTACCGTGCCGAGAGCCGTGCTGTGCTGCACCGTGCTGAATTGCGATGTGCCATGCTGCAGTTGTGCTCTATAGCGTCGTGGATCAAGTCCTCCTTTGCATCCGAGTCCTGACCGAACTGATCTGGATCTTAAGCTCGAGCGGCCTGAACGCCGCAGAGCTAATTGACAGGGGGACATGTCAGGAGGACGCGCCGCGGAACGTGTCAAGGGACGCGCCAGGCGACATGCCAGGGGACGTGCCATGGGGACGCACCGCAAAACGTGCCAAGGGGACGCGCTACGGAACGTGCTGGGACAAGCGTTTCGCTCGAGACATCCTGTCAAAATCCGCATTCTAGACATCCGCCTGAGCGACCTAAACACGTGAAAACAAACTTCTCGCTCAACACATCCTCAACACATTCTCATGCTAGACATCCGCCTGGGCGAATTGGACACGTGAAAACAAGTAGTTCGCTCGAGACATCCTCAACACATCTTCATGTGAGACGTCCGCCTGGGTGACCTGGGCACGTGAAAACAAACGTTTCGCTCGAGACGTTTTCAACACCTCCTCATTCTAGACATCCGCCTTGGCGACCTGTACACGTGAAAGCAAACGTCTCGCTCGAGACATCCTCAACAGAGCTTCATGTTAGACATCCGCCTGGGCGACCTGGACACGTGAAAACAAGCATCTCGATCGAGACTTCCTCAACACCTCCTCATTCTAGACATCCGCCTGGGCGACGAGGCCGCGTGAAACCAAGCGTCTCGCTCGAGACATCCTCAACAAATCCTGGCGCTTGACCTCTGCCTGGGCAACCTAGAGGCGTGAAACCAAGCGTCTCGCTCGAGACATCCTCAAGACCTGGGCACGTGAAACCAAGCATTTCACTTGAGAAAACCTCTAAATCCTGTTCCCCAGGAAACGACAATCCATAACACAAAACAGGCGTTTCGCTCGAGACATCCTCAACAAATTCTGCAAACCAAGCGTTTCGCTCTGGACATCCTCAAAAATAATTCCGCCGGCCCACCTCGACCTCGATATTTATCACGGAATAATAATTCCGCTGGCCCACCTCAAGTCAGGTCCGGGGGTAAACAGCTAGAAGAGAACCCTGGGCCTAAGCCCTTTCCGGGAACAGGGTGCGAGCCCCGGGAAGGGCACTTCAATCGATAAATGACAGTGTGCACCGGACGGGGGGGATCAACAATAATTATTCTTCAGAAGTGAAAGTTCAGCACCAATTTAAAAACTGTTCGCCCTTATCTACTCGAGTGTCCAATAACGCGTATTTCCCAAACCCTCGATAACCGCCCTCTTCGTCTTCGATCGAACCCCTTTTGGGGGGTATACTTTTCTTCCCTGCAGGCCGGGCCCCGGCAAGCGGCGGGGCGGCCGCGGATCGTCGGCCTGGCCAGCGGCAACTCTAATCGGCGGGGCGGCCGCGGACCGTCGACCCGACCCCAAGAGGGACGGACAGGGGACCGACCACGACGACGACAACGACGACGGCGACGACGACGTCGACGACGACGGCGACGACGACGACGGCGCCGACGACGACGAACGAAAGCGAGAGCGAGAGAAAACGACAGCAGGGCCACAAGGACACGAAGTAGGCCACGAAGGGCGACAGCGGGGACACGAAGGGAATGCGTATGGGGCCACGAAGAGCGCGAACGAGCGGGGGCCACGAAGGGCATACGTATACTAGGCCGCGGGGGGCAAGAACGGGGCGCCCGGGGGCCGCAACGGGGCCACGAACGGCAGCGAGTGGGCCACGAAGGGCGACAGCGGGGCCACGAAGAGCACGAAAGGGGGCCACGAGGGGCGACAACGGGGCCACGAAGGGAATGCGCATGGGGCCACGACGGGCGCGAACGATCGGGGGCCACGAAGGGCAGATCATGCGGGGCCACAGAAGGCAACGACGGGGCCACTGAAGGTAGCAACTGGTCCACGTAGGAAAGTGAGGGGCCACGAACGGCGACAGCGGGGCCACGAAGGGCATGCACATGGGACCACAACGGGCGCGAACGAACGGGGGCCACGAAGGGCATACGTATACTGGGCCGCGGAGGGCAAGGACGGGGCCACTGAGGGCAGCAACGGGGCCATGAAAGGCAGCGAGGGGGCCACGAAGGCCGACAGCGGGGCCACGAAGGGCATGCATATGGGGCCACCACGGGCGCGAACGAGCGGGGGCCACGAAGGGCATACATAGATTGGGTCACGACAAGCAGCGAGGCGGCCACGAAAGGCTGCAACGGGGCCACGAAGGGCTCTCATGGGGCCATGAAAGGCAGCGAGGGGGCCACGAAGGGCTACAACGGGGCCCCGAAACAAAGCGAGGGGGCCACGCAAGGCTGCAACGGGGCCACGAAGGGCAGCGAGGAGGCCACGAGAGGCTGCAACGGGGCCGATAAGGGCAGCGAGGGGGCCACGAAGGGCTGCAACGGGGTCAAGAAACACAGCGATGGGGACCACGAAGGGCTGCAACGGGGCCACGAAGGGCAGCGAGATCTCGATTCTTATGTCATCTGAAAGGGGGTCCTAAACGTGAGCGCGGCTCCTGGGTGCCTGGGCGTCGGGAGCGCAGCGCTTTAATAAAATGCAAGAATTTCCCACGCAAGGGCGCTATTCTTCAGTAGTTGCTAGCAAATGTTAAACGAGAGCGCGACTCCAGAGCGCCGGGAGAGCGATTCCTGAAATCATTGTAAGGAAGTATCAAGCGGGAGCGCGATTCCTGAATAAAATGCAAGGAAGTCTTGGGCGGGAGCGGGGGTCCTGGCTAAATTCTTACGACATCTGAGGCGGGAGCCGTTGTCGTTGTAACCCGGGCGCCAACGATACAGTTTGACCCTCAAGGTTTTCCATGATAGAAAAACAGTGCGCGAACCCCGGCATGGGCAATTCAATCGAGAAAAACCATGTGCACCGGACAGGGGGGATCAACAATAATGATTCTTCAGACATGACAGTTCAACACCGACAACAACAATAATTTTAAGACCGTTCGCCCTTATATGCTCGAGAGTCTAATAACGTTTATTTCCCAAACCCTCGATACCCGCCCTCTTCGTCTTCGATCGAACCCCTTTTGGGGGTAGACCTTTCTTCCCTGCAGGCCGGGCCCCGGCAAGCGGCGGGGCGGTCGCGGACCGTCGGCCTGGCCAGCGGCAGCGCTGATCGGCGGGGCGGCCGCGGACCGTCGACCCGACCCCACGAGGGACGGACAGGGGACCGACCACGACGACGACGACGACGACGACGTCGAAGACGACGGCGACGACGACGACGGCAACGGCGAGCGAAAGCGAAAGCGAGAGAGAACGACAGCAGGGCCCCGAAGGGCACGAAGTAGGCTACGAAGGGCGACAGCGGGGACACGAAGGGAATGCGTATGGGGCCACGAAGAGCGCGAACGAGCGGGGGCCACGAAGTGCAGATAGTGCGGGGCCACAGAAGGCAACGACGGGGCCACTGAAGGTAGCAACTGGTCCACGTAGGACACTGAGGGGGACGCAAATGGCGACAGCGGGGCCACGAAGGGCACGCACATGGGGCCACAACGGGCACGACTCCTGGGTGCCTGGGTGTCGGGAGCGCGGCGCTTGGGCAAATTGCAAGAAATCCCAACGCAAGGCCATTCTTCAGTAAGTTGCAAGCAAGTCTCCAGCGAGAGCGCGACTCCAGAGCGCCGGGAGAGCGATTCCTGCATAAATTGCAAGGAAGTCCCAAGCGAGAGCGCGAATCCTGAATAAAATGCAAGGAAGTCTCGGGCGGGAGCGGGGGTCCAGGCTAAATTGTAAGGAAGTCTCAGGCGGGAGCCGTTGTTGTTGTAACCCGGGGGCCAAGGGGCTAGTTTGAACAGGAAGACTTTCCCTGTCAAAAAAACAGGGTGCGAGCGTCGAGGGGCACACTTTGATTGAGAAAAAACAATAATGCACCGGTGATGGGGGGATCAACAATAATGATTTTTCAGAAATGAGAATTCAACAGCAACAACAACAAGAACAGCAACAACAACTACTACTACTACTACTACTACTACTACTACTACGACTACGACTACGACTACGACTACGACTACGACTACGACTACGACTACTACTACTACTACTACTACTACTACTACTACTACTACTACTACTACTACTACTACTACTACTACTACTACTACTACTACTACTACTAACTACTACTACTACTACTACTACTACTACTACTACTACTACTACTACTACTACTACTACTACTACTACTACTACTACTACTACTACTACTACTCCTACTACTACTACTACAACTACAACAACGCAACATTGAAGGAAGCACGGAAAAAAAGGCTCTCTTGGCAACGGCGAGCCTCGGCCACGAAATCCAAAGAACAGCCCGAAAACCGAAGACCCTCCCGAGCCCAAAACGAGCCTCAACGCACCGCCTTGCCTGCAATCCTGTTTTGGCGGTGTCACGCATGGCCGATTCCGGACACGTTGGATCCAAAAATGTTGGCGTGCCGCCCTCCCTTCCGCCGCCTTCCGCCCACCTTCCGCCGGCTCCCGCCGAGGGCGCGGTGGCGCTGAGGGCCGAGGGCTTCTCTGGAACGGTGCAGGTTCCCCTCGCTGGGGGCGCGGCCCGATGTGGCAGGTGCCCCACGGCGGCCAGCTATCCCTGTTGGCAAGCTGTCAGGCGCGGCAGCCCTCACCACACTTGGCGCGGTCGGTCACGCGGGAGCTGGCGCGCGTCATCGAGTCGATGGAATCGCGGGCGGCCGAGGGCCGTGGCTCTTTCTTGCCGGCGGTCTGAAGGGAGGCGAACCCCCCCGACGGGTGCGCGAGAGCATCGTGAATGTCGCGTGGCGCCTCGTCCCTCCCTCTGTCTTGCTCCTGTTCTGCGCATATGCCCCCCCCCATCTCTTCCCTGTCATCACTGTCTGGCTCCTGTCTGGCGCCTGGTTCCCCCTTCTCTTCCTCCTCTTCCTCCCCCTCCTACTGTTCCTCCTGCCCCCCTGGTCCTCTCCCTCGCCCCTACACGAAACGTCGTCGTCGTCATTGTCGTCGCATTTGCCGCTCCCGTCGGTGATGTCGTCATCTGTGTCGTCGACGTTGACGATATCGTCGTCGTCGTCGTCGTCGTCGTCGTCGTCGTCGTCGTCGTCGTCGTCGTCGCCCTCCTGCTCCCTTCCCTCGGGCGCGGCACCACAGGCAATTTTCCCGGACTCTGCGTCGCAGAAGCCCTCCTGCAGCGGCGACGGGCAGACATGGGGAGGAGGGGGGAGGATGAGGAAACAACCTGAGGAAGGAGAGCGGATACGATGAGCAGTGGAGGAGGCGGACAGCGCAGGAGGTGAACGAGGCTGTGCGTGAGCATAAGCATTACCGTGGGTCGCGCCCCGACTGCTGATCCTCTGCACTGGAGAATGCGCGAGGGAGGAGGAGGAGGAGGAGGAGGAGGAGGAGGAGGAGGAGGAGGAGGAGGAGGAGGAGCAGGAGGGGGATCATCACTTTTAACAAGCGCAGAGGAAGCCCTGTGGCACGGAGGGGAGAGAAGGGAGGCGGAGGGCGGGGGAGGAGGAGGGGGGGGGGGGGGCGAGGGGGGGCGCGCGCCCGAACGCGACGCCGTGAATTCGCGAATCAATCGGGCGCCCCAGGGCGCTTGGCCAGGCGCTCAAGCAGAGCGACCCGCCACTCGGCGTCAGCGCCCCCTGCGCGCGCCGCTGGGAGCAGCAGGAGCGCGGCTGCCCGCGGCGGAAGGACTGGGACGCGCCCGCCACATGGGCGTTTCTCGCGAGGCGGCCCCACCGCGGGGCCCAGCAGCCGCAGCGCAGGCAGGCGACCCAGCCGGGCACCTGCGAGGCCACGTGCGCGCGCCACGCGCCACCGGCGAACACCGCCTGCGCCTCTGCGGCCCCTCCCCGCCGCAGCGCGGGAGCCGCGGCGCGGCTCTGGCCGCGGGGGCCAGCTGCGGCGGCCACGGCCGCGTCATCCGCCGCCCAGCGGCTCCGCCTCCCTGGCCGCCGGTGGGGGGGGGGACGCGGCGCAGTCCAGCGCCACTGCACCTGGGGGGCGCCGCGGCCCTTGCTGCAGTGGTTGGCGCACCGACTGCACTTTCAGCGCGTGCAGCTGGACAGCGCGCGCCTGCAGCAAGTCCCGTCGCGGACAAGCAGGGTTGCCGCCTCCCCTGCCAGGCGGTCCGCCTCGGCGTTCCCGCACCAATCCTTTTCTGAACCCCCACGCTCGGCCGCCGCCGCCGCGTCGAGGTGGCTCTTGACCCAGCGCGCGACAGCTAAGCCTGTCTGGCAGCAGGGCTCCAGGAGCGACCACAAGTCAGCGTGCGTCCAATCGCACACCGAAGCGCCGCCGCGGAGGGCCACCATGCCGTTCCGGACATAATTACCACTGCGAGACCGTGATGACCTCCACGGGTGCGCCTGCGAGACTAACGGCGCTCAGAGCCGCGGTCAACTCTGCACGCTGCGCCGGCTGCGCGCCATCGACTTGCCGGCGCGCGCCAGGAGCGGGTCCGTCGGGTGCGCGTAAGCCCCGTCCGTCCAAGCCCGGCAGCGACTCTGCGCGCCTGGGGGAATCGCGGGCGCGGGCAGCGCAGGGGCCAGCGAGGGGGAGCTAGCCGCGGCAGCCAGCGCCGCCAGCCGGGCGTTCTGCGGGAGGGCGCCAGCGTCAGCCGCCCCCGCTGCCAAGCGCGCCCGAAAGGCGGTGACCGTCAAACCGCCGGCAGCCAAGGCAGAGTTCCAGGGCCCGGACCACTAGGGACGTCCAGTCCCAGAAGCGGTGCTGCCTATGCGGCGCCACAATGTGGGCAGCGCTCAGGCTTGCCCCACTTGGCAGCCACCGACTCGGTGATCACGTTCCCCGTCAGCACGGCGTTGAGCTCACCACCGGCATCGGGGGCGAGCTTGTCGCTTTCCAGGAGGCGGCGCGAAGCCCAACGGTCCACTCGGCTACACGTAAAAGTGACCCTGGGTAAGAATGACCTTTGGTGCGCGGCTTTTTGGGGGCTGCGGGGGGGCCAAAACAAGCGCGCAAGACGCCACTGCCGCCTCGCGTTCGGCGATCAGGGACCCCAATGGGCCCGCACCAAAGGTCACTCCGGCGAAGGGTCACTTTTACGTGCAGTCGATCCACGCCAACATCGACGTGCACGTGGGGAAATCGACAGGTACCGATACCGCTACTCCCTGGAACTCTCCTGGTGTGTGTTCTGACTCGGATTTCGAGAAGAATCAAGCGGTGGCGACGAGGGTCGCCCAGGAGGCCCCCAAAAGGGGAAAACGGGGTGGGGGTAGAGGGATGGATACCTTTTCCTCCTCTGACTTGCGTGCAGTCGAACACCGACGTGCACGAAGTCGGCGCGCCCGGCAGCGAGCACGCGGGCCTCGCAGCGAGCTACGGCCGCGCGAAGCACGACCTCGCGTGTCCTGTAGCCTGGCGGGCGGCAGGCCGCCACCTTTGCGCGGCGCTGATGGGACGCCGTGCCAGCACGGCGTCCCATCACTTCTTGGAGGAGGAGGAGGAGGAGAAGGAGGACGAGGAAGAGGAGGAGAAGGAGGAGGAGGAGGAGGAGGAGGGAGGAGGAGGAGGAGGAGGAGGAGTGGAGGTGGCCACATGTCGCCCGGCGCCCCTGTCGGACCGCCACCCATTTTGGCACACCTCTCACGAGGATCCACCGGAGGCCACAGTGGCACAGGCCGCATGCGCCCGACGCCCAGTTTGGCACACCCCTCACACGTTTCGTGGCCCCATCTGGAGCTCCACAGAAAGCGGTACCCAAAAGCGGTATTCACAATTGCGCATGGTTGGGTTTTTCGCCAAGATCATTTTTGGGGGTCCGTCCATCTGCGGAGCTCACATGCAAGTTGGCCCAGCAGCCTGACACGCCCAGGCGCGATTGGCATACCAAGTGGCCCACTGAAGACTCCCCAGAGTTGGGAAACATGATGGACCCACGAACCCGGAAAGGGATAAAGACATGTGCAGCATGGTCACGTTTTCACGATACCCAACTGGGCGACATCTCACGAAACATCCCACGAGACACCCCGCGAAACATCCCACGAGACACCTCACGAAACATTCCACGAGACACCTCACGAAACATTCCACGAGACACCCCGTGAAACATTCCACGAGACACCCCACGAACAGGCAACCACTCAACCAGACACGCCACGAAACATTCCACGGGGGTGCGACTGGGTGTGGTCGTGCTGGGGTGTGGTCGTGCTGGGGTGTGGTCGTGCTGGGGAGTGGTCGTGCTGGGGTGTGGTCGTGCTGGGGGGTGGTCGTGCTGGGGGGTGGTCGTGCTGGGGGGGTGGTCGTGCTGGGGGTGGTCGTGCTGGGGCGTGGTCGTGCTGTGCGTGGTCGTGCTGGGGCGTGGTCGTGCTGGGGTGTGGTCGTGCTGTGGTGAGGTCGTGCTGGGGTGTGGTCGTGCTGGGGTGTGGTCTTGCTGGGGTAGGGTCGTGCTGGGGTCGGGTCGTGCTGGGGTGTGGTCGTGCTGGGGTATGGTCGTGCTGGGGTGGGGTCGTGCTGGGGTGGGGTCGTGCTGGGGTCTGGTCGTGCTGGGGTGTGGTCGTGCTGGGGTATGGTCGTGCTAGGGTGGGGTCGTGCATTTCGCTCGAGACATCCTGCCAAAATTCCAGGAAATCGTACAACAACAAACGAATTAGTCGAGACATCATCGAAATTCCTTCGCGCGGGGCGCTTTTCCGCGTCGCGGTCGGCTCTGCAAAACCAGCGTTTCGCTCGAGACATCCTCGGCAAACTCTGCGGAGCAAGCGTTTCGCTCGAGACATCCTCAACGCACGAAAAAGTGGCCCGCACCCTGTGATTTATCGATCGGGATTTCAGAAACAAGCGTTTCGCTCGAGACATCCTCAAAAGTAAGTTCGCCGGCCTCCTTCGACCTCGATATTTATCAGGGAAAAATTTCGCCGGCCTCCTTCAAGTTGGGCACGGGGGACTATGTTTACATACTAAAAGGGAACCCTGGGCCGACGCCCTTTCCGGGAAATAAAAAAGAATGGCGAACAGCTCCTGACCTTTGAGAGTTCACCTGCAAGTCGGCCCAGCAGCCTGACACGCCCGGGCGCGAATGGCATATGATCGACCTTCGGACCCAGAACATAATATAGAAATGTGAGGCATATAGAAAGTAAGAAGCGGTCTTAGCACAAAGAGGCGATGATATCCGCAGGCGGAGCTCACCTGCAAGTCGACCCAGCAGCCTGACACGCCCGGGCGCGAAAGGCATACCGAATGACCCGCTGACGACTCCCCGCTGCTACGATGCCTTTCAAACTTTGGAGAGGATCCGCGCTTCCAGAGCCACGACGCGTCGGAAATTTGAAGGGGTCTGCGTTCCCAGGGCCACGATCCCCGGTGAATGCTTTGAGCCCGCCCTCCCGGGGCCACGAGCCATTGCAAATTATACGGGGCCCGCACTCTCAAAGCCTCGATCCCTTCTCATCTGCGCTTGATCCGTAATCCTGGTGCCACGACCCCATGTTAACCACACTGGGCCGCGAAACAATTTGGGCTGAGTCCGCGATCCTGGCGCATTATGATGGGCCGCGCGTCCAGAGCCACGAGCACTTGTAGATTACGTTAGGTAAGCGGTGCCCGGTCTGCGAGCCATCACGATCCGTCACGTTGCATCGGATTCAGTGTCATTGCGAATGCGATGTAGAAGAAATCGTGTAGCAATTCCTCCCTCTATACGTCCTCCACTGGCCCCAAAACAGAGCCCCGAGATTGTTAACTACTAACCTGAGCCTGCTAAATCTCTGCTAACCTTATCCATCCACGTCCTCCTCATCCTGTTTTGCTCCCTCCTGCTCCTCCTGCTCTTCCTGCCCCTCCTGGCCCGGCTGCTCTTCTTCCTCCTCCTCCTCCTCCTGCTCATAAACTCCCTCAGCATGCCTCCTCTTCGTTTCTGGAACCTGTTGGAAATTGCTGGATCTCTGGGTGCATCCAGTGCCCACCGCACACCTCCAGGGACCTCCAGAGACCCCCTGGAACCTCTGGAAACTTCCCTTCTCCTTCGTCGTCGTCCTCCTCCTCCCCCTCCCCCTCCCCCTCCCCCTCCTCCGCCTCTTCCTCCTCCTCCTCCTCCTCCTTCTCCTCCTCCTCCTCCTCCTGCTCCTCATGATCATCATCCTCCTCCCCCTTGACATTTTGCCCACCCGTGAGGGGCTCGAAGCGTTGAATCGTCTCGGGTGCGGGCTCCCGCCAAAGTCGGGAACGAATGTTCCGAAGTGATTGTGGCGAGGTGGCCAGGCTGGCACCTGAGAGCCACGGTTTCGCCACAGCGCCATAGCTCCCAATGGATACCCCTGGATTCCCCCGGAGTATCCAACTGCCTGGTGCCCGTCTCTTGGGCGTACGGGCCTTCTCAAAGGTGCATGTCCTGATCGTCCCACATCCTCCTAAACATCCCCCCTTTTCCTCCTCCCCCCCTTCCCCCCTCTCCTCTTCTCTAGTTTCCCCTCCCATCCTTCTCCTCGCGTCACTCGTTCTCTATAGATCATCATTATTCTTGTATTGCTCCTTTTCTCGCACTCCCCTCCTGAGCTACCTGTATCTACGAAGGCGCGTCCCAAGTCGACGACGACGACAACGACGACGACGACGACGGCATCTTAGAGGGGACCAGAGCCACAACAGAAGCTTGTTAGACGGTCTCCTGAGAAGGCGAGAGGGTTCCCGACAAGCCCTTTGCCTTCTCAGAAGGCAGACCTCCCTCGCCACCTGGCCGAATTCCGCCCGCTCCGGGCCGGGTTCGCAGAACCCCCCCCCGAGGTCCAAACTGACAGGTCTTCCGAACCGCGACCCCCTGCCCGGCGGCGACGACCCCTGGCGGCGCCCCAAGCCCACCAGCGACAACGGCGGCGCCAGCGTCGGCCGACAGTGCGGGGGAACGTCAGGTCAATCCAAGAGCGCAGGAAGATCTGGAATCACGTCGTTCATTTCTAATCGTGCTCATTTCTAGTTGTGCTCGTTTCTAATTGTTCCTGGCCCCCTAGTGGCCAGGGAAAGGCCCAGGATAGAACAATTAGAAATGAAAGGATCTTGGACCCTCAAACAATCAAAGAACTTTCGAAGAATTCGACATGAAAAATGTGTACTCGAGCCTCGAAGATCAAGGAGAAGGATGGGGAGCAGGAGAGAGGTATCCACAAGAGGCTGCCGCCAGGCCTCCTGAGGCCGAAAACAAAAAACGGCAGCGCCGACAGAACCTCGACCCACGAGCCTCAAAACCCGAGGGGGGACGGTTGGGCGAGGCTTAATGGGGGGGTCATAATCGGGGGGTCAGAAGCGGTCCCCTTTCGTGCCCCTTTCGGGCCCCTCTGGAGCCCCAGAGGGCTCGTTTAGGTACAAATTGGGTACCTTTTCGGACCACCCTCGCCACCCCACCATTTATGTATCCCCCATTACGCAACGCTCAAGACGAGAAGGGCGGACCCGCTCCGGGGAAAACATCGACCTGGAACATGCGACACATCGCCGATGGATCGAGGAAGGCACCCGACAGCGAATCCGCGCGCTCCTGGGCAAGGCGGGACATCGGCCCCCCACCGGCGATCCATGGGCGACCAGGGTTCGATGCGTCCTCCCACTGATCCCACCCTCCCCTCTCAAATGCCCCTGACCAGCAGCGGCACTGGTATCCTCCCCTCCTCTGAGCCTGGGGCTCCCATTGTGACGCGACCACGCAGACGACGAAGACGACGACGACGATGACGACGACGACGACGACGACGACGACGACGACGACGACGAGCGATGCGTCCCCCCAGTAGCCCATCCGCCCTCTGACGCTGCCCCCGAGGTCGGGCGCGCCGCCGAGGCGAAGCCGCCCCCCGTTGGCGCACGGGTCTGCGGGGCGCACTTCCTCTCTTTTTTATCTGCACATCTGCAGGGCGAGAGCGAGTCCTCCTCCTCCTCCTCCTCCTCCTCCTCCTCCTCCTCCTTCTCCTCCTCCTCCTCCCTCTTCCGCTAAAGGCTACGCGGGACGCGCACGGCTTCAACTGGCAGAGAAGGGGGCGGGAGCAGGCGGGAGGTCTCCTGGGCGCACAGGTCCACCTCGAAGGTGCGGAAGTCCTGGCACCGCGGCGCGTCCTGGGGTGCAGGCAGCGACGGCGACCGCGGCGGCGACCAGGACTACGACGACCACCACGACGACCACCACGACGACCACGATGACCACAACGGCCGACGGCCGACCTTGCCCCCCGACTCCAGGAGATCTCCAGGCGCCTCCAGGGAGGTCTCAGGGAAGTCCCTGGGAGCCTCCTGAGGCCCAACCTGCATGGGGCGACGACTCTAGGGATATTCGAAGACCTCTACATACCGACAAAGACGACAGCGACGACGTGGAAAACGACGACGACGACGGCGACGACGACAACGACATTGACGACGACGGCTATTACATAGACAATGACGGCGACGGCGACGACGACGACGGCATAGACGACAACAATGACGACGACGTAGACATGGGCATAGACATTGACATATATATATATATATATATACACATATATATACATGTGGCGGCGACAAACACAGCGGCGACGACGACGATATAAGCGACGACATAAACATCTACACATAAGACTGCGACATGGAAGGCGGCATATACGACAACATAAACGACGCCGACGACAGCACGGACGACCATATAGACGACGACATGGACAGACACGGCTACGATGACGCTGTAGACGGCGAGGTAGGCATATGCCCTCGACATAGACGACTGCGGCGGCGACGACATAGAAGACCACGATGACATAGGCAGACATGAGGAAGACATGATAGACGACAAAGACGACGATGGTATAGGACATTACGGTGGCGACATTGTAGACGACGGCGTGGGCGACGACATCAACGGCAAACGCGATTTGACAGACGACATAGACATAGACAACGACGGCGGATAGCGTTCCCGCCCCTGCGCGCCCCTTCTGGTGGCGAGGGTGTGCAACGCCTGCCACACGCTGCGGGCGCGCGGCTGATAGCATCCCCCACGTTTGGTGAGCGTGCGACGGACAGCGCACCCACCTCCTGCGCACCCCCCCTGGTGTCGAGGATACGCCACGCCTGCCACGTCCTGCGGGCGTGCGACGGATAGCGCCCCCACACCCTGCGCATCCCCTCTCGTGCCGAACACGTGCCACGCCTGCCAAGGATAGCGCTCCCACCCCCTGCGCACACCTTCTGGTGTCGAGGGTGTGCCAGGCCTGCCGCACTTTGCGATCGCGCGACGGAGATCGTCCCCACAACATGCGAACTTCCTGTGGTGTCGGGGATGTACCACGCCTGCCGCGCTTTCTGGGTGTGCGATGCATACAGCCCCCACCCCCTGTGCACCCCCTCTGGTGTCGAGGATGCGCCATGCCTGCCACGCATTGTGGGCGTGCGACGGATACCGCTTCCAACCCATTTCCACCTCCTCTGGTGCAGAGGATGTGCCACGCCTGCCACGCTCTGCGGGCGTGCGGCGGATAGTGCACCCACACCCTGCGCACCCCGTCTGGTGTTGGATGTTCCACCTCTATGTTCTGGGCGTGCGACGGATAGCGCCCCCACACCCTGCGTACCCCCTCTCGCGTCTAGCAAATCCCACGCCAGCCAAGCGCTCCCACCCCTTGCGCACCCTTTTCTGGTGCCGAGGGTGTGCCACGCCTGCCACGCTTTGTGGGCGTGCGACGGATAGCGCCCCCACCCCCTGCGCATCCCCTCTGGTGTCGGGGATGTGCACGGATGGCGACCTCACCCCCATGGCACGTCTGTGGTGTCGAGGAAGCGTCACGCCTGCCACGCTTTATGGGCCCGACATGGATAGCGACCGCACCCCCAGCGCACCCCTTTATGGCATCGGGAAAGTGCCACGCTGCAAGGTGTGAGCGGCCCCAGGTGGAGGTGTGTCCCATGTAGGTGCCTACTATGTGGTGCATGCATCTGGGGTGTATGATGCCCTATGCGCTAAATGCGTTGTTTTGCATATGATGCGAGTTCTTGGCGTGTGTGTTGTGTGGGGTGCGTTCTATGTGCGTGTGCAACTACATGTGTGTGGGTGGTTGACTGCCAAACGCGTTAAGAAGGCTAATGTGTGTACGCACGTGCGCATGCAGCGGAAATGCGTGCGGCTGTCTGAGTAGGCCCGTCTCACGTAGGGGTCGCGTGTGTGCTGCGTGCGAATAGGAAGAGGAGGAGGAGGAGGAGGAGGAGGACGAGGAGGAGGACGAGGAGGAGGAGGAGGAGGATGAGGGGAGGAGGGCGGGTGTGATTGAGACGCGGGTGCGAGGCGGGTGGGGGGAAAACAAAAACCCTACGAAGCATGTGGGAAACAATTGTCTGATGAATCCTTGTCCTCGAAACCGCAGGCATCAAAGGTTTTCCCTCCTTCCTGGGAGTGGAGGTGGAGGGACGAGGTGGATCTGTCCATCTGCCCTCATCCGACGCACGTTCGCCCCCCACTCGCGCAGAGGAAGCGCTCCGACCTCAGCCGGCCAGGTTCCCGCTGCGCTCGGAGACAACCTGGCGGCGTTCAGCCATTGACCGCTCATTCCGGACACTGGCTGGAGGGACCGCTGGTGCACAGAAACGTTTCGCTATAAGCGCGTACAGATTTGCGAGATCGGACGCATTGCAGCCTGAGCAACGGTACGTACTCGTGGGACCGAGCGCACCGCTGTTGGCACTCACTGGCGTAAGTAGGCCCTGCCCTGGTACGTCAACACCGTGTTAGTGCAATTCCCTGTAGGCTTTCCCATGAAGGTCGGGTTCATAAGGAGGAGGAGGAGCGAAGGTCGCGCTCATAAGGAGGAAGAGGAGGAGGCGGAGGAGTAGGAAGAGGAGGAGGAGGAGGATGGTGAGGAAGATCCAAAAGAAAAAATGCCATAAGCATAAAACTGTTGGCGCTCCGCGCGGATTTCTTGGATCTGCGCCGGACCCCCCTCCCTGGCGCGAGGAGAGCGCCAGGGGCGGCGCCTGAGGCGCCGCCAGGGGGGCCCTACGCGGATCCAAGAGATCCGCGCGGAGCGTTTACAGTTTATGTTATTTTCTTCGATTAGAGAGAGGTGGAGGAGAGGACGAGGATGGAGGAGTGAGGTGGCGGAGGAGGGGGGTGAGAAGGGAGGGCTGCGGAGAAACATGTGTGGGCGCGGACTGTGTTCGAACTGCGTGCTCCAGGCGTGCCCATCTCACTGGCTCGGGGTAACACCGCCTGTCCTCCTGGCTCGGGAGGAGGAAGAGCCTCCTCCTGTCTCCACCTCCCCTCTGCGACGGCCCGCCTCAGGCGGCGCTTCCGCGTAGGCACAACGCAGGCGCTTGCTTCCGAGCAGGCCCGAGCCGTCGACGTTGCTGACGATGCTGCCCTAGGCGGGGAGCAGTCGACAGTCGTCAACACCGCGAGCAGGAGGAAGCCGCGGCGGGAGGAGGAGAATCAAGATGAGGAGTCCGCGTGCCCATGAAGGAAGATGAGGGCATGGAAGATGAGGGAGGAAGACGACGAGAAATGTGGGGAGCCCACGTGCCCAAGGTTGCCAGGAAGATGAGTGTCAGAATGAAGAGAAGCAGGAAGGACACGCTGGTTGCATTGACGGCGCTCGCTAGCGCGGGCCCGACTGGAACAGGGCGGGCTCACAGGCGCCATGGCGCCGTGCACCTGACAGATCGCCCAGAGCTGAGGAACTATCTGCAACATGACACCCTTGGAACGCCCATGTATCATGGTTGCTTGGCCTTGGAGGAGAGAAGAGGGAGGAAGCAGAGCCGCGAGCCGAGAGGAGAATTCCTGGGACCGGCAGGGGGCAAAGAGGTGGAGGAGGGAGATCGGAGATCGAGAAAAGAGAACTACAGTCAGACCTAGGCCAGAAGATTATCCTTCAAGAACATGGGACCCTCCGTCGGCCAAAGCAAACATAACAACCAAGGGTGCCCTCCCCAAGATGCACAATAACATCCAACAAGCACGAAGAACACCGACCTCGACCCTATACCTCGGCCCGACTGCATTTCCGTCAGCCCTGGGATCGGCAGCGGCGAAGGAGGAGGAGGGAGACCGGATATCAAGAAGTTGGGACTAGGACCTAGGGCATCCGGAACTCTGTGCAGACCTCTGCAGGCCTTCGGGGACCTCTCGAGACCTCTTAGGACCCCAGGCGGCCAAGAAAGACCACAGGCTCATGGGGCGCACGTGATTCGCAAGACGAAGCCAGGGAGAGGATAGTATTGGGTGAAGAAACATAGAGAATATCTGAGATCCGGCGGATCTAGAGGATGTATCGGGCGCCGCGGCCTTCTCAGAGCGTTCTGGAGCGCTCTGAGAGCGTTCCGGAACGGATTACGGATTTGTCCTCGTCCAAGCCCAGCCCGAATTCGGCCCCGTGCTTTGGGGGGGACAAAACAGAATAAAGCAGCATATTGAGAAGAGCCGTTGTCCATTTTGCGGTGCATCCCTTCGATACCTGCGCCTGTGCTCCCGGACTTCATTCTCTCCTCTCTTGGATGTTGACGATGTCGTGTATGAGCGATAAGACGGCATTAGATCTGCCAGCGAGGCTCGGAGAAACCGCACGAACACAGTCACGCGGGTCTGCCATCGGCCAGCGCCTGCAAAACGGCACGCGTTTGCACTTCGAGAGGACAGGACACGGAAACGACGAGAGCAACCCTCTCCTAGCGAACAGGAAAACAGTCAGCTCAGCACTGGGCTCCAAAATATTTTCTTAAGTGCAACCAGAGACACCCAAGGACTGACCTGACCAAACAGCCGCATGCGGGAAACAGTGCTCAGTACTCGGGCCTCTGGGGCATCGCATGAGGGGGCTAGACCGACCCGAAACGCTGACCAGACCCTGTATTGATCCCGATCCTTGCCCTCCTCCTCACACTCCTCCTCCTCCTCCTCCTCCTCCTCCTCCGCCGCCTCCTCCATCCCCTCCGCTCCTGAGGTGCAACGATGAGGGGGGAAAAGCCATATTGAAGGGACACATCGACATCGAATGGCCGATACATTGCCCATGCATCGCCGATGCAGATCGCTCCATGTCTCGCCTATACGTCGTCGATCTATCGCCCCGATACTATCGATGCATCGCAGACGTACACGTCGTTCGTTTCTAAGCGTGCTCATTTCTAAGTGTGCTCGTTTCTTCCTGGCCCCACAGCGGCCAGGAAAAAGCCCAGGATATAACACTTAGAAATGAGAGGATCTTGTCCCCCGATCGATAATTTAGAACTGATCAACGGGTATCTTTCCTTCAAGGGCTATTACCACCCGCCCGTATCGTTGCCCCCTCCTCCTTTCCCCTCCCCGTGGAGCTGCGATAACAAACACACGCGGGCCAGAGATGGGGGCAGCGGCCCAAAACACCGCCGCGAGCGGTCCGCGGCCCGGCGCGCGTCCACGCTCGGGGGGGGGGGGACACCTCTTAGCGAACGGAGGGGAGGTCATGTGACAACTTGTTGTTCTTCCCCGGGTAAACGCCGTTACCCGGGGAGGGGGGGGGGAGGGGGGGGAGGGCGTGAGGGTAACGCTAACAGCGGCCGCGGCGTGCGCCCGCCAGGGTGCGTCCGCGCCACCGGCGCAACAGTCGCCTGTGTACACGACAGTGCCCGATGCCTCCGTGCAACACAGCGCCATCTGTGTACACATCACACTGCCTCCGTACACCACAGCAGCCGCATGCACTTCAAAACCACGTCGCCCACCATGCACACCGCAGTGCCTGGTTATACTGCAGCAGCCGTTGATTACCGTAGAACCCTGCAGATGCGGATAATTATGAGGGGGCGGTGGGGACGTCGGCAGTTTGCGAATCTCTGGAGAAACCCGCCGCGCCGAAGTTTCACAAATCCTCCAACGAGCCCGCCGCAGGCACCCATGATTTCGTAAAGCAAATGCGGGTCGGTCGCGGGTGGGTCGCAGGTGGGTCGCGGGGTGGGTCGCAGGTGGGTCGCAAATGGGTCGCGGGTGGGTCGCGGGTGGGTCGCGGATGGGTCGCGGGGTGGGTCGCGGGTGAGTCGCGGGGTGAGTCGCGGGGTGGGTCGCTGGTGGGTCGCGGGTGGGTCGCGGGGTGGGTCGAAGGTGGGTCGCGGGATGGGTCGCAAGCGGGTCGCGGGGTGGGTCGCGGGGTGGGTCGCGGAGTGGGTCGCGGGGTGGGTCGCGGGTGGGTACCGGGTGGGACGACGACAACAAACAACAAAAACAACAAGAACAACAACAGCCACAAGGACAACACTTCAACAACAACAACAACAACAACAACAACAACAACAACAACAACAACAATCATTTTACCCGAACGCGTGGTGTTCTCCCCAGTGCCAGGGTTTTCATACGACACCAGGCAATACCCCCACTTCGTGGGGGGGCATTACAAGCTCTACCAAATATCCAAACGACTCTTCGCGACCACCCAAACCCAGCTTCCCGCCCTATGACGTTGGGACACTTCACTTCGTGGCGTGCGGACGACCGTGGCTACTACACTGGCGTGGGGTACACACCCACAGAACCCAATGGTTTTTGGAGATTTCGGCGTGCGCGCGCGAAGAAAAAACGAATGTGTCCCGCATGGTATTATTTGACAGGGATGATGGCCCTGGCAGGTGCGCAACCGTTGTCGCAGAAGTTCGAAAAAGTTGCTCGCAAAAGCCCGTTTGACAGAAATGTTTAAAAAGTGTTGGGTTTCCTACGAATCCGCAAGAGCGCGCGGGATGAGATTTTGACATTTTTTTGTTGAAAAACCATTGGTTTTTTGATGTTTTTATGTTAAAATCGCTCCGAACACTAAGCTTTTGGAAGGATTTCGTCTTGCGCGCGCGAATGTCCACTTTACCTTATTTTTTACAAGGGATTCTTGAAATTTGATAATATTTGAACAAGAAATTCATTTTATAGTGTTTTTTGCAAGGGAAAGCGGATTACAACAAAACAACCGGATCTTGATCACCTCGAATTACCTGAGGCTTCCTCACGAAAATGATGAAAACGTGGCTGCGGCCTAGGCGCGGCGGGGGGGGCGCGCACCAGGGGGCCCAACAATAATTATTCTTTAGAATTAATAATGTTCAACAACAACAACAACAACAACAACAACAACAACAACAACAACAACAACAACAACAACAACATTTACGCAATAAGCAGAATAAAACGGAACCCTATAGGAAATGGCGCGCCTCTGGGTTCCACAGAACCCCATCCTTATATAGGACTTGAATGCGAAGCGCTATGGAAAGCAGAGCACCTCGGGATTCCACTGACCAGCCGCTGTTTGATAAAAAGATCCTTTTGGACATTGGGGCGTCTATGGATTCTACAGGACATGTAAGTTTTAAATACACGGTTTCAAATAATCCCTATGGAAATTGGAGCGCTTGAAGATTCTACACGCGTGCGCCACAACGCCTATGTAGACCACAGCAGCCGCGCGCAACACAACGTCGGTGTACGCCACACTGCCTGTTTGCACCACGCAACTTGCGTACACCACATCGCCTGTGTACAACGCAGCAGTCGTGTGCAACGCAGCGCCGGTGTGCACCACGCTGCCTGCGTGAATCACTCCGCCTGCGCACACCGCAGCGCCCGCGGAAAAAAGGGGCGGGGCCGCCAATTCTTCAATTTCTCCTTGGCGCTGGCTCTCCAATCGATACGTGCATGAAGGACGGGTGGTAAGGACGCAAGACCCTTGGACACTGAAATCGGTACCTCATTGAAAAAAGTTGGGATCTCTTGGAAAAGGACATGCCGCAGAGACAAAGAAGGAACAGTACCCTGGAGAAGGCGTGCGTACCTATTAGGCGCGTTGACTGTATCGCACTGCCACCGAGCACCGGCCAGAAGGAAGCGAGAGAGACACCGCATTTTGCCCTTCCGAAAGAGTGGTCGAACCAGCCTGCGGTAACTGAGCCATCGCCAGCTGCATTAAACGACGACGACGAAGACGACGACGAACGACGACGACAACGACGACGACGACGGCCGATGACGACGTCGACGACGTCGACGACGACGACGACGATGACGGCGTCGACGACGACGACGACGACGACGACGACGACGACGACGACGACGACGACGACGACGACGACGACGACGACTGCGAGCGCCACAACATGTTGTGAGCACCAATGCATGCCGTTCAGACCACGCCACGCCTGTGAGCACAGCACCATGCCTTCGGGGGGTCCGCTCCCAGCAAGGAGGGGCGGGGGCCAGGCCCCCCCTCCCCCACGGCACGATCGTGAGCGTTACTTGGGGGGGGGGGAGGGTTGGCCCGGGTAGCGAGCGTTGCGCCGGGGAGGGAAAACACGCCCACAACTACTGTCAAATCGCAGAAGAAGGATGCGCGGTAAGGATGCAAGGGCCTTCGAGGGCCATGTTGGCGCTTTCGAAAGGGATTGGCCAGCGAACGTCGCCAAGGATGGGCGGAAGGGGCACGCATGCAAGGGTAGCCTTGGACAGTTGCTCATCCTTACTATGCGACTTCACTTGAAGAAGGGAGAGATGGCGGTGGTACACTCAGCATGCGGCCCTTTCCGCAGTCCTGGCTCAACTGCAATTGTGGCCGCTATGCGCTGTCAGCGAATGAAAAAAAAGTCCGGCATGAAAGTCAGCTCCGCCACCCCACCCTGCGACTGGTCATCCAATGATGGAACGTCAAGGGTACAGTCGGGCTGCTAAAATAAGGAACACTAGATAAGGAACGAAACTCCTCTGTGGCTTCCGAGCCCCTTCTGAATCCAAATTGTTCCTTATTTCAGCGTCTTGGCTGTAACGCATTGGTCGAGGAAGGGAGAAGTGGGGCTAGGAGTGTCGTGCACGGATTCTTGAGGAACCTGCAGAGGCCTCGGCGGCTCCAGCTCCAGGGGGCCACCCAGAGGGGCGCGGCGAGCGCGCCGGGGGGAGGCGGGGAGAGAAGGAAGGACGGGAGGAAGGGGGACAAGGGGGCAGGAGGGATGGAGGCGCAACTTACATCCCCGTCGCCCTGTCCCGAGAGGGACAACGCGTATCATTGGGCATCCAAAACACACGGGGGGCAGGAGCGGTGGAGGGAAAAAGGTGAGGCAAGAGGTGAGAGGGTTTGGGGTGACAGTCCTCCGCCTCGTCCAGCTTCTGCGGTTCTCCTCCGCCTCCTCCTCCTCCTCCTTCTCCTTCTCCTGCTCCTTCTCCTTCTCCTCCTCCTCCTCCTCCTCCTCCTCCTCCTCCTCCTCCTCCTCCTCCTCATCATCATCATCATCATCATTATCATCGTGCTACTGCTCATCATCCATGCTTCGGCGCCTTCCGCAGCGCCCTCGCGCCGATGTAGCTGCCCCACTCCTGCGCGTGTGGGCGGGGAGGGGGAGAGGAAGGCCGTCGGGAGGCCGAGGAGAAGCGGCCCGGCAGGCCGAGCCGTGAGAAAGAGTCGAGGAGGAGAGGAGGGAGGGCGGGGGGCGTCATCATCCGCATTCCTCCTCCTCCCTCCTTAGTTCTCTTCATCCTCGCCCTCCTCTTACCCTCTCCATCCTGATCCGTCTTATCCTTTCCATCCTCCGCCGCACCCGCAGCACACGTTATTAGTGCTGTTATTATTGTACTCTTCATCCCTCTAGCAATTTCGCTCCCCGCCCTTCCACCTATCCCTCCCCTCCCCGGCATGCTCTTCCTCTCCATCGTCCTCCTTCCCCTCCCCTCCTCCTCCTCCTCCCCCCCATCCTCCATCTCCACAATCTCTCCTGCTCCGAACCCTTCTCGATCTCCCCCTCTACTCCCGTATCAACCTCCTTGCGCTCCCCATCGACCTTCCCTTCGTCATCCTCGCCCTCCCCTCCTCTATTCTCCTCGCCTCATCCACCCTGCAACTTCCGAGATTCCGCTTCGGAGTCACCACATAACTCGGAACCTGGATGGATTCCCTTTAAACGCTGCGGCGGTGAGCTGCGCCTTCAGGGAACAGCTTGCAGCCAAAATGTTGCAAGAAGGAGGCTGAGGTAGTGAATGGAGCCCCGCCTGGGTGCACGCCTGGGTGCCTGGGTAGTGAATCGAGCCCCCATCCGGAGCCAAGAAGGACCGCATTTTAAAGCTCGGGTGCGCCGAAGGAGAGGGGCAGGAAAAGGGGATTTGGCGCACCATGGCCCGCGGCATGTGCGCAGAATAGGGGAGACCAGAGAACTTGCAGAAAGAAGAAGAAGAATCATAAGAAGAAGAAGAAGAAGAATAAGAATAAGAAGGATAATAAGGAGAAGGAGAAGGAGAAGTAGAGGAATAATAAGAAGAAGAATAAGGAGAATAAGAATAATAACAATAACAATACTAATAATAAGAAGAAGAAGAAGAAGAAGGAGACGAAGGATAACCATACACATAATAAGAGGGACCAGTTGCATCGTGGAGCTTGCCTTGGCCTGGCCATGACATCCCAACGCACCAGGTCCTCACATCCCTCCTGGACGCCCCCAAAAAGCCTCGACCCCACCACCCTGAAACCCTCCGAGGGCCTCCGATGGCTGATGCGGGCCTCTGATGGCGTTCCAGGGCCTCCGATGGCCGCCGAGAGTGCTGCCGAGGGTCCCCGGAGCCCTCCTGGACGCCTCCGAGACGCGGCCGCGCGATCCTCGTCGACCCACACCATGTGCGTGCTCGGCGTCAGCGGGAAGTACCCCTCCGGCGCGCGCGCGGCCGCCGACGACCCAGAGCCGCCCGCTCGGCGCGCAACGGGCGACGGCCGACCGCCGACTGGAGGCCCCAAGAAGAAACGCACCCCCCACAAGAAAAAGGAACGCCGCCCAGGCACACACAAGAAAAAGGAACGCCGCCAAGGCACATCCAGGAACGCCTCGACCTCCTTCGGAACTGCGGGCTCGGCACGACCAGCGGCCGGCAAGGCCGCCGTCCGGGGCGCGCGGTCGGCGCCGCCTGAGGCAAGGTAAAGATACCGACGCCGCTGCTCCGCGGACCTCTCGACGGGTTGATCCTGACCACGACTTCGAGGCGAACCCAGCCTTCACGACGAGGGCCGGGCAGTCGGGGCGCGGGGTCGGCGCGACTTGGGGGAACAAAAAGATACCGACAACGCTACTGCACGGACTCCTCTCAGGGCGCGTGCTGACCAGGACTTCGAGGCGAGCCTGGCCGTGGCCGAGGGAGCGGCGTGTGAAGCACGCCGTCGATCGAGCCGTTCGGTTCTCCTCTCTCCTATTCCCTCCTCCCTCCATCCCCCTCCCTCCTCCTCCCTTCTTGTCCTCCTCCTCCATCCTGCATCCTCCCCCCTCCCCTCTCTATTTCTGCTCCTTGTGGCTAGCTCCTCCTCTAGGGCGAACATGTTGTCATGATAAGATCGGCTCAGGATACGTTCCAGGATTTTCAAGGTGTCTAGCGGCGCAGCCGGTGCGGAACGTTGGGAACATGGAGAATCCTGGAGACCTGTGACATCCTGAAGAGTATCATTGTCATGCCCTCGCACTCGTCTGATCATCGTCTGACCACCAGACGTGTCGTCGACGTACCTGCCCAAATGGGCAGGTGATCCTGCGCTGGAGCCGCTGAGCCTGGCGCCCCAGCGACGCGAGGCTCACTCGCCCGCGAGCAGGCCGGGCTGCTGCCCGGCGGCGGTGGAGCTCGCTAGGGGCGACCCCCGTATTGAACAGGGACCGACCGTCCCGGCGTTAGAACCCCAAAAATGTTCTAAGAACATCAACCGTGTTCTTAGAACATGAGCCCGATGTGTCAAAACAAGACAATCTCGGCCATACATGTTCTAAGAAGATATCGTGCAGACCACAAGCGGGCCTTAGAACATTACTTGCTGGGCCTTTAGGCAAGCCAGGACGCCTCGCCACTGCTTGACGTGTTGAGCTGGAGTAGGAGGCGCTCGGCGGGGGGCCCGCTCTGCTGGAGCGGGAGAGAGGATGCCGGCGCCCGCGGCGCCCCCGGGCCCGCCCGCCACCAGGCTGCGCTCGCCCGCCCCGGCCTGGGCACAGCGAGCCTCCGAGAGCCCGCGAGAACCCCTGGGACCCTCCGAGGTCCCCCAAGACCCCCCCGAAAGCTTCCGGAACACCGCCGACGCCGATGCTGACGCCGCCGACGACGAGGCCGCCGACACCGACGACGACGACGACACCATCGACGCCGCCGCCGCCGACGACGACGCCGTCACCGACGAAGACGACAACGCCGGCGGCGACGGCGCCCAGCCTTCAACCCCTCGCCGTCAGGCGGCTCCTCGCCCGGCTCCCGGGCCCGCTGCACCGTCAGGCGCAGGCCTCCCGGCGGGTCGTCGTCGTCGTCGTCGTCGTCGTCGTCGTCGTCGTCGTCGTCGTCGTCATCGTCGTCAGCGTCGTCGTCGTCGTCGTCGCCGTCGTCGTCGCCGTCGTCGTCGTCGTCGGCGTCACCGGTGTCGTCGTCGTTGGCGGCGGCGGCGGCGGCAACGACGTCGCCGTCGTCGCGGTCGTCGTCACCGTTGTCGGCGTCACCGTTGTCGGCGTCGAGTTCGCCGCCGTCGACGTCGTCGTCAGCGGCGTCGAGGTTGCCGTCGTTGTCGTCGTCCGCGGCGTCGTCGTCTTTGCCGTCGCCGTTGCCGCCGCCGCCGCCGTCGTCATCGTCGTCGTCGTCATCATCGGGCTGTCCTCGTCATCGTCGTCGTCGTCTGGGGTTTAAGCGCTGATGGGTTGTCTGTGTTCTCGGAGGTTCACGAAGATATTCTCAGAGGCTCCCAAAAGGTTTCGGAGGTCCTCGCCGTCGACGATACGACGACGTGATTTCCTTTCTCCTCCTGCTGCTGCTGCCACTGCTCCCTCTCCCAGATGTTCCTGATGTCTCCCAAAAGTCTCCCCGCCGACGTCGACGTTGCCGTGATCGTCAACCTGCGGCATGGCAGTCACAAGTTGGCCAACCAACATGTAACCTCTCCTCCTTCCACCCGCACCTCCTGCTCCTCCTCATCCTTTTCCCGCTGCTGCCGTTCGTCCTCCCACCTTTCCTCACTCTCCGCTCTCTCCCCGCCCCTTCTCCCCCCTCCGCATCCGCACGTGGCCCGCCTGTGACACCTGGGGTGATTGGTTGAGGGGTCCTACCCCCTTCCCCGCAGTCTCATCAGGTCTCTGGCACAGCGAAACAGCCAGGGAGAGGAGGAGGAGGAGGAGGAGGAGGAGGAGGAGGAGGAGGAGGAGGAGAGGAGGAGGAGGAGGAGGAGAGGAGGAGGGAGGAGGAGAGGGAGGAGGGAGGAGGGGGGGGGGGGGAGGAGGGGGGGGGGGGGGCGAATATGAGGAGGAGGGGGAGGAGGGGAGGAGGAGGAGGCCGTGTCCCTCCCTTTCACAAGATTTGTCTCCGAGGGGGGGGGGGGGGGGGGGGGGGGGCAGGCGCGGAGGCCAGACAAAGTCACGCCGAGGTGAGCTCTCCCCCTGGATGCCCTCCTGCGGCTGTCCCCGCGGCGCCCATTCCCAGCCCGCAGCGGCCGCCATCCATCCTCCACCCCCTGCGTCTCATCCGTGCCTCGCCTGTCTCCTCCCTGCTCCCCGTTTGTCCCTTGCCCTCGTTGTCCTCGCATCTGCCTCTCCACTCCCTCTCCTCTCCCTCCCTGCTGCTCCTTCTCCTTCTCATTCACCTCCACCCCCCCCCTCCCCAAACGCCTCACGTCCCCCCCACTGGCCCCCCCCCTCTCCAATCACCATCCTACCCCTCCCTGCCTCACTCCTCCTCCTCCTCCTCCTCGCACGTATGCGCATCATAGTCCATTAGTCATCACCTACATCAGCCTGTTGTAGCAATTGCGCACGCGCAGCACGAGCACACAGAGAAATGTCCAGAGGCTAGCAAGATGAGTGACTGCACATTGGACATGTAAAAGGCGACTATCGCGGGCTGACAGGCAGGATCCTTATCCTCGTCAGAGCGACTCCTCGCGAGACCAAACCTCTTCCTCCTCCTCCTCCTCCTCCTCCTCCTCCGACACTGTCCTCCGGGCCTTGGGTGCTGCCCGATGCCTTCACGGGCATGCTAAAGGTCGTCCGCAACCAGCGGTCCATGACGAGCTCCGTGCGGACGACCTGAAGGGGGAGGGAGAGGAGAGGCACGCAGGAGGAGGAGCCCGAGGCAGGGAGGAGGAGGAGGGAAGACATGGAGGATGAGGAGGAGAAGAATCGACGATCTCTTCGGCCACCAGGAATCAGAGGGAGGATGAAAGGCATGGGGGAAGGATGCGAGACTGCATCCCTGGCCACATGCGTGCGGCCCGGTCCTCGACCCTTTCTCGAGCGCGCGGGGTCGGGCCAGCCCTCGCGCGAGGGGTGGCTGGAGTTCAGACGTGAGCCTGGCCGTAGCCCCCGCACCAGCCTCCTTCCGGCTTACCCTGCCCCGAGGATGCCCACGAACATCCAACAAGCACGAAGAACATCAAGGTACCTTCCCAGAGACCGTCCTCGATCTTGCACCTCGGCCCGACCGTACAAGGCCCAACCTCTCGAGGCGCACCCGCAGCAGGGCCGACGACAGGGGGCGGGTGTCAAAGTCGGGGGCGCGCAAACATGGATTCGCGATCCATGGATTTGGCACGCGGTCGCCAAATCCATGGATCGGGGAAGGTGCCCTCCCCCAAATGCGGCCAGTGCCGCCTCGCTCGACGGCGGACATCCGCTATTTCCCATGGAAGCTGGGCGCGTCGCAAACCCACGCCCCCTGGATCCATGCTTGCGATCGCCTGACAGAGGCACTCCACCACAGTCGGCAGGAAGGATTTTTCTGGCGAAAAATTGAGCAGGGATCGACCGTCCCGGCATTCCTATAGTCCTACCACGAAATGTTCTCAGAACCCAAACATGTTCTCAGAACAAAAGCAATGTTCTTAGAACAAAAGCCCGATGTGTTAAACCAAGACAGTCCCAACCAGAAATGTTCTAAGAACATTTCGTGGAAACAACAAAAAAAGTTCTTAGAACATTGTCTGGTAGGGCTATAGGAGCCAGGAAGCTTCGCCACTGCCTGAAAAAAGCAGTCCTCGCGGCCATGTTTGGATAATATGTCCTCCGGTGTGATGTGGCGTGGTCACAACGAAAACTGCCTGGTTAATAGATCCTCTGGTGTGATGTGGTCTGATCACAACGAAAACTGCCAGGACACTAGGTTCAGTCGGCTTGGTTGCTGGGTTTTGTCTGGTAGCCTTGTCTGGTAGCCTTGAGCCGGCTCGGAAGATAACAGCCGGCAGGAAGGAGGGGGAGGGCAGGAGACAAGAGGCGCAGAGGGGAGGGAGGACTCCACGCTCTGCTGGCCCCCCCAGGCGGGCAGGGGAGCAGCGGCAGCTTCACGCCCAGCAGCACTGGGGAGGGGCGAGGGCCAGATTGCGGCTCCGCTGGACCTCACCAGGCCCCGCGGCAAGTGGACGGCAGTCGCACGCCTGCCAACACCCAGGGAGGGCGATGTCCAAGCTGAATTCGCGCGGGACGTCCCAACAACGCAGTAAACTCGCGACAATTGCACGCCTGCCAGCTTCCAGGGAGGGCGGCTTCTAGCCTGGATCCGTGTAGAACACCACTCCGCCAGACCAGTCAGGGGCGCAGAAAACTGGCGGAAGCTGTACATCTGTCAGCCCTCTCGAAAGGCGAGCTGCAAACAGCAGGCGCACACCTGGCTGCACCCACTGAGGGTGATAACAGCAAAGAGGAAGCGACAAGCGAAGCGATGGGATGGTGGATCAGAAGACGTGGAGGATAGGAACCTGGGGGGGAGGCGGCAGGAACACCAGGTGCTCTGCTTAAAACGAGGCCCCACACAGGAGGGCTGGCAGTAACTGGGTCTGGCCGATACCCTGGACAAAGGGCAGGCGTGGCCTCGTCCCAGGTAGGGCTTCGACAGTGGTGCTAAGTGCCTGGCACGCGTACCCGCGTTCCTACTACTCCCAACCATGCATCCCTCGATGACCCCCTCCCTCTCCTTCCTCCCTTCCCCCCAAAACCACCAATCCAACTCCCCCCCACGCCCCCTCCACGCCCCTCTCCATCGACTCTCGCTGGTCCTTCACCCCTCCCAGTCCTTTCCCCCTGTCTCCTCACCCCATCCCTCCAAACGCCCTCTCAACTGGCTGACCCTTCCCCCTCCCAGTCCCTCTCTCTCCCCCCGCTCCCCCGTCCCGAGGGGCGGGGGCGAGGGGTCAGAGCGCCCACGAATGCCCCAGCCAGAAGGCAACGACGCGAGCGGCAGCTGCCAGAAAGAGGCACTGACCTAAATGCTGAGGTATTCCGCCACACGTTTGCCTCCTGCGGGGCGAACTGAATCTCTGTGATGCGTTCCAAAAGGTAAAGGGGGAAGGAGGGCAACGACAGCACGGCGGGGACAGCGGAGGTCATCCAGGCAGGGTGGGCTGGAGGGCTGCTGCTGCTGGCGGCCCCTGTCGCACTCGCAGGTGAGATGCCCGACCCGCGTGGCCTGTTCTTTTTCACCAGCGTGGCCTGGGGCGAGGGGGGCAGCACGGTCGGGCACGTTTGCCTGGCGTGCCGCGGCCGCGGTCCGTGCGACACGCTGTGCCCTGCGAGCGGATGGCGTGTCGCTCCGCTCCGCGGGGCGGGCGGCAAAGGCAGGCTCGGGATGTGGACTCTCGGGGACTGCGTGTCGCGCAGAGGCCCGCCTGAGGCCCCGCCTGCCTGTGCCCTGTCTCCCTAATTGAAGCCGTGCGTAGGCCGCCTAGCTTTTAGCGGAAGAGGTTCGCTCTCGCCCCGCCGACCAACAAAAAGTGTCGCGCCGAGGAGTTGTGGGCCAGAGCTGGCTGAGCGACGCGCTAAGACAAGGCTCCTGACGTGTATGGGGTCCACATGTGGTCCCGGGTGCGGCGGGCGAGGCGTCGACGTCGGATGTGGCCAGAGCGTGGGTCCCAACCTCCCGAGGGGGAGGGATGGGCCCCCCTTCTCCGCCACAATCTCTTATCCCTATGCATAGCTCCTCCCTGTCGCACCCCCAGACGTGTCGATAGGGCGGGCCTGGCGTTTCGCCTGAGACTCCATCACCAATTACCACCTATGGTACCGAAGCTAGAAGATTTGCAACAGCTTCACATATGCAGAACAAATGGCTTTCAACATGTGACTGTCGCCGTAGTGCCACGCACACTCGTCCTGAAAGTTTGCAAAAGGGTCAGAAATGCAGGGCAAACCATTTTCAGCATGTAGCCCTCGCCTTCACGCCGCGCGCATTCACGTCAACAGTTTGCAACAGTGTCAAAAGTTCGTATGCTTGAATTCCCAGAAACGGCTTTCTGTTGCGAATTCGGATTGCCGGGACGCAACAGGTCACTTTGATTCGCGGATTTGAAATCACACGAATGGTGTCCTGACGCGTTTAAAACATGTCGGAACGCAACAATGAAGTGGTATTTTGGTATGATCGAGGATGGTTCTCCGACGATTGTCTTCTCATGGGCCACACCCCGCATTGCAAACCAAGTCTTGTTGGAACCTAAGGAGAAGGAGGTTGTAGAAAGGGTGTATTGCAACATCGTTGATGCGTCTTGGGTTTACGCTGGTATGTTCCCTCCTCCGCCTCGTCTTACCCTCCTCCTCGTCCTGCTCTGTTTGTCACTCCCGCTGAGGCCCGAACATTGGTTCCAACAGGCCCCCGACGTACCTCCCAAGAGCCATCATGAAGGTTCTCAGATCAGACCGTCTGTGAGCCAGGCCGGGTGGCGGATCCGGTCGAAGGCCACTGGGTTACGATAGTTGTTGGTGTTGTCGTTGCTGTTATTGATGGTGTTGTCGTTATTGTTGTTGTTGATGTTGATGTTGCGTCTCTTGTTGGTACTGTTGTTGTGTGTTTCCTCTCTCTGTGCCTTTAACGAGATGTAGATGTCTTTGAAATCGGCTGACCAGCGTGGATCCCAACATTGTGTTTCTAACAACCCCTCCTGTGCAATCTAGATTGCGCAATCTATGTGGTGTGGTCTTTGCGACACCGACGTGATGCAATATATGCGGTGCAGCCCATGTCGTGCAATGCGGATTGTGCGACATATAGATGTGTATGCATATATTGGTATAATGATACATATGTGTGTATAAGTAAATAAATGAATTTTGCATATATGCATATGTATACGTGTGTGTGATGGAATCTATGTTGTGCACCACCCGATGTGCGGCTTATGTGATGCAACCTATGTTGTGCAACATCTGTTGTAATATTTCTTGTGGGCTGCAACACACGTAGAGCAATCTAGGTTGTCGGGAGCGCAACTCCGGCGCCACACGTCAAACCGTACAACCTACGGCTGCAATTTACGTGGGGCAACTCATATGGTGCAATATCTCTGGTGCCTTCCATATGAACAAGCGAATTGGCACATCCCGTGTTCCTGCAGACATCCCACCCACCCACCCGCAACTTGGCTCTTTAAACCCATGTGGCGGCGATTGTGATGATGGATTGGCCCCGGCTGGTGCATCTCTGCAGCCGTGCTAGCCCACGCGCGCTCGCGCGCACAGCGGCCAGCTGGTTCGGCGTGACCGAGGCGGTGGCGATGGCGCTGACCGCTGGGCACTTCCCAGCGGGCACTTCAGTGCGAGTCGGTGACTTAGGCGGGCGGTATCATGGCGAGGCCGACGACGGCAGACACGATAATGAAAGTAGCGATGGTGGTGGCGATCGTGGCGATGACGACGGCAAGGCCCATGACGGCGCCGATGTAAGCAGGCCCGCCGATAACGATGACGATGCCCTCGCGTCGGCGGTGGGGGTTTCTGAAAGAATTGAACATGCGCGCGCGGCCGACGCAGGCGAATGGCCGGCGTGGTTTTCTTTCAAAAAATCGCCCCCCTCCCCCAACACGCTCGCAAGCGCGTTCGTCTGAATTCGACACGCGGCGCGGGAGGCCCGTTTGGCAGAGTTTGATGAACATTTTGGAACACCTATGGTTTCCTAAAGAAACCGCAAGACCGCGAGCGCAGACTCTTTTGTTGAAAACTGGTTTTGCGAAGCCATGTGCTTTGATATGTTTTCGGGACACTCGTTTTTGAACTCCTTACGAAACCTGAGGTTGTTAATGGAATCCAGCATGCGCGCGCGACGACCGTGCGCACGTCGCCCCACTTGTTGCAAGGGATTATTGCGACAGCACGCGCGCAAAGGCATTCAAATGATTTGGCCATGCGCGCGCGAGAGGCACGTTTGAGATCATATTTAACAATGTTAGAACGTACGTGGGTGTTCTTGAGAATTCGCAAGAGCGCGGGCGCAGGCTCTTTTTGAAAACCCTTGTTGCGAACCCCTGTGTTTTGATATGCTGTAGTGACTCACGATTTCGGAAATACGTCCAGGAACCGGATTGTTGCATAAGGATTTCGGCATGCGCGCCCGCGCGGGCACTTCGTCCCATTAAAGTAATACTACTTTGAACATTGCTGGTGTTTGGTCGACGAGCGCGCGCGACTAGAATTTCTTGCGCAACATGAGGGGGGGCCGAACTCCGACCTGGCTGGGATGGTACGTATTCAAATATCGGATGGACGATAGGGCAGACTCGTATACAAATTGCCATTCGAAAAAGGTGTGTCGTTAAGCCCAGGGGGGTCGTAGAGCTAATTCCCCCACCGGTGTTCGCACTGAAGGGGTCTCAGCGGAGATTGAGAGATTTGGCGAAAAATGCTGGCCGATTTCGGAGGGCGGCTGGGTTGGCGGGTCCCTGATTCCGCGTTCAAGTTTCCGGGTTCAGGGCCGATTTCGGTGGGCGGCGGGGTTCCCGGGTTCCCGCGTTCCTGGTCGATCTTCTGATCGATCGGTCTCACCATCTTACCTCTCTATCGGACTCACCATCGATCGTAACCTCGATGTCACAATCGAGGTTACGATCGATCTCACATAGATCGCACGAACGATCTTACGATCGATCTCGCAATCCATCTCATTAAAACGGCTTCACTACCGGTCCCACGATCGGCCCAACAATCGTCCTTGCTATCGAGTCCACGATCGATCTCGCGATCGATCTTACACTCGATCTCGATATCCATACCACTATAATTTTCAAGCCATCCACTGATTGGGTTTGTTCGCTGGTGTAACTCAGAGGGGAATCGAATTCTGTCAGCAGTGGGTTGTCAATCCCACTGCTCGCGCAAACATCCCACCCACCAGCCCGCAACTTTGTTTGCGATGACAGCTTGGTGTGAGCTGGCGCTTCTCTGCGGCAGCGCTAGCCCACGAATGCTCGCGCGCGAAGCGGCCAGCTCGTTTGACGCGACCGACGCGGCCGCAAAGGCGCTAACCGCTGGGCACTTCCCAGAACAGGCACTTCTGTGCGAGTCGGCGGTTTGGGCGGGCGCGGTATCATGGCAACGTCATCGCGGGTAGACACGGTGATGGTGGTAGCGATGCTGGTGACGATGACGACAACGACAACGGCAAGGCCAGTGACGGCGTCCTCGCGTCGGTGATGAAGGCTCTGGAGGGCGTTCGACATGCGCGCGCGGCCGACGCGCGAGGGCGGCCAGCATGGCATTCTTGGACACGGATCACGCCCCTCCCCCAGCACGCGCGAAAGGCTGTTCGAATGATTTCGACATGCTGCGCGAAAGGCCCGCTTGGCAGAATGTAATGCAAATGTTGAAATACCGAGAAGCTCCTTCATAATTAGCAGGAGCACGAGCGCGGGCTTTTTTGAACACTGATGTTGCAAAGCAATGTTTATTTATATGTTTCCTAGACGCTCGATGTTGAATTCCCTATAGAACCAAGGGCTGTTAAGGGTTCCAGCATGCGCACGCGAGGATGCGCGCGCGCGCAGTTCGGCCAATTTGTTGACCAAGGGCGTTGGAAACCTGAGGACTTGCTGGTGCACGAGAATGCGCTCGCAAGGAATTTCTTTCAGAGGATGGGGGGGGGGCGATGGCGGCCTGCCTCGGACGGTACGAACTCAAATCTAGGCTGGGGAATGGGGCAAAATCGCATGAACAGCGAAAAACGCGAAGGGGGGCCGTTAAGCCCGCGGGGGGGTATACTCAATGACTTTTTGAAAAAGGAGACTTCATGTTATACAAGACATGTGTATGTAAATTGATGATGATATATGTATATATATGTATATATATATACATATATATACATATATATGTGTATATATATATGTTGCGAATGATCAACAGGCGCGGCAGAGGCGCGATGTTGTGCAATCCATCGGCTGTGACGGGCGGCGACGAGGCGGCGAAGACACAGCGGCGGGGCGACGACGGCGAAGGCATAGCCACCAGACCGACCATGCGTCCCAGACGATGGGCATTGACGAGGCGGCGATGGGGCGCGACAAGCGACGACATAGACGCCAGACCGACCACACGGACCAGTTCTTTTGAGGAGAAAGAAGATATCCTAAGTGCACGCACTGTCTGGGTAATGTGCACATCATCTTTTCCTTCTTCTGCCTCTTCCTCATCCTTCTGCCCCCTCCTCCTCCTCCTCCTCCTGTTCCTCCCCCTCCTCCTCTTCCTCCTCCTCCTCCTCCTCCTCCTCCTCCTCCTCCTCCTCCTCCTCCTCCTCCCCCCTCCTCGAACCCGCGGTCGCGGTCGGGCCTTCGGAGCGGAGGCCAGCGTGGTGAAGGAGGACGTGAAGTCCGCACAGAGCGGCTCCCGCGAGGCGCAGGACCTGACAGCCTCGGGTGGGCGGTCGTCGTCGTCGTCCTCCTCCTCCTCCTCCTCCGACCCTCCGTCCTACTCCTGCTTTTCCCTCCCCGCTGCTCTACGACTTCGACGTCGACGTCTTCACTTTAGAGGTCTCTGGACGTTTCTGCACCTGCTCGTCGCCATGGCCGTGCGCGGGTCGAACAGCTGGCAAACAGCTGGCCTGGGCGGACCCGCGGGAGGGGTCAGTGGACCGGGTTTGGAACTGGCTGCGCTGGGCCCTCGGACGAGGATGGAGGATGGGCAGGTTTCGAAATGTGCCTCTCGCCTTGGCGTCAAATGCTAGTGGTCGGCAGCAGCAGTGGCTCCGGCGGCGGTTTAGTTAACTGACTACCTACCAGACCACCCCAACCCAACCCGAAGACCCGAATTTCGGGTTGGGGGGGGTAAGGGTTCCACATGCGTTTTTTCGATGTTTCCAGACCCCCCCCCCCACTGGAAATCGAGAGTAAATCTGAGCCTTCGGGTTGGGTTGGGGTGGCTTGGTGGGTGGTGGTTAACAGTGGGGCACACCTGATAGCAAATTGAGGAACAATCGATGGGCAGATTTCGAAATGTGTCCCTCGCCTTGGCGTCAAATGTTTTTGGTCGGCAGCAGCAGTGGCTCCGGTGGCGGTGTAGTTAACAGTGGGGCACACCTGATGGCAAGTTGAGGTGCAGTCGGACCTGGGCCAGAAGAACATCCCTCAAGAACATGAGACCCTCTGTCAGCCAGAGTGAAAAGAACATCCATGGGCACCATCCCCAGGATGCGCAAGAACATCCAACAGACACGAAGAACATTAGGGTACCCTCCCCGAACCGTCCTCGATCTTGTACCTCGGTCCGACTGTACGAGAGGCCGGGGGAGGCGCGCGCGGGCCGCGAGGAGGGGGGCGGAGGAGGCCCCAGCCTTGGCGTCACCTGCACATTCGTCTTACACACCTGCAGCTACTACGAGGGTGAAGGGCGGGCACTGCTTCAAAATGTTACTCTCACCTCAGCGCCGCACACATGTGCCTCAAGATGTTCCAGCAGGTGGCAAATATTGAGGGCGCTTCCGTCAAAAGCGTGAGAGAGAGAGAGAGAGCGCGTTTCGCGGGCTCTTGCTTAGAACAAATGCCCACTGGCCCACCCCCGGAAACCCGGCGGGGGGTTTAACCTCCCCGCCCCAAGGTTCCGACCCCGGGGAGAGGGAGCCCCCCTCTCCGCCATCCCCCGGGTTCGACCACGGAAAGCGTGGAACACCCCCTCCTCAGAACCCGGTGGGAGGGGTAAGGGCGACGAACGACGACGACGGCCGACGCCAGCAACGACGAAGACGACACGACTGTGGCAGTGCCGACAGCGAAAACAACAACGGCGACGAGGACGCGCAGAGGACGACGACGACGATGCCGATCCCGACGCCGACGCCGACGAGGACGCCAACAAGGGCGCCGAGCACGACGCCGACGCCGACGCTGACGCTGGCGACGACGACGACGACGACGAGCACGATGCCGACGACGCCGATGCCGACGCCGACGCCGAGACCGACGACGACGACGCCAAGCACGACGCAAAACACAACACCGAGCACGACGGCGAAACCGACTTCGACGCCGGCGCCGACGCCGACGCAGATACAGACGACGAAGCCAACGACGACGCCGACGCCGACTCCGACGCCGACGACGATGACGCCGACGACAACAACGACGACGACGACAGTGACGCCGACGCCGGCGCCGACGTCGGCGAAGCCGACGCCGGCAACGACACCGAGCACGACGCCGACGCCGACAACGACGCTGAGCACAACGCCGACGCCGAGAACGAAGCCGAGTACGACGCCAAGCACGACGCCGACGACGTCAAGGCAGGCAACGACGCCATTGCCGACGCCGACGATCATGCCGACGCCAAGCACGACGCCGACGCCGAAGCCGACGATGACGCCAACGCCGAGCACGACGCCGAGCACGACGCCGAGCACGACGCCGACGACGACAACGACGCCGACGCAGGGGCCGACGCCGACGACGACGACGTACGGTGCCAACACCGACACCGATACCGAAACCGACGTCGACGATGACGACAACACTGACGCCCGGCGCCGCCGACGACGACGATGACGACGACGACGACTCCGACAACAACACCGAGCACGAGCACGACGCTGTAGCCGACAACAACGCCGAGCACGACGCCGGCTCCGACGCCTGGACGACGCCGACGCCGACAACGACGCCGAGGAAGCACACGACGCGGAGCACGACGCCGACGTCGACGAAGACGACGACGACGACGCTGACGCCGACGCCACCGCCGCCGACGACGACGCCGACAACAACGCCGAGCAGGACGCAGACGACGACGCCGACGCTAGCGACGATGTCGACGGGGCCGAGCACGAGGCCAAGCACGAGGCCGAGCACGACGCAGACGACGCCGACGCAACGCCGACGCCGGCGCCGACGCCGACGATGACGCCGACGCCGACGACGACGCCGACGATGACGACGACGCTCGCCACGACGCCGAGCACGACGTCGACGACGCCGACGCCGACAACAACGCAGACGCCGGCGCCGGCGCCGCCGTCGACGTCGAGCACGACACCGAGCACGATGCCGACGACGACGCCGAGCACAACGCCGACGACGACGCAGACGCCGATAACGACGCCGACGTAGACGCCGACGCCGTCGCCGAGCACGACGCCGAGCATCCTGACACGGAGCACGACGCCGACAACGACGCCGATGCCGACGTCGACGACGACGACGGCGACGCCCGGCGCCGACGCCGACGACGCCGACGCCGACGCCGACGCTGGCCACGCCGACGACGACGACGACGACAACGATGACGGTGACGCCGACGCCGCCGACAACGATGCCGAGCACGACGTCGACGCTGACGCCCAGGCTGGTGTTGACGACGACGACGGCGCCGACCACCGTGCCGTCGTCGTCGGTCCCTCCCCCGTCCCGCCGGGTTCCGAACCGGGAGGGGGCCCTACAAGCGACCGCAGAAAGTGCTCTTTCAAATGTGAGGTCGGTGCCAGTAGCAACAAGTACTGAGCGGGGCTCGAATAATGTGGCCCTCGCCCTCGCTGGCGACCTCATCAAAAATTTGGCCATTCGGGCAACCTTGCGCAACAACTAGAAGGCTGGACAAACCACTTAGGACGGGAGGGTGTGTTACAGCATCCTTGAAACATCTTAGGCTTACTCTGGTCATCCTCCGTGTCTTCCTCGTCATCCCTCCTCCCCGTCCTCGTGCTTCTCCACTTGTTTCTCTTCATCCTCATAAGTTGTTCCTGATGATCCTGCTCGATGTGCCAGTGCTCCCCCTCTTCCTCAATCGTTTACCCTGCTTCTCCTCCATACGGTCATCCTCCCCCTCCTCATCAGAATCTCCATTGCTCCTCATGCTCTTTCTCGTCGTCTTCGTCCATCCTCTTCGTCGTCCGCCTCTTCCTCCTCCACATCGTCCTGCTGCCCATCCCCCCTCCTGTTTCGTCTCACCCTCCTCTTCTTGCTGCTCCTGCCCCTGGGTAGGGAGGAGACCTACCACGAAGAGAAGAAAAAGAAGAGGAGGGACGGGCAGGAGGGGGCGGATGAGGAGGACAGGCGGGAGGACAGCCGAAAACTTCCCCTCCTCCTGGATACGCTGGACTTGTGGGCCTTGGTGGCGAATTATCGGCAGGCGGCGGCGCACGTGCGAGCCCGGCCTGGTTCCGGCGCGAGCTCCGATCCGCCCCTGGTCGCGATAGCCCGAAGGCCCACGGGCGGAGGCGCACGAGGAGGGGGGTGCTGCGGCCGGGGGGCTGGGAGGGGCAATCCAGCCCCGAAGCCATACCGCCTCTGCCCTACCCCTTCGCCCTCCTCATCCTCCCCTCCCCCCTCCTCCCATTCTCCACCATCTCATCCCCCTCCTCCCCCCTCCCCCCTCTTTCACCGCACCCTCCTCCCCCCATCCACCATATCCTCCTCCTCCTCCTCCTCCTCCTCCTCCTCCTCTGTCCCGCCTCCCTATGTACCTCGTAGAGCTCTTCGGCATCGACGAGCTAGAAAAATTCCGGCGCGGGGTGCAGCTAGTTCGCCAACCCGGCCCAGGCGGACAATGTGACGACTTTGGGTCGGCTTTGCTAAGATTTGAAATATATTTGACCATTCATTTTGAGAAACCAGATTTTTCGCACCTGTGAAAGACTATGAGGGCCTCTGCGTCTTAATATGAGCTCCGTAGGCGCATTTTTACTATCAAAACACTTGGCGGAACCAACTTCATGTCGACATGAAAAATGCAGTATTAAATATTTCACGAAAATCTTCTGAAGTCCTCTGCTTCGATTCTGAGCACTCTTACGCGCGCAAGGAGCTCTACGAGGTTCCCGGCGGTGACCAGGTTGACGGTTCACCGCCGGCGCCAGTAACTCCTCCCTGTCGCACCCCGAGGCCGGTCGAAATGGTGGGCCGGACGTTTAGCCTCAGACTTCCTCACCGCTTCTGATCCTGAAGCTTGAGATTGAAAAAAGATTTCCACGGATGGAGGGTGGTCCGTTTTCAAAATGTGCCTCTCGCACTCGCGCCGCGCACATTCGTCCTGACTTCAAAACGTGCAATGGTTTCACGGATGGAGGGCGGCACGTCTTCAAAATGTGGCTCTCGCCTTAGCGCCGCGCACGTTCGTGCTAGAAGTTTGCAACATCTTCCGGGAATGAGGGCGGTTCCTTTTCAAACGCCGCGCACATCGCAAGACCTCACAGATGGAGGCCGGTTCCTTTTCAAATAGTGGCTCTCGCCTTAGCGTCGCGCGCATAGGCCTTGCGAGCTTGCAGCTTTCAAATATTATCATGGCGAACGTCCCCGACGTGGTGTTTTGAAACGATGTCGGAAAGTCAGCGCGCAACAGTCGTTCTGATTCGCGGTGTTAAGAATTCCCAAGAACTGCGTTCTTGTACGATTCGGGGTCGTCAAAAGGCAAAAGTAACGGTGATTCGCGGCGTTGGTGTCCCAGGAATGCATTCTGGCATAATTCTATAGTTTCAAACGGTTGTTTTCCAACGGGACACTCCCTCAGTGAAAATGAACCCCTGTATGGGGCCAACTCAAAGAGGAACTTGGAAAGAGGATGGATTCCAAAATTGTTGGTGAGTCTTGGGTTTGCACTGGTCCTCCTCCTCCTCCTCCCCCTCCTCCTCCTCCTCCTCCTCCTCCTCCTCCTCCTCCTCCTCCTCCTGCTCCCATCCCCCTCTTTTCCCTACCCCCCAACCTTCCCTCCTCCCCCGTTGCTCCCCTACCCCCTCTGCCCGAACCTCGCTGCTCCGCGCCGCCCGCTCCCGTTGGGAGGGGGGGGGGGCCTGCGCCGGCAGCCGCAGGGAGTAGCGCGCGCCGCTGGCGAGCTGCTCGCCGTCGTCGCCTCGGCTGCGGGCCAGCGGCGGGGCAGGGCAGCGCGGGGGGCGGGAGGGGCAGAAGGAAGGGGAGAGGCACAGGAGGGGCAGACGGAGGAGGTGAGAGAATAATGATGGGGGCAGAGACAGCTGCAGGAGGGGCAGGCTGGCAGGAGGGCAAGAAAGGGGCGGGAAGGGGGGCGGGAGGGGCAGCCAGAAGAACGGGGGGGAATGTATGAGTGTGAGAGAAGCGATGACCTAGACAAGACAAGGAAAGGACGGGAGAGAAAAAGAGGAGCTGAAGGAGGAGGAGGAGACGACCGCACAGAACGGGAATGGGGGAGGCCGGGACGACCGTGGAGAAGGAAACGGGCGAGGAGGGGGACACGGAGGAGGAGGAGGAGGAGGAGGAGAAGGAGGAGGACGAGGAGGAGGAGGAGAAAAAGCAAAAGGCGGAGGAGGAAAAGGAGGAAGAGGAGGCGGAGGAGGAAGAGACAATCTGATTCGCAACCCCAATCCAGCTAGCCAGAGCCATCTGCTTACAGTGAACCGCAGAGCCTGGGATTGTCCAGGGATCCTTTAAACCATTAGAAAGAGTGCAATGCCTGGTGCCGCCGCTGACGCGCGAGCGGCGCAAGCGGTGACGCCGCGGCGCGGGGGTGCCTCAAAACTGGTTGCGGTCCTGTTCCCGCATTCTAATGCGCCGATGCAGGGCTTCCAGCCTATCTTCCTGAGCGGAGCAAGGCAAGGAAAGGAACGGGCGAGGAACGAGGAGGGGGAGATGTGGGGATAAAAGGCATGGTTCAAGCTGCTGTCTGCTCTGCTCGGTTCGGCTATCCCGCTGCTGCTGCTCACTGTCTGCTGCTCACTCCTGCTGCTCGCGTGTTCTCTGTATCTTACTTCTGCTTCATCGCGTAGGCTAGACCCCCGAGCGGCGCCTTCCTTGGCAACTTTTGAATCCCGACCGCGCGCAGGCACAACGACGCCAACCGATTTACTGCCACGAGGGTGAATCCGCGCTGAGTGTTCAGCTCGAGGGGGCAATTTGTGCTGGGCAATCTCTGCTTCCTGCTCCATCGTGATGGCGACGGGCCAGTGGCCCTCGAAGTGGCAGAGCAAGGGCCAGCGGGTTGGTTCCTGTCTTGCTTTGCATCTCCGTGGCCCGCGCGTCACGCACTGGCGGAGAGTTCGGTTCCGGCGGCGCCCGGCCGCTCGAGCGCCAAGAAGATGCACTGGATGTCGTCGTTCTTGCCGTCTGTGGGCGAGTTCACTACGCTCTTGCCGTCGGTGGACGAGTTCACTAAACTGTTAAGTATGGCCGCGGCCGCATGAAGATGAGGGGGCCCGCACTCGCGTCCTGAACCTGCTCTCCTGACGAGGCCCTCGCCCTTGGTCGTCGCTTCCTTCTGGTGAATAGAACAGGGTGGACCGCGGGGCCCTTGAAGTGGATGTCTGGTGCTTCCCGTGCTCGCGCGCGAGCCTCCAGCTACAGCGGCGGGCGCTCCTCTCTGAGACCCCCCTGCCTTCCGCTGGCCTTGGCCTTCGCAAGGCTCGGGGCCGCGCCCCCCTCCGCTTTCTCGACAGGGGCCAGCCGCTTCGACGTCTATGGCGATAGCGTAATTCTCGATGCCTGGCAGAATACGAGCGTCAACTAGGTGCTGGCCTAGCGGATCAGGATTTGGAGCAGTGAAGCGGCACAGCGGAAAATCAACAATCCGATGCGAAGCTCTACTCGGAGCACGGGCAAGGAAATCTGAAACGCATCTGCGGTGGCGGATGGCCGTAACTAGACGCCATGGCGCCGCGGCCCTGTCTGCGCAATTGCGCGGACACAACATGCCAACATAAGATCGAGTGGCAACGAAGGGGATGCGACTCGAGGCGCAGACCTGCCGCTATATGGTTTCTATATCATCGCGCCCGCGCGCGCATGCGAACGCAATGCGAAATCATCCTCTTGTTGTCAGGGGGTGTCTCAGTACAGACCGGTCATTCGATATTGAGCTGAGGACGGGGCACAGGCAACGACGGGGCGGACGCCCCGCCAACGACGCCCGTCTCGGGGCCCCACGGGGAAGCGATGGACCTCGACTGCCCCCTCGACCTCAGCTCAGACATATCGATGCGAATGAAACTTCTCGCCGGCATCTCCAGGGAAACAATCAAAAAGGAGCCCTCGAGAAGTCCACGCAGCTCAGGCCCCTCGAGGTTCCATGGAGCGCTTGGATATCCTGCCAAAACTGTTTCAGCCAAGCGTCGGCCTTGGGAAGGAGTCGACCAGTTCGCCCATCTCTACGTCACGTCTCTCGCACACGCAACGACCTACGAGGGCTGCTATCACCTGCGCATGGTCTCTCTGGTGTCAAGTAATGTCCTGGGGCCACGTCAGCCACCTGATGCGCAGCTCTGTGAACGACGTGCCCTCCTCCTGGTTACACGGAGCTCCTCCGTGTGGGAAATTTCTGCACCTCCTGGCGCGAGGGAGCTCGAATCCTCTCTCGCTGTCCGACAGTGTGCTGGCCTCGGGGAACGACTCTCGCAAGCTTGAAGACGACGCGTTGAAGGGGGGCAAAGGGGCTGCTCCGCGACGGGGCTGCGCACGTTCATGCCTCCACGCCCGAGAGCGCCGCGCTGAGGATGAGCCCTGAGAAAACGACGCCCGTGAAGCTCATGGAGATCTTCAGGGTGGTCCAGAACTTCTCCATCTCGTGCCAGGCCGTCTTCGGGACCCGCATTCTGCGTTGCTTCTCAGCGGAGAACCCGCCGTTGAAATGTTGGCGGCCTCCAAGGTTCCCACATTCTGCCTAGACCGAGCCTTCGACGGGGTCACGGTGCTCGTGGAAGTTTCTGTAAAGGGCCCCTGCAGTTCTACCAGCTCCCTGGACGATGCGCACTTGCTTCCCGACGCGTTGGGCCCCATCCGATTTCTTGAAGGACGGTATCAAACATGAGATTCGCCCAGTGGGCGGCGGCGGACAGGTGCTCAGCGCTCGCGCCCGCGATCTTGCGAGCTACATCATCCACGGAGACCGACGTGGCGAGGTCAACCTGGCTGGCGCCGAACTCTGCTCTCAATGGCGTCGGCTGTGCACTGCGCTGCGCTCCCCATTCACGATGTCAATCATGTCTTCTGGGCCTGGGTCATGCGCCTTGGCGAATATTTCGGTTGATGCATGGCCTCCAGGTAATGATCAACCCTGCTTGGCCAGATGCCCGCTGCGCACTCCGTCGTCAACAGTTTAAATGCTGTCCAGGATGCGCTGGTAGAGCGCGCCCATTCTACCCTCCCGATTGAACTCATCAGCAGCGTTTTCGGCGACAGAATTGCGCATGCGATAGCACGCATTACTGGCGTCATGAAACCGAGAGATGCGATGTATTCCAGCTCGTCTCAAGCTGGCAGAGCCGCACATCTGCGCCATCATGGCGACTTCTCGCCGGCGCCGAAAAAAACTCCATGCGCTGCCAAGTGCGTAAATCGAGCTCTGCTGTCCTTGATCGAACTGAAGAACGAGCGCCCGAGCCCACGGCAAATCATGATCGGCCGCGCCCCACCCGTGTTCCACCGCAGCACTGGGCCGGATGCCAACCTGCTTGCGATCGCCCCACTTGTCTCGCGGCGCGGCGCAATAGATAGAGACGTCGTTCGAAGTGGGGCGTCGAGCGAGCAGGAACATCCGCGCCCAGATCGGCTTTCTCGTGGTCAGGTAGGAAATCCCTCTGGCCACGCCCACCTGGATGTCGTGCTTCTGTTGGCTCTCCAATGTCTCTTTGAAGGGTCATCGCGCTGCTCCTGGCAAATCCAGCCAGTACTCCTCTATCTCCCTGGTCCAATCCAATCCTCCTTCATTCGGTCGTTGATGTCCACGCGGGTCATCCGAAGACGCGAAGCTCTCCCTTTTACAACTCCAGGGGGTGCGTCTGTTGGAGAAGGGTCACCATTGTAGGCAGCATCCGCCAGCCTGCCCACTGAAGTCGCGCCAGAAGCTTGCGCCCCCGACGAGGCCCCGCCGTGGAGCTCAGCCATTCCCTCCAGCGACTCCGTTCTCCTGGCCCCACAGGGGTCGGGTCTCCACTTTCACGGGATCGGGCCAGGTCCTCAGCGTCATAGTGGCTCGAGTCGTTCGCGTTGCCACCATGCCAGCTGCGAAGCCCACGCATGCGGGGTGGACGGTAGTGCCAGTTCGGGGCGGCCAGCGCACGTTGAAGATTGCCTAACAGACGCCACGGCGACGTAGCCCGCCACTTTTATTTGTTCTCTCAGCACTCGTGTTAGATCTTCAGCATCTCTAGCCGCGTGCTCATGTGCCGCCTGGTAGTCAATATGTTTCTCTCGCTCATGTGTCCACCCCAGATGCGAATGGGAATGATGGATCCGTTGCTGCTCACGTCCGTCAAAGAACGGTCACCACAAGCAACTGGTCGGCACTTGTGGGGCCTGGCATCTATGAAGTACCTGAGCCGCGGCGCCTCCGCTGGGCCCCTGCTTCTGAAACTTGCAGATCCACTCCAAGGCTGAGGCTCGGGATAAGGGCACCCTACTGTAATGCCGACCTTGGGTTCCACGGCGCGCGCCGGCAATGAATCTGGATGGTTCGTGCGCGTCGTATAACCGTCGCTGGTGCCCTGCTTCCTACAGCTCGCACAGTATTTCTTCCATGCGAATGCATTGCATGTAATTATGTTTTCGTTTGGGTTGGCGATTAAGTCTGTCAATCTTCATAATTCGGTCGTCTGCGTTGGTCTCCTTCTCCTTGGCGTCGCGACGTTTCTGCAAAAGTTGTGCTATGGTGGCGCTGGTGTTGAAGGTGTCCGCGTTCGCCCCCTTGTAGCCCGCGGCTGGGTCAGCAGGGTGGTGGCCATTCCATTAATACACTGCATGATACCTGCGTTGATATGACCAACGTTGCCTTCGTATTCCCAGTGTTCGAATAAATTCCAAATGCTGCCCCAGTGCGTCGTCCACTCTTTTGATAAACTCCTCTCGGCTATGCCCGTGGAGAGGCATTGCGTTGCAAGCCTCCATGTTGACTCTGGACCCTTGTGCTCCTGCATGGACATGCTCGAATGAATGGTGTACGGCCACCGTTAATGGAGAATGATCCTTCGGCGCAACGCATCATCTGTGCTGAAGCCCCTTCCCCATCCTCCACGATACCACGCTGTGTTGTATAGTCTCTTTCATGGCAATGGGTGTAATGATGTAGTCAATGTGTTTGCGAATGCTGCTGTCTACCCCGTGATACGTCATCCCTACATCGAAAAAAAAACACACAATAACGTGTTGCGCATCGCCATACCAAGGGCTTGCAACGCGGGGCGTAGAATGCAGAAACTGACTCCGTCCCTGTCCGCCTCGCAAGACTATGTGATTATGGGTTCCGTGGGATCGGCTGCGCACGTACTGTTGAGGTCTGTGCCCACGATGGGGAAGCATCGCGAGGGCACCTTGCAAAGTGCTCGCTTCTCCAAGTCGTGAGCCCTGCAGAAACTACCCTCTGTTATGTTGCTTCCCCTTTACCCTACCGCGAGTAGGGTCGTAAACTGAGACGGCGACATCGTCACTGGCGGCCTCTGAGATAACGTATCATGAATCCTCTTCCTTGCAGTCGTCCCCCTGTCGCGACCACTCTGATAACACACATTGGCTTGTACCTCTAGCAGTGGCGACCGATGGAAACCACAGGCAGCATTCGTGCTCAATCTAGAGCCAGAGTGAAACAGATATTTATCATCACGCGTCGGAGTCCTGTAGATCTCACGGCCCCTAATCGCCTTCATGCCTGTGCCCTGCAACATGATGATGTAAGCCTTGCTGGCATTATGAGCTGACATCCGGAGATATGCATGGCGGCGCGGCGGTGGGCGGGCTATACGTCATGAGACGCAAGAGTCGCCAACCGCCGCCGCTCCCTGCGCCTCGCCCGAGCTGCACCATTGCGAGAAGGCAAATCAGAAGAGTGGGCAGGGGATGGTTGCAGTGGGGGGGGGTTCAGACGCGCTAGCATCTCTCTTGTGCCGTGGTGAGACAGGAGGAGGAAGAGGAGGAGGAGGAGGAGGAGGAGAAGGAGGAGGAGGAGGAGGAGGAGAAGGAGGAGGAGTAGGAGGGGGATCGTGTAGGCCCCCGCCTGGGCCCCCGCCGCGCGGGACGGGTAGCAGCAGCAGCAGCAGCAGGAGGGGCAGAAGGAGGCATCGAGCTTGAATCGACGATGCATCGCCAATATTCTCTCGATGGCAAAGCTGCATGCTACTGAGAATGGTGGGCTGTCGGGGCCCTTTCGACGACGAATGGGCGATTGGGGATCGACGCGCTCCCCCCCCCCCGAACCTACCTATGCCACGCTAACGTTGCCCCAGGGGATCGGACCACCGCAGGATGTTGAAGAAGGGGCTCGGCCCAAACCCCCGAGAACTCAGGATGCTTTCGCGTTTGCAGCCTCCGCAACTTGTCGAGCGCAACCCTGTAAGACGAGGCACTCTTTTGTCGACATGCTGGCATGGCTTACGTGATTTTATTACTGCTGGAGGAGACCCGGCGGAAGAGGACAAGGACGAGGAGGCAAAGCGTCACCTGGCCGAAATCATCCTGGTTACCTTGCCCCTGGAGCCTCGGGAACATGCGGAGCCTTCCCCTTGGATTAGAGGTCCACTGCGAGCCGTACAGGCAGCGTTGGCAATCAATTGGCTCGCCTGAGGGGTGCAATGATGAGATCGGGCCCTCGCAGCTCCCCCTCTTGCCCTGGAGGAGACAGTGCAGCTGGATGAAAAGGAAGAGGAGGAGGCGGAGGAGGACGAGGAGGAGGAGGAGGAGGAGGAGGATGAGGAGGAGGAGGAGGATGAAAAGGAAGAGGGCAGCGTCTGCCCCAGCCCGGGTCCAGGCCGACTCGGCCAACCCCACGCGCCCCGCCCGCGGGCTGCCGGCCGCGGAGGAACGGCGCCGCCCTGGCCTCGCCCGAGAGCTGACTACCTACCAGACCACCCCAACCCAACCCGAAGACCCGAATTTCGGGTTGGGGGGGGTAAGGGTTCCACATGTGTTTTTTCGATGTTTCCCGACCCCCCCCCCACTGGAAATCAAGGGTAAATCTGAGCCTTCGGGTTGGGTTGGGGTGGTTTGGTGGGTGGTGAAGAGCAGAGCACGCCAACGCAAAGCCAGACTTCTCGAGAGGGCGGCCTGCCGTTTTGCATTCGCGACCGAAGGTGTACAAAACGACGTGTGGAGCTTCGGGACTGGAGACGAATAACCACCAAGCCCCATACGGCCCAATCCATCCCAAGACCAAGAAGTAGTCGAGCATGGCATGGAGGGGCGAGCCTTGCAGAGATGCAAACTGGAAAAGTACCGCCGTTTCCCCCCTTTTGAAAAGATGCATGACCGTGTTTCCCCATGCAGGTTTCAGAGCTGGGTGGCAGCAGTGGCCCTTCCCAGCCAAGGCCACGAAAACATGCTCAGTCACAACGCTTGAACAGGACCAAAGTACCAGCATCCTGCCAACACTTCCAAGTTCAAGGCTTTGAATACGTACTTCTGCATACAAGAGCTGGGATCCCTGACGCGAGCGCCATAAGCGAAACGGCCCTTCCATCCTTACATGGCTACTGATGGAAACGTTTCAGAGGAATGCGCGCGGCGCTAAAACTAGAGAACCACATTTTGACAACTGCCAGGCCGAACTGCCCCCTTGATCACTTTAAGCATCGCTGACACACGGCTCACCCTGCAGACAAGCTGGGTGGCGCGTCAGAAAAATATTTCTCAGAGGCCAAGGTCTTGAAGGAAAACGATGGAGAAATTAACGGCGACGGCCAGCCCCGGTACCGACAGACCGTGCGTGGGGATGAATGGCGAAAGGGAATAATCGAACAACCAATCCCGAGGAATCCCTAACAAGTTACTCCGGCAGGCGATTGCGAGAAGAAACGTTGCTACATGGAGGGGCACATCCGCCATTCATTTCCCAACTCCCCAAAGGCTCCGGGGGCAAGAATAGCTTCCTGGACAACTTCAGGCAGGATGATTTCTTGACTGCTACGCCAACCAAATGAACTTAAACACAGATCCTTAACTCGGACTCGGAGGACCACATCCGCTCAACGTGGCAAGCGCCTGCGGGCCGAAACGATGACTCCACCCTCGCGGTCCCCTGCCCTCTCGGAGGACAGCCCCGACAGGACTGCGCAATCTCGAAGGGCCTTGCACGGGCTCTGCGGCCTGCGGCACACAGTGCAAACCGAAGGGCACTGCGAGGAGGACGGGCATGAGCAAGACGAGGACGAAGAGGAGCAGCACCGACCAGAGGGAAGGGAAAGTATTGGCCGAACCGGTCCAATCCTTTGCCCCCTGAAGAGGACGAGGACGAAGAGGAGGAGGAGGAGGAGGAGGAGGAGAAAGAAGAGGAGGAGGAGGAGGAGGAGGAGGAGGAGAGGCACACGATAATGAGGACGGGCATGAGGAAAACGAGGACGAAGAGGAGCAGCACCGACCAGAGGGAAAGGGGACGTATTGGCCGAACCGGTCCAACCCTCTGCCCCCCGAAAGAGGACGAGGACGAGGAGGAGGAGGAGGAGGAGGAGGAGGAAGGAGAGGAGGAGGAGGAGGAGGAGGAGGAGGAGGAGGAGGAGGACGAGGAGGAGGAGGAGGAGGAGGAGGACGAGGAGGAGGAGGAGGAGGACGACGAGGAGGAGGAGGAGGAGAAAGAAGAGGACGAGGAGGAGGAGAGGCACACGATCATGAGGAGGGGGGAGGACACAAGTAGCAACGGGACGTGCCACGGCTCGGCTCCTGCCTAAGGAGGGCTTGCTGGGAGCATGAGGGGGACAAGGAGGAGGAGGAGGAGCGAACGTCCAACGAGGGGAAAGATCCATCCGACCAGAGGCCACTGAGCCGCCCCGCGCCGCCCGCGAGACAAGTAGGCAACATCAGGGCACGGCGGGCGGCGGCGACAGCTGCGGCTTTCTCTAGGGGGAAACCAAACCTACCTCGCTTTTGACCACCCTCGCTTCCAAGAGATACCAAACGATGCCAAACTACGGCCTGTACTGGTCAGGCCGCTTGACGAGGAGGCACGTGGTATGACTTGGTTTTGCCTGGAAGCGAAAGCGGGGTAGGTAATCCACGCTCTGATTCTCGTTGAAGTATCTGTCCTGGTGGTCCACCTCCCTGACCTCGGTGACTGAAGCGGGGATGGGGGTGCAGGTAGTTGATGTGTTCGTGGATGCGCGGAAAGTTGAAGGCCTTGTAGGTGACTACCATGCGCGCGATAGCGCTGCCAATGTCGATCTCGCAATGCGAAATCGCGCAATTGCGCCCCATGCGCGGGAGGGCGTTGGAGGAGACGATGCCGCGAGGTTGGCATAGATGAAACCACGGCCGTGGGCAGGTGAGCTAACGCGCAATGTCGTCAATGTTCTGTTTGCTCTCGACCTCCGGGCAACCGACGATGCATTTGAGATTGCGCGGGAGGGCGCGCATGCGGTAGCTTGTTGTCCATGCGCCCTACAGCGTCCTGAGGACTGGCCGCAGCTTCGACACATGTGCTCGAAAGAGGTGCTGGCGTAGTGCCGCCCACTCGAAGGGCAGCGACAACCGCGAATGCTGGATGCCAATCATGTCGACTGGCAGGGTCTCGTCGCAACCGCGCGCAGTGTCGCTGGGTAGTTGTGATATTCATCACGCATGTCTTCCGCAGACAGCCAGTGACGGCGAGCGCGGTGTTCAACAGCTTCTTCGTTGAGTTCTCGTCGGGTGGCAGCGAGCGGATGCACGGCCAGGTAAGTCATGGTGACGCGGCTATATGCACGTGCGGCAGCATGCCAGTTCCTCTCGCAGATGTCGACGGCTGTCTGGCGGCGGCCGCCCCTTTCTTGACGGGGGCCGAACATGCCGTCGAACTACGGGCAGCGAGTGTAGTCGTCGCCGCTGAGGTCAAAGAAAACACTGGGGATCCATCAGGTAGCCAACGCTGCGGCGCGCTCTTTCACGCAGGCGAGGGGATATTTCGGGACCGGGATCAGGCTGAGAGGTTTGGCCTCCTCAAACATCACGACAAGGACGGGCGCGCAGCGGAGGCCAGAGAATGGGGAGACAGACCTCGAGGCGCTTGCGGATGGTCTTTGTCAAGGCGTCGGTTTGAGGAGCCTTCGGATTCGATGCCTGTCCTTTCCCATGAGCCTTGCCTCGGCCGTGCGCCACCCTGTCGCGACTCTCTCACGATGCTGCCAGTTCTGCGCCCTGGGACTCGCCGCGACACTGGGCCCTGTTACGGCCCTCTTCCGATGGCACAAATCGCCGAGCAGCCGCGGCGCGGCGGCGGGCGGCTTCGAGCGGGTGCGCGGCTCTCAACAGCGGAGCCGACGAGCTCTTGACAGTCTCGTGGATCGACCCTTGGGCGTCGGGAGAGGCCGGTCGTGCGCGATCATATCGGAACGCCGTGCAATCGAGAGCGTGACTTCCCAGCAGTCGGCGCGCCTGCGCCCGCCGATAACTTGGCGCCCAGGAAGACGATCTTCAACAACTGCGAGATGGACGCGAAAATGCTCACGCCCATCTTTGTTAAGGTGGCCGGGGCAGCGCGGATGCGCTCGTGCAGCGCCCGCGACCCCCTGGAGAGGACGCGTCGCGTGGGCGGGGGCAGCCGGCCGGCGCGCGAGAGGCAGGTGACTGCGGCGACGCTGTAAAGTTTGATGCTCTGCTGGAGAAGCGAGCGCGCGTCGACGAAGATTTGGGCACTGTCCCACCACTTGCTGGAAAGGGGCCCTTTCACTGCGTGGAAAAGGAGGCATGACCAGTGAACGCTTCGCGGTATCTCGCGCAACTGGCGGTCTTGAACTCGCGTCGGGGCGGGTAGGCGTCGGCGAACATCTGCTGCAGCGGCTGCGTGAGATGCGGGGTAGGGGGCGCCCAGGTCGGAAAGATGGCGCGTTTCTTGGCCCGCAAGTGAACGCCAGCGAAGAGTTGAGCAGCTTGTAGATTTGGGAGCTGTTCGAGGTCGCGAAGGGCCGACAGAAAGATGCCCCAGTCGCCAACGCAAGCACTGATGAGGCCGCGTCAGATCCGGTCAAGCCCGCGCATCGTGACTCGGAGGATCGGGCCGAAGATGATCGCCCACAGCGCGCCGCTGAGCGGGCAGCCTTCGGCGACGCCCGACTCGGCAATGAGACGCGCGCGGCGAACTCCGCCCATGTCGAGGATGGAAGGTGGCACGTGGTCGCAGGATCGGAGCAGCTTGAGCACGGGTCCGCGGATGCCCCGGCGCTCGAGAACCTCGCAGAACCATTCGCTTCGCGGGCTGGGGGAAGCGGCCGCGATGCCCGCGCCGGCGAAGCACGGCATGGGCGCGAGGGTGTCCTCCGCGATGCCATGCTTGACAGAGGCCGAGCCGACCTCGACTATGTTGTTCAGGATCTGCCCGGTGTTGAAGCCCTGCTGCTGCTCGGCAGTCCGGGCAGCGCCGCGGCGCCGCGCGCTTTTCGTGGCAGAGGCGATGAGCCCGATGTCGCCGTTCCTCGCGGGGGGCGGGCGCAGGCAGTCAGGAAAACTGATATAATCGAAGTGGCAGAGGGGCCCGTCTCCATTCGATATTGCCGAGGGCTGCCGAGCATGGCCATGAGGGGGATCGCGCCAGAAAGCTCGGAAGAGGACTCGATGCCGCTAGGAATCTCGGGCCATGCGCGGCAGGGCAGCCTGCCAAGGCAAGGTGCGGAGTCGCCTGCCTCCTGGGCAGCGATTTGAAAATTCTGAGGGCCAAGATTCGGTAGGTCAGCATGTTCTCGAAGTGGACAGACTCCATCGAGGTGGCGCTTCATGTCTGAGACGCTGACACCTCTGGCGGAGAGGACCTGGCACCAGTGGCACTGGCTCGCGCTGCGCGTGGCCGTCAGTTCGGCGACAACACAACGCTGCGCGCCTGTGGAAATGCGCGCGCCGGCAAGTGCCGAGCGCGTGGCAATCGGCGTCCAGGGTTCGCCATCTGCCCAGAGCGCCGAGGGCGCCGTCGCAACTTGTCTGCGAGCTGGCGACCCAGCTCCTGCAAGGCGGCCCGGGATGGGGCAGCGGCCTCCCGGCGATGCTGGTCAGCGAGGGCCACGGGCGCGAAGCCGACCTCCGTCGCGAAGTCGCCGGGGTTAAGGGCGGAGATCCCGCCCCTGTCGGAGCTCAAGTAAGCGGCGCCAGCCTCGGCGTCTGCGACCTGCAACTTGGCGAGCGGGGCCCTGGAACCACATGGCGCGGGCCCGTGGACCGCAGCAGAGGCAAGGGTCGGAGTCCTTCAACTCGGCTGGGTGCATCTTGGCGAGGAAGCCGCGAACTTTCTGCGCCGCCAGGGCCGCGACGCGCGTCGTCGTGCGCTATTTCGAGAGCGGGTCGGAGCTCGACGCGTCCGCGCGAGAGCACGTGGCGGTTGGAGTCGAAGGCGGGGGCGCCCCTCTCCGCAGGCGAGACCCGCGCCCGATGGCGGCGACGCGCGCGCATATGAAATGCGCTGCGGTCGCTTGCAGGTTCGCCGGGCTTCTGGGCGGCCGTCGACGGTCAGGCGCGCTTCCAGGTGGTGGATGTCGTTGGCGGAGGTGGAGATGGAGCATCGGTCAACGGCGGCCACCGTGTTCTCGGCCGCGCAGCGGTGGATGGTAGAACGACGGGTAAACCTCAGCCGTTGCTGCCAATCTCCGCTTCCAGACTGAGGGCTGGCACTGGCGACGGTCCGTCGTGGAGGCGTCGGCGGTGGGCGGGGGGCTCGCGGGCGGCACCTCGGAAGAAATGGCGCCGCCAATCGGGGCGAGGTTACGCGTGTCTGCGTTGGCGGCGACGCGAGCGCGGGCGATGTCCCAGGCGTGCTGGAACGTCGGTCTGACCTCGACTGTCGGCTCATCGTTGCGCGCGTTGAAGATGGTGGTCTCGCGATCTGTCCAGATACGTGAGGGCGGAAATCACTGAGAGGGCACCCCTGTTCGGGAGAGCTCCGGCTTGTCGCGGGGAACCAGGAAGCAGAATCCACCCTTGGTCTCCGCATTCACACCGCTGGCGGAATGGATCGCTATGTCGCGGTGCCCGGTGGACTCGGCGAGGAACTGGAGGTCGGCGGAGTTGCCGCGCGTCTTCTGCAGCGCGACCAGGGCGCGCTATCCCATGCGCGGCAGGAACATGTCACGTTTGAGCGGGCGCCGAGCATGTGAAATACCAAGCAGAGTCTGGGTGTCCCACGAGACGGCGTTGAGGCCGTCGGACTGATGCTTGGACCAGGGGGGTCATTGGGCGCTGAAGCCACTGCGCGGTCGCCCATGGGCCCGCGAGGGCAGCAACAAGATCGGCGAGGAAGACCTCATGTCTTTCTGGCGGGAATGCCAGCAGGAGGAACAGCGCCATGCCAAGGTGCTTTCATAACTGCCTCGGGAGTGGGCCCAGCGGTGACGACAACGTTGGGCGATCCGTTGACCGACAAGTAGCCGCGCGCGCGATGGATCCTGACGTCGAACTGATGGCGCTTGGCGACGATGAGATTGCTGAGTTCCTTGAATTGAAGTTCTGGTCGAAACATACTCGGGGATTTGTCCACGAAGACGCAGAATGGAGTATAATCTTGGCAAGGTTGGACGGAACATCTGCACCATCCTTTTCCACGCCGAGGAGCTTTGCGTAGAGCAGCAGCGCGGAGAAGAGCAGGGGCGCCACCGCCAGTGATCGCAAATGACATTACCTGTCCAGGACCAGAAGCGTTGAGGCAAATCCGGTTGACGTCGACCTCCGCAGCTCGAAACCAATCAGCGAGGGCCCAGCCACTGCGCGGTCGCCCATGGGCCCGCGAAGGACGTCGAGCTAATGGCGCTTGGCGACGATGAGATGACTGAGTACCTTGAACTGAAGTTCTGGTCGAAACATACTCGGGGGCTTGTCCACGAAGACGCAGAATGGAGTATAATCTTGGCAAGGTTGGACGGAACATCTGCGCCATCCTTTTCCACGCCGAGGGGCTTTGCGTAGAGCAGCAGCGCGGAGAAGAGCAGGGGCGCCACCGCCAGTGATCGCAAATGGCATTACCTGTCCAGGACCAGAAGCGTTGAGGCAAATCCGGTTGATGTCGACCTCCGCAGCTGGAAACCAATCAGCGAGGGCATACCTGAGCGGGCCTGTATTAAATTCGGCCTCTGCTCCGCACCAACATGTAGCAGCATCTGATCCCCGATCCCAGTTCCCAAGGACGTTGACGTCGGTGGAGGAGGGGGGTCTTCTGCGGTGGCGATGGAGCGCTTGGTGGAGGCAGCGCCTCCTCGTAGCTCAGCAGTGAAAGCTCCTGCTCGGTCGGCACGCGTCTTGAGCAGGGTGGCCTCTTGCTCGCACTTCTCATGGTGCGCGCAAAATTCAGCGGTGGTCCTGGTGCTGGTCTCGACGAATTAAGCTTGAACTCGGGCCATGGCTTGCGTGGCGTGATCTCGAGGGGGCGGTAGCCTTGTCAATGTGTTATTGAACAGTTTTGAAATTGTTCCGCTGGTGGGCTGGGGTTCCTTCTGCGAGACGCTTGGCGGCGCCAGATGCCCATGACATTGCCTTGCCATCAACGCCTGTTCCGTCAGTGTCGCTTGCGCCGAGCTCCTGGGAGTGACCGTGCCGACGTGCGGGACATGAGGCCCGCACCCGCCTCGGGAACAGAAAGCGCCCGACATGAACGCCAGCTGCAGGCGAACGCAGTGGCGAATGTTGCGAAGCTCGACCTCGCAGGGGCGAGGGAGGCGTAGAAATGGGTCCTGCGCTGGCGCTAGACCAAGGCTCTCCGAACCCTGCCACGGGGTGAGACAAAAACTCGAACCAAAATGGCGACGGAGGAGGAGGAGGAGGAGGAGGAGGAGGAGACGCGCAGGTAGCCTGAGGCGAACGTGTCTCCTGAGGCTCGGCCGACGGGCGCTAAGCGGGATATCTGGCCAACGCGGGAAAGAGCGCGGGCAGCGGCCAGCGGTGCACTCGGCGAGCTGGACGGAGTAGGAGGAGGAGGAGGAGGAGGAGGAGGAGGAGAAGCAGGAGGTGGTGGAGGAGAAGGAGGAGGAGGAGGAGGAGGAGGAGAGGGAGGAGGAGCAGGATAGGTTCACGACCAGGAGGAGGGGAAGGAAACACCACCGCCACCAGCAGGACGTGGCCACAGCTCAGCTCCTGCCCCACGAGGGTTTGCTGGACCAGAGCCCGCACCCCCCACCCGCCGCGCGGAGGCGGGCGGGGCCGCCGCCGATGGGACCCGTTGCCGGCTAGGACGCGGTGCCGATGGGGAACACCAGCATGGTGCCTGCTCCCACGCGCGGCCAGTGTGTGTCGGTTCCTCCAAGTGTTTTGATAGTAATACTGCACCTACGGACCTAAGAATTTGACTGGCAGACGCGGCATAACCCACTACAGGTGCGAAAAATCTGGTTTTTCAAAATGAATGGTCAAATATCTTTCAAATCTTAGCGAAACCGACCAAACGTTAACACTTGGTTCCCAGGCCTCGGGTGGGTTGACCATTTTAATATTGGCGTGTATCCTCAGATTCGGCCTCTCGAGCCCGCTCTCGGGCCCTTGGGCCCATCAGACGTGCATCTAGGACATAATGAAGTTTTGTTGTTGTTTTTGTTTTAATCTTGAAGCTCGGGGGCCCACGGATTGAGCTCGGGGGCCCACGGATTGAGAAGGTCAATCCGCCTGAGGAGGGAGATGAGGACAACGGGACTATGGAGAAGACACGTTCCCTGTCACACCCACCTCCTGCACGCTCAATCTTCCTCCCCTCCCCCTTCGCATTCACCTTCTCCGCTTGGCCGTCCCTTTCCGTCTCCTCCCCCGACCGCCGCCTTCAACAGCAGCGGTCCCACCCGTTCCCTCCCTGGTTCCCTCCACGGTGTGAGTCGCCGAGATCAGGTGGTGACGCAGGCAGAAGCACAGGGGACAGATCAATCACGCATGGAGTTTTGGAAAGAAGAGGTTGGAGGACGCAGGGAGGAGGAGGGAATAAGGAAATGGAAATGCAAGAGGGGAGAGAAAGAGGGCGATGAGGAGGGCAGGAGGAGGCAGGGGAAATGGAGAAAGAAGAGAGAGAGAGAGAGAGAGAGACATATAACAAACATGCCTAAACCAATATATATGAAACAGAGGGTAGACATAGTAGGAGAAGTGAGAGAGCGAGAGAAAGAAAGAGAGAGAGAGAGAGGAGAGAGGGGGAGGAGGAGCAGCAGGAGGAAATAGGTCGAGGAGGCGACGCGAGAAGGACGCAAAGGCGGAGTGGCGCTCGAGCGGCTGCCAGGCCGGCGGTGGTGCACGCACGCTCATGCCCGTGGTCTCTTTTCCACCACCACCACCAGAAGGTGGAGGGGGGAAGGAGGTGGAGGACGAGAAGGAGGAGGAGGAGGAGGAGGAGGAGGAGGAGGAGGATAAGGAGGAGAAGGAGGAGGACCCGTTTCCCCCTCCTACTTACGGTGGTGGTGGTGGAAAGCAGGCCCACCACCGTGTGCACCCGTGCAAGCTCTCCTCGCGCTGCGGCAGGACAACGACCACGGGCCAGGAGGCCCCCAAACGGCCTCCCGAGAGATGCCAGGACGCCTCCCAGAGAGGCGTCGGATCCACGGCCAGCTTTGGCCCCGAGGGTGCCCCGAGAAGCCGTCGAGAGGCCCCCTCCTCCTCGCTCGCTGCGAGCACGCCAACTGAGCAGCAGTGATGCGAATGGCCTGAGCAGCAGTGATGCGAATGGCCTGACAACGCCAGTGAGCGAAACGATTGGCTGTCTTCAGCCTCCGGGGGTGCCCTCCCCGCGGCCTGCTCATTCCGCCTGCCCGGGGGCCCAGGCTGAGGCCAGGGCGCATTCTTGCCACCACTTCCGTCCCAAAGCGACCCCCCTTTCACGTGCTCGGTTTCCGAGCGCCACTCTCAGACACCTCTCCGGGAGCCTACTGGGCCGGTTTTGGGGGCCTCTCGGGCCTCTTCATGATGGGCTAATCTTGACCGCACTTCCGGCCACCAACGGTCGTCCCGGATGCCTCTCCACCTCAGAGTCTCATACACCAGAAACCACCAACAAGCAAACAACATTGTAAAACACATGGTGTTCTGACGATTCTGTCCTTAATCTGGCTGTTCCTGGCGCCTCTCTTGGAGCTCCCATGTATTTCCGCGGGCTCGTGCGGCCATCTTGAAACATGATGATGCTCTCTGCGGTCGCCCTGACACCCTCTCGGGGCCCTCCACACCCGCCTGGACTCCTTTTTGGTGCTGTCGTGAGCGGTCTTGGGCGCGCCCATGGGGTGCCTCTCTGCATCGCGTTTCTGTTTCCTCTGCCGTTTTCGACACCGTTGGGTGCACTGTTCGCCCGTTTTCGGGCCCTCTTGGGAGGTCCTCTGGGGGTCTCCTTGGGATCTTCTCCGCGTCTTCTTGGACCCTCTGAGCCGTGCTGGACCCCCTCCAAAAAAGAACTGGGCTCCGAGAAGAAGTGGGGCGGCGGTGTCTGCCACTTCAGGGGCGTTCACTTGAATAACGACCAAGACATTGGAGGCTGTCTTCAGCCTCTGGGAGCCCCTGCCCAGATTTGCGACTGGAGTTTTTTGGTAACGGATTTCGGGCGCGTCAGTTTCTCTCCGGTCAGGACCGACAGGGTCGAGTTTCGGTGATGAGAAGACGGTACGCGGCGCGCAGGTCCAAGCGAGGGTCCAACAACTTTGCCGGCTCGCTCGTTATCGGAATTCACGACTGAAGGCCGAATTTCGGACGCGCCCGGTTCGACAACAGCGTTTCCAGAAATGTTCGGTAACGGCGGATCTGGGTGAACGGCCCCAGCGTCCTCCAAAAAAGGGCTCGGGATGAAAACCGGCTCTGGGAAGGGGTCCAGACCAGGGGGTCGACGCTGTGCAAAACAAAACACGACGTTGGAGATCTGGGCAAGACCGCCCTTCCCGTGCCATCAGCTCCGCCGGGGACTGGCAGCAGCGTGGTGCCGAGCATGCTGCTCTTCAGCTCCTGGGAGGTGGGGTTGGGAACTGTGCGGAGAGGGATGTGGAACCCGAGGGCGAAGAAAACAGACCACGGGGGAATATCATGACATTAGAATGAGCAGGAGGGGGATCCTTTGTTTTACCTCGCAATTCGGAACAGATGCAGAGAAGCACGGAGGGAAATAAAGCGCGTCGTGCCTCTGCAATGCCGACTGCGAAAAAAAACAGCAATGGCCCGCACCGGACTCGGGAAACGGGCACAGAGGGGAACGAGGAGGAGGAGGAGGAGGAGGAGGAGGAAGACGACGACGAGGAGGACGAGGAGATGGGGGGGCGGTAGGAGGAGGAACGCGACGAGGCGGCGAGAGCGGGGGAGGGAGAAGGAAGGGGAAGGGAGGGCAGGGGGGTAGGAGGAACGCGAAGAGGCGGCGAGGCGGAAGGAGCGGACGAGAACGGGGGGGGGGAGAAGGACGGGGGAGGGAGGGGGGGGGGGGTAGGAGAAGGAACGCGAAGAGGCGGCGAGGCGGAAGGAGCGGACGAGAGCGGGAGGAGGGAGAAGGACGGGGGAGGGGACAGAGTGGAAGAGGGTGGAGGGGGCAAGCTGGGCGCGCTCGCGCCATTCAAGTGGGGGATCGACTTCAGAATTGATTTGCCCCAGAATTGATTTTTCTTGTCGAATCCACGGGCAAATCGTAGAACCTTCGCAGATCTTCGAATGGTTGGCGCATTTATGTTGAAGAGTCGACGTGAAAATCAATTCAGGGGTATTTCAATTCGGTAGTCGATCTCCCAGTCGAGCCATAGCTGGCATCCTGCCCCTCCCGCCCATCCGTTCCCATTCCACCAACGCGTTTCATAGCGGACCTGGAGCTCCAAGGGGGACCCCATGGTTTCATGCACAATCGGGACAAATGTGAGCTGCAAACACTGGAACGGAAGATGGCGGATGAGCAGGGGCCGACATCAGGGACAGGTTGACGCGAGCACGTTCGCTCGAGCCACGCCAAAAGCCTCTCGATCCGTCTACTCTGGAGAGCCAGCCTGGCTTCCAGCGCTCGACCGTGACCTCCACCATGCTCGTGAGTCGTGCCCCGATCCTCGGGCCGCACAAGTACCTGTCCTCTTTCTTGGTGCCTTCCTGGTACTGGATAGCCTTCCGCTTATACGTCAACCAGGTCTTAGGGTCTCCATCCCAGCCTGGCACCTTCTCCCGATTATCGTCGCTCGATTTCATCACAAGGTTCCGTGTCCACCACGGGCTCCTGCTACCATGCAAATCTGGTTGGGTATAGCGCAGTGGTACCTTTCTTAACTCTCTACCCCTCGATCTTCGTCTGACCAGGAGGAGGAGGAGGAGGAGGAGGAGGAGGAGGAGGATGGGGATGGGGAGGAGGAGGAGGAGGGGGAGGAAGAGGAGGGAGGAGGAGGAGGAGGAGGAGAGGAGAGGAGGAGGGAGGAGGAGGAGGAGGAGGAGGAGGAGGGGGCGGAGACGGAGGAGGAGGAGGAGGAGGAGGAGGAGGAGGAGGAGGAGGTCCTCTCCAGGAGCCTCTAAGTAAGCACGTAGGCCCCTAAGCACAGCGCAGGGGCGCTCGCTCGAGAGAGAAACGGCAACGGGCACACACAGCAACCGCACGCTCACCTCACCTGAAGTGCTCAAGCTCGTCAGTAAGGAAATCTGCACCGAGGGCCCCTCCGGGAGGGGTCCACATATAGCCATATGTCTGCGATGCGGGTGCGCGCGCTTTCTTCGAGGCACTTCAAGCCGGACCCATACTGAATTCACTAATTCGTGAAAACTGTGTAAACACTCTGTCCTCTGTTCCCTCTCCTATACAACGGCCTCATAACAGAGGGGCAGTGGATTCCAACCCCTCCCCACTGTTTCCCCAGTGAGGTTCCAGCGGGAACTCGGGTCCCACGCGGCAGTTCGGGAAGATCTGGGCAGTCCAAAACGCCCCTCGGCGATGCGCAACTGCTGGACAGAAACCCGAGGCTGGGAAGCCGTCGAAAGCAGACGAAGACGCCCAGACACCTCGAAGCTCGAATGGCCGATCTCCCCCTGAGTCTAAGTATCCCCCCCTTTGACGTTGCCCTGGACAGGAGTCCACGCAGGCGCGCGCCCGCACGGGCTCCAGCGAGAGGTTGCTGTCCGCCGCCATGACGCACTGGTCGAACCGCAGCACCACGTAGCCTAGCTCGAGCCTCTCCGCAGGGCGAGCGCTGGGAAGGTCGGAAGCTGTCGGGCGTCTTCGAGGATCTAAGCCCATGGAGCTCCTATAGCAAAATCAAGGATGAAGGGCGCTGCAAAGGATCGCAGAAATTTGGCTCCAGGGAGGATGGTCGAGGATTTCGAGATGTCGGGAGCTCTCGATGATCGAGAAGCGCGGGCGCTCGGGGGTGTCGAGAAGGGGATGGGGGAACTCGGGCGCTCTCGATGACCGAATGCCGAGAGGATGATCGAGGATCGATGTTTTCGACCTGGTGGAGAAAACGCGTTCCACTACCCGCAAAGTAACTACTCGCAAACGGCTTGGATCCGCCGCGGGGAATGTACGATACACTACACAGAAAAATGTTTCTTTTATCGAACGTTTGCGAGTAGGCACTTTGTGAGCAGTGGGACGCGACCGGTGACACTGGAGGCGACAGCGCAGGCGGGAGCCGAAGCGCGAGCGCGGGGAGGAGGGATGGGAAGAGACGGCCGGGGAGGGGGGCGAGCCACGGCCCGGGCAACCGCACGTGAGCCCTACCCGTGCAGGTCAGATCCCATCGTCGCTCCGCAGGCAAGCCGCGCAGGGCAATCCAAACATGATCCCCCCTCCTCCCATGAGTCGTCCTCCTCCTCCTCCTGGTGCTCCCCCTCCTGCTCCCCCTCCTGCTCCTCCTCCTCCTCCTTCTTTTCCTCTTCCTCCTCCTTCTCCTCTTCCTCCTCCTGCTAGTCATCCTAGCAAGAGGGGTCGGCGGCACTGTCCGCAGGGCCTTCGCAACCTTACCCCCCACATCCCACGAGCGGATGGCTGTACCAGCGACGTGGGCCGCCAGTGCGACGGCGCTCTGCGCAGCCACCTGCCCCCCCTGCCGTCCATAGACCCGCCCCGGCCAAGTGCTATGATTGCTACATCGCGGGCACCACGCGGCCTTGGACAAAGACTCACATGCATACGAACAACGAACGAATCGCTGGAGGCATTCCCACAATGTGGGCACGAACCGCTTAGTGACCTACTCCCATAACGGCTCCTCCTTCTGTGGCCCAAGTGCGATGCCTGCCACAGCGGTACGGGTAACAATTACACAACGTAGAATATGGCGAATCATCTCGGCAACATCTTCCACGAGACGCGCAACTGCCTGCACAAGGATCCACCATTTCGGTCAGACCTTTGCTCCGTGCGCGTTCGACAGAAGCTCGCGGCAACCAGACTGGCCGAATCTGCTAGGATGTCGTTGCGATTGTGACTTTTGTCGAAATTGCGCTTGTTTCGCAGATGTCGCCCAGCGCACACATCCGAACGAGAAAAGGAAATATCGGCTGAGACCTCCTCACGAGTCGTACTTGAATTGGCCATGGCGTGCAGGTGACGCTGGCGGTGTGCTGCCTGCGCCAAAGCGAGGGCGCGGGTTGGACGGACTTTCGGCCATTGCGCCGAAGTTCGGCCGAACTGATATGAAAAAGCGCGCCGCGCGAGACGCGAAATATAAAGCGGGGCCCTAGTTTCAAGCTGCCCTTCCCTCCTTCCACCAGGGGAGGGGCTTCCGAAGCTACCCCCCCTTCAGCAACCTGTCAGCCCCAGCAGCCTCTTCCCCCTGACGCCTAACAATACCCCTCCTCGTCCAGCCCCTTCCTCTGCCCACCCAGCTCCCTTTCCCCTCGGCTCCCACAGTCCCTGGGACCCGTAGAGACGATGCCCACTTGGTGCAAAGCAGAACAGGAAGGCGAGGATCAGAAAGAGAGGCGCACCAATTGGAGTCTGTGGCTCGGAGTGACAAATGCCCGCCGCCCCCCCCTCCTCGCCCAACTACACCTGATAGTATCCGACCCATCGGGCCTGATAACCCCTGATCCTCCCCCTCCCACTCCAGCTGCTCATGCTTCCCATCTGGCTGCTCCTGCTCCCCTGGCTTATCCTGCTGGTTCTTGTCCTGCTCACCGGACCTCTTCTACTCCTTCTCCCCCTGATCCGCCGGCACGGCCCCTCCGCCTCCCCCTCCTCCGCCTCCTCCTCCTCCGCCTCCTCCTTCCCCCCCGCCTTCTCCCCCCCCCCCCCCTGCCGTTTGGGTTTTCCTAAAGTCATGCTGGCGTTTGATGCAAGAGTCCGCGGCAACTTTCAGCGTTGATCTCAGGTGAACCGCGCGGATACAGCTGGCCCGCAGCAGCTCTCAAAGTTTGAAAAGGTGCTGACCCCGTCACTGACGATTATATCCTGCTCCTGGAGTAGGCTGTGAACTGCCCGCTCCCAGGCTGTATGGTGCCTGATCTTGGCCGACAGCAAGAACTACTCCCGACAGCAAAAGCCTTGGTAGACCTCGGCCGTCATTTGCGAACGTGCGATTGCTTCCCCTCCAACGTATCCCCTCCTTCGCCGTCAGTTCGCCCTCCTTGGGATAGGCAGCAAGTGAGTACACGTGCGAAGTCTAAGGAGGTCGAGGCGAAGGTCAAAAGTCTCCAGGGGGAGAACGCAAGGCTGCGGCAGCAACACCGCAGTCGGAGCCGATCGACGACGACTTTGGTGGTGGGGCGGTTGGGGCTGGGGCGCCTTCGAGCCTCTCCCCTGCTGCGGAGGCGACTCAGTGCAGTCGGCTCAAGGAGGTGGAGGAGCAATTGCAGACCTTTTCGAAGTCGGGCTCGGATGGGAAGGTTCAGTCCTTATGCCGCGAACTGCAGGCCGACAGGCGGGACCTTCACGCGAAGTTGCAGGCTTCTCGCCCGAGGCACGAGCAGGTCCAGACGGCCTATGAGGGGCTCAAGAAGGCGCAGAAGCGGGCCGTCGCCAGCACGGAGCTGATGGAGGAGCTGAAGGCGTGTTTGGCGAAGTCCAAAGGGAAGCTCAGCCAGCAAGACCAGGAGGTGCCGGGCATCCAGCAAGGCCTGCCCGAACTCACGCTCGCGACCGTCAAGCCCCAGTGCAGAGTTCGACCACGCCTCGCCGATCTTGGGCGCCAAGGAAGCCTGCCACCCTGACAGGGTTGCCCCTGCGTTGCCTCGGTCGGTTGAGGAGCTTCGCACTGCTGCTGTGCGTACTACCACCAGATCGCTGTTCGCTCGTGCGTTCGACGCTCGCGGGAGTGGGGGGTCAGCAGCAGCAGCAGCGGTGCTGAAGTGGTGGCTGAGAATGTATATTCTTTGTTCGAGTTGACGAGATAATGGCGATGGCTACCGAAACCGCGGCGATGGGGCCCGCTTCTGTCCCTGCGGTGGGTGCTGAGACCGTGGTTCGGTGTCGCGCGAGTATGGGCGACGAGTTCGAGTTCTTCGATCACTTAGACGAGATGGGCGCTCTAGGTGACAGGCTCGCTGGTGGCGGCCCGCCCGAGCCCAGCGATATCGACCCACAGATGGTCCGCAACGTGCATTCCTCGGGGCTGGGGGTCACGCCCAAAACTTCAACGTGGATGGGCCTGCGTCGTCGTCGGTGACATCCTGTACAAGCGATGGTGGGCCTGGTACTTCCGATATGTCCTATGGGTGCGGGGCCGGCTCGGCGCTGCCTGCGATTCCCCCCGCGCTCCCTTAGCGGGGTGGCCGACAACCCCGCCCTGGCGCACCGTCCTGGCGCAGCAGCACCAAACGCCGCGTCGGCCACCCCCTCCAGCAAGAACCTCGGCCAGGATGGCTGCAGCACCGCCAGCAGGCGCAGCATTTTCAACGCGGATGGGCCTGCGTCTTCGTCGGTGACACCCTGTGCTGCCAGTCCAAAAATTTCCAACGCGGGTGGGCAGGGCGTTCTCGGACCTGGCTGAATTTACTAAGGCAGTTCTGAGCTGACCTGGTCTGGCCCGTGGCGAGGCACGCGGAAAGCGCACACCGCCGAGAGGAGGAGGAGGAGGAGGAGGAGGAGGAGGAGGAGGAGGAGGACCAGGCGACGAGTCTGGTCACGGTCAATGAGGAGGGCCCTGGGCCCCCCCCAAGCTTTTCTGGAGGGCTTGTTTGGCCCAGGTGCTGGCGGCATAGGAGCACGAGACACTAGCGGGCAACCTTCCTGCGCTGCATGGGCACGCGAAGGACCTGGGGCCCCACGGGATCCTCGCGCCTGCTGTTTCCACTGAAGTAGATGGCACGCCGGGAGGCGTCGCTGTAGTGACGCCAACATTGTCGTAAAAGCACCTCCTTGTTTTGACAGTCCTGTGTTGGCTGCAGGTCGCGTCGCGGCGGCCGAGGTGGCCGTGGGAGTGCCCGGTGGTTTGGTGATCGTGGCCGCCCACCTCTTCTCAGGAGTGGCCCACCACCAGAGAACGAGGCGCTTCTGTTCACGCTGGTGCAGTTGTTAGGTAAGCTGAATGGTGCAGGCTGTGATTAGATAGTCACGGGCGACTGGAACATCACCGAGCGCGGATGGATGAAGTCAAAGGCTGTCTGGCAGCGTGCTGGGCCATGCTTCCGTCTGCCTCAACTTGGCCACCAAAGTGCGACGCCCTGTGGCTTGGACGGCGCGCGCGTTAAGGTGCATGGTTCAACTCACCTCCAATTAATCAGCCGTTCAGCGACCATATAGGGCGTTCGAGAACATTCCCAAGGTCTCTGTGTTCAGATTGTCGGCTGACGCAGGTTTGGATGCCTAGGTCCAGCGGATGCTGGATGACAGGGATATGCGACAGCGCGCCCATGGTCGCAAGAGCCAAGCCCGATGGAAAGGTTGGGCGGAGAAGGCAACTGGCGCTCATAGGTTGATTCGACTTCAGGCTGCTCAGGAGATATTGAACGCTGGATCTGAACAATCGCCAATTGAGTTGGCCGGCAAGGAGGTGAGAGCATAGAAAAAAGGCTTGGCGACGCAACGATGCCAAGCCGTGTCATCTGTCCAAAGGTCCTAGACAGTGGCCTGCTGGATCCTGCATCTCCATCGATATGATGCTTGGCGCCATATTGTCATTATCGTGGAAGATGGCAGCAAGCCTGAGCATAATACAACCCGATGGCACTGTGATTTCATTATCCAAAAAGGTTTGGCGGACAACGCCAGTTTTTCATGAAGAGTCAAGATTCTGGCCCAGAGGTCGGATTTGTGACGAGATGGCGAGGGTTCCTAAATAGAGAAGACAGGCGCACGTTGGGTGGCGTTAGTCGCATCCCCATCAGAATTTGGGCCTGAATGCGCCGTCCGATGTCGAGCCAGCGGATCTCTGAGCACCGGTCGGGTATGGCCTGGGGCAATCGCGCTGGGTGCTCATCTTTGGCTTCGGCATTTGCTCACAACGCCGCCAAAGAGGTGGAGAACTAGCCCGGCGAGCACACAATCCAGCTTCTGATTGACATGTCACAGTGCTTAGGCACGATGCTTCTGAGCCAATTGTTCGACGAGGCTGGCGCTGCGGGATATCCTCTGCGACTATTCTGGCAGCTAGTCTCGTAAAGTTGGATGCCTCGAGTGGTCAAGGCCTACAACAGCATCAGCGTCATGGTGACGGTGGGGCACGGGATCCTGCCATGTTGTATCCATGTGACAACGCTGCTGACTGTATTGATGCCCAGGGCCCTGGTCAGCAAGCACAAGGTCAGCGCCTCGGCCCAGCCTCGAGCGTTGGTCGACGATGCGACGTTGCAGTGGATTGGGGCCAAGCTCCGTCGCGTCGAGGAGCTTGCGCTGGCCACGCGCACGTTCATCCAAGAGGTTTGCGAGCTGGGCCCCGTCGCGCAGCCCAACATGTCCGGCTTTGCTTGCATTGAGCGTGCCGCTGGGAAGGCCATCTCAATTTTGGGCTGAGATAATGCGCATCAAACCCGAGAAGACCATTCGTAACTTGGGCCACGACTTGTATTCAGGACATGTAGCTAGGCTCGTGGCGACTGCGCACTTGGCTTTGGTGCAGGCCCGCAATTCTACGGTCGAGACTCTGCAGCGAGATGCGGGCTTCAAGGTGCAGGCTTTGTGGAGAGCAGGTTTGGCGCCCAAAGCGGCGCTTGGTGCGAGTGTTGCTGGAGCTCCAAGCCCAGACTTGCAGAGGCTGCGCCAGACGGCTGCAGCGGCGTGCGGGGTCAAGCCGGGAGGCGTGATCATGACAACATGTCGACGCACGCAGCGGGACACGTTGGTTGACCTGATCTCTGAGGCCACGCTGACCATCACACATATGCGCGCGTGCTGCATGCGGGACCATAGGCTGGGAGCGGGCGAGCTAATGCGAGCTTGGCACGCCTTGGATGATAAGTGGTCGGCACTGCGTCTAACGTGGACTGGGGTTGCGGCCCATTGGCAGCTTGATAGTTGAGAGTTCTCAGGATTGGGGTAGAGCATGACGAAAGGTACGGCGTTCACCAGTGATGCTGGTCAAGCCTACTCCCTGTTTCAGACAGCTCCTCGTGACCTCTGAACTTTGAATTCTGAGGGAGTCCGTCACTGTGAGGGCCGACAGATCCTGAGACACATCCGCAAGCACGTGGAAAGCAACGATGTGATCTGGACACGAGGGCTTCCTCTTCTGATAGGCCTCGATGATGCAGCTGTGAAGGACCCGCAGCGCGATGGCGTTTTGTGAATGCTTTGGTCAGGCGGCTTCAGACGATAGCCAATCTATTCGATAGGCAGCTGGTGCAAGCGTCTGTCTGCCCACGCCCAAAATGCAATGCTCGTCAGGTGCACGGCACGCTGGGACACGCGATGTCTGCATGCCCATTTCTGCTGGAGGGCGAGACGGCGAAGGGGCGTTCCCAGAATGGGACGAGGAGCTCAGCAGAACCCGTGATAGGCTGAGCGAGATGGCCATCGCCACCTTCGGCCACGAGAAATGGGACGCCAAGGATTTCTGTTTGGGACTACCTCGAGTTCCCCTGAAGCTGGACAGGCCTTCGAACTCGGTGCCGATATATTTCTGGGGCGATCAGACATCATGCTCCAGTCGCTGGCCTAGCGAGGCCTGCGCGGACGGACCTGGGTTGCACTGTGCCTGGGTCGAGATCCGACGAGGTAGATTGGCGGTGGCTCATTTGGGAAGGGACGAGATTCCTGTTCGAGCGTGTCATGTGCCACTGCCAGGGCCAGTACAGACGGTCGGCATGGCCGGGCGAGTTGCGTTGCTCAGAGCCGCGCAGCAGATTCCTAGGTTCCAGGTCCTGGGTTCGGATATCTTGGGGGCTGTGCGGGAAGGACGGGGATGGAGCCCTTCCCTTGAAGCCACTGTGGGCTCCTACGCTTCGGTCTGGCGTCCGATCTTCAACTCGTGTTGGTCCAGGGTGGCTCCTTCCGAATTCGTGCGGGTCCCTGCTCACCTTGAGCTTCAAGCTTCCAGAGGCCCATCTCGATAAGCCTCCAGGGTGCAGATGGGAAGCGGTTAGGCCGATGGTTCTACTTGGCCCGGCGCAAGTCATCATCAAGTGGCTGGAGCCTATGTTGAAACGTCCCCCGACGCCTTTAAGGATTGTAAGAATCGGGTTTGTTGTTTTCTTTGGCGGTCGCCCTGCTAGCGGCGTCTCGGGCGGCCGTGGATGCGCAGATAGTTGCTCGCGTTGTTGAGTACAAATGCCTCCCCCCATTCAGACCCCTCATTCCTAACAAGTTATTGGAATTTCAAAAGCATGAGTTTGGGAGCCTGGGCCCAGGCCGCTCCGTCTGCCGTAAGAGCTGTGCTCAGTCAAAGGCGGCGGCCGAGAGGCACCTGACCTTGGGCTCAGGTAGGACATGTAATCCATCGGTGTTTCAGTCAGCTCGTGCTCAAGTAGATGTTGGCATGTTGGTCGAAGGATTTCAAAAAAACAAGGATTTCAAACAACCTTCGTTCAAGGATTTCAAAAAACCTTCGAAGGATTTCAACAAAAACCATCGACCAAGGATTTCAAAAAACCTTCGAAGAATTTTTGCAATCCTTCGTTCAAGAGGGGCGCGTCGGGGAAGCCACCCCCGTCGCTCGTCCTGATCCGATCGGTGCGGCGCTTGTGGCGGCTTCTGCGTCTTACGCGTTGGCTGGTTCGGGGCCTGGGAGCCCCGTGGGCCGTGGCAGTGCCTCTGCGGAGAGCAGCCTGACGGGGCTGGGTGCTGATGGCCTTGAGACGTTAGGTCGACGAATGGGGCGGACGGGGTGTTTTTTGTTTTGCTGCAACTGCGAGGCGTATTGCTCGCAGCGTCTGGGTCCAACCTAAAGAATGTGTGCTGTGGCCGCCTGGAGAAAGGTTCCGAGGTTGCCTTAGGGCCGTAGGGAGCATTCTCGGGGGTAGGGACCGTAAAACCGACAAACCCCCGCAAATTCCCCTGAACATGGGTGGCTGGCCTAACGGGTCAGGCCTGCGGTTGGCCCACAGTTCGTTCAGAGTGTTGACGGGAGACGTGCTGGCGTCCCTGTGGCTGTCATCCCTGTACCCTTCCTGTTTGGATCACCTCAGGCATAAATCTGTCTTACGATGTTGCGTGTCGCCGTGGTGGAAGAATGAATACCCCGCCTCCTCCGCCCATTCCTCCCCCTCCCCTCCCTCCTCCTCCTCCTCCTCCTCCCCCTCCCTCCTTCCCCCCTCTCTCCCTCCTCCTCTGGCTCCTCCGCCGCCCCATTCAGCTCCTCCGGCCCCCTCGTCCTGTTCATCCTCCTCCTGATGCTGCTCCCACCACCTCCTCGCACGTAGCTCGGACCAGGTTCGTAATCGCTACGCCGTGGCCTTGCAGGGTGTAGTTGATCAGCACTGCGAGAGCGTCTGGAGTCTCCCCCCCCCTGCATGGCAAGCCTCTGCTCTGCTGCTCCTCCTCCTCCTCCTCCTCCTCCTCCTCCTCCTCCTCTTCCTCCTCCTCCTCTCCTTTTCCTCCTCCTTCCTCCTCCTCCTCCTCCTCCTCCTCCTCGTCGTCCTCCTCCTTCCTCGCTCCTGGAGGGGGCGAAGGATCATCCCGAGTGGCCACTGTAAGACCACGCTATGGTGTTTGGCCCCCGCGCCTGGCTTCCTCGTCCCGTGCCGGATCTGCTGGTTCACTGGCGAGCCAGACCCGCGTCGTGAGGGTACGGGGGGCCATGTCTCAGGAGGAGGAGGAGGAGGAGGAGGAGGAGGAGGAGGGGATGGTTCCCGTCACGCGCTGGTCGACAGCGATCCCAAGCAGCGTCGAGCGGGGTGGGGAGCGGCCCAAGTAAATTCGAGTGCTGCTGTGCATGCTTCTGCTGACCTGTGGGAAGGGGTGCGAGACCGGGTGCGGGACCTGGGGGGTGAGGTGACCGTGACCCAAGTGAGAGGTCATACACGTGTGCGCGATGATGACCGCGACGAGAGCGCCAGGTCGCGCCGCCTCGGCGACAGAGCTGCCGACGAGTCGGCCCGCAGCGGCGCCCAGCTGCATCCTGTCGACGCGGCCGCTCAGGAGCGAGTGGCGCGGTCTTACCAGCTGGTCCAGTATGTAGGCAAGCTCCTGGCCAGGATGACTCGAGGTGCGGGGCCCAGCTTGTCGTCGGCCGCCCGCCGCGAGGTGGGGCTTCGGAGGGGGCGGCGGATCGTCCCCCGGTCCTACGATGATGCCGCACCTCCCGAGGGCGCCCACGACCCTGCTTGGTTTCCTGCGGAGGAGGAGGAGGAGGAGGAGGAGGAGGAGGAGGAGGAGGGGGAGGAGGAGCAGGAGGAGGAGGAGGAGGGAGGGGGAGGAGGAGGAGGAACATGAGGAGGAGGTTCCGTCCAGATCTTGAAGCACCGGCAAGGGTGCAAGCCAGGCACTGGGCACCGCGTCTTGACGGTCGGACCCCTTGTGCTCTGTATACAAGAAAAAGAACTATGCACATGCACCGATTCTGGCCAGGCCCATCCTGAGCCCAGGATCGGTGCATACGCCCTCCTACCTTGGCCAGGGAGGCATATGCACCGATCCTGGGTCAAGGATGGGCCTTGCCAGGATCGGTGCATGTGCATAGTTCTCTTCGCCCGAAGTGTGTGCAATGCCTGCAGCGAACACAACACCCAGAAGCTCGGTCAAGACTCCCACGGAAGCTGCCCCGCGTGGGTCTGCGGCCTGGGACCGCCTGCGTGAGCTGATGGGCCTGTTTTCCACTACAACCACCATAAGCTAAGGAGGGGAAGGAAGAGGGGGAGGAGGAGAGGAGGAGGAGGAGGAGGAGGAGGAGGAGGAGGAGGAGGAGGAGGAGGAGGAGGAGGAGGAGGACCCGCTCCCCTTCCAACTTATGGTGGTGGTGGTGGAAAACATGCCCATCATAAGCTGTGGCGTGGCCGTCACCCTCGCAGCGGGACCGAGCTTCTGGGCACGGTAAGCGGCATGCGACCTACCCCCACTCGGCCCGTTCGCCCTCGACCACGAATGCAAGGTCCCGGAGGCCCTACGCGTGTCTGAGGATGAGGCCTCCTCCATCATCTCCTCCTCCTCTCCTCCTCCTCTTCCTCCTCCTCCACCTGCTCCTTGTGGCCTGCGGCGGAGGTTTGGTCCAGAAACAGCTTCCGTTTTCAATTCGGTGATGTGTTTTTCCCGACGGCGACATTCGTCCCCTTTCTGGCTCCCTCCCCCCCGCCTGGGAGGTGCCCGTCGGCCTCTGATCGCGCCCCTTGGCGCGAGGCCGCTGGCTGCTGGTCACACTGCACCCCCTGGTCCCACCAGCACAAATCTTCTCCTCCTCCTCCTCCTCCTCCACCTCCATCTTCTCCTCCTCCTCCATCTCCTCCATCTCCTCCTCTCCTCCTCCTCCTCCTCCTCCTTCTCCTCCTCCTCCTTCTCCTCCTCCTCCTCCTGCTCCTCCTCCCCCTCCTCCTCCTCCTCCTCCTCCTCCTCCTCTCCTCCTCCTCCTCCATCTCCTCCTCCATCTCCTCCTCCTCCACCTCCTCCTCCAACTCCTCATCGTCGTCCTCCTCCTCCTCCTCCTCCTCCTCCTCCTCCTCCTCCTCCTCCTCCCCTACTCCTCCATCTCCTCCCCCATCCTGCCCCCCCCCCGGCCTCACGGCCTCCTCGCCGCGGGCAGGCCATGCAGCGTCAACCTGGCTGGGGTGTGTTGATCGGCGAGGCTGCCCCACTCTGGCATCGCGCGCCGTTTTGCTCGGGGGGGAGGGGAGAGAGGGGGAGTTGAGGAGGAAGAGGAGGATGAGGAGGGAGAGAGGAGGGGGAAGGGAAGAAGGACTTGCGGTTGTATTGGCTGCGGGGCGCCTTGCCCCCGAGGAGGGAAGGATGATTATGATGATGATGATGATGATGATGATGATGATGATGATGATGATGATGATGATGATGATGATGATGATGATGATGATCATGATGATGATGAGGAGGAGGAGGAGGAGAAGGAGGAAAACTTAACGAGGAGGCAAAGAGGAGGAGCCACTAAATGAACTGAAACTTGTGAGGGCTGCACCGAAACGCAGGGTCTTGCTCATCCCGGCGACCTGAAGAAGCTGACCAAGACAGGTGCATCGGGTTGGACGACATGCAGGGGCCGTGAAGGGGGGGATAACAAATCAGCTCACATGGCTGGTTCTCCTGGCGCCCCCCGCCGCCGGAAGCGCCCACGATTCGAGGTAAGCGCCCGGCTTTGCGCCGGATCCGGCTGCGTGCTGCAACTTGCGTGGTGCCCCTTCGTCGTTGCGAATTCTCTGGGCCTCGATGGGCACCTCGCAAGCGCCACACGTGCGGGCCTCAAAGATACAGTCAACCCGTGTAGTAAGGATGCACGATAAGGATGCAAGGCCCTTGAAGTCCATTTCGAAGCCTTTCGAGCGGGGCGCAGCCAACGGGAGTGGCCAAGGATGCACCGAGGAGGCAATGATGCAAGGGTACCCTTGGGAAAGTTGCCCGTCCTTTCTATGCGGGTTGACTGTAGCACCAAACATATGTACCCAATATGCCTAAAGGAATTACATTATCCTCCCACCGAGCGGGGCAGGGGTTGATCCCTCGCCTACGCAACCTTCGCACTCAAATCTACTTTCCACCACAATCACGCGCGCTTCGAGCAAGCTTAAGATCCGGAACGCCCGCATCACTTAACAAGCTCGTCACTGCACGCGTGCACGAACCGACAAGTGGGCTCAACATGTAACTAATCAGAAGAAGGAGCCTCAAAGCAACGCAAGAAACGTAATACTGCCACGGTTGCGAAGAGCAGAACGTCGCCATGTGAACCCGAAGGACCGATCATATGACTCAGCGAAACCATCGTCAAGAACAAAACAGAAGCTAGCAGCGGCACACATCACTTCAAAACCGACCAATGTAAAACAGTACACTGTGAAACAGAGCCCTTCGCACACGTTTCTACCATCCTGCGAAGCACAGCGGCACAGAACACAGAACACGTATATAAATATATTCAAACCCAATCCATGGACTCAGGCTGGGGGTCCCCAGTGCCACCTGGCCTGTTTCACAAACAATCCGACGGAGGGGGGCCCCGGCAGAGACGGCCTTGTCCTTGGGCTCCCAACCTGTGCCTTACTCTCACGCCTAGGGGCGGAAGGTAGCGAGGAACGGTACCGAAACATGCACCTGCAACACGAAAAACAAACAATTCCCTCACATCCTAAGTGGGCTCTTGTTTTGCCTGGGCACCCCCGCGCAAGAACACACCCACCCACACGCACACAGTTCATCCTCATCAGCCTCGTCATCATCATCGCCATCATCACCATATCATCATTATTACTCAGGGTGGGGGGGGCGAGCGGTCATTCCCTGTTCCTGGGCGCGTGGCTGCACTGAAGTTCTGCGGTGCGGACTGTTGCTGTTGAGCCCTCACGACTGAATAATGATTATTGTTGGGTCCCCCTCTCGGGTGACAGTCGTGTTTTTTTCCATTGACGTGCTTCCCCCGGGGCTCGCACCCATTATTTCATCAGGGAACATCACTCGGCTCAAACTGCGTTGCCGGATTCGGATAACAGCAACAACAATCATTTTAAGACTGTTCGCTCTTATCTGCTCGCGTGTCAATCAATATGCATAACCCAAACCCTGGATATCCGCCCTCTTCGTCTTCGATCGTACCCCCTTTTGGACGGGGTAGATTCATTCCCTGCCACGTGTGGTTGGTGAAACCGTTGAATAAGAAAGGTAACAGAGAACGTGGGAGAATGAAGACGAGAGGCGTAAATTCTGCTTGAACCGCCAGGCAATATGTAGCGGGAGCGCGATTCCTGAATGTCGAGGAGCAGCATCTGAATGCATTGTGAGGAAATATCACGCGGGAGCCGCGATTCGGTGGTAGGTTGCGAGTACATCCCAAACGAAAGCGCGATTCTTCAATACATTGTAAGGAAGTGTCAAGCCGGAGCCGCGACCCAATAAATTGCAAGGAAGTCCTAAGCGAGAACGCGATTCTTCAATAAATTGTGAAGGAGTATCAGGCGGGAGACGTTGTTGTAAACCGGGGGGCAACAACGCAGTTTGGCCCTCAAGACTTTCCTTGGTAGAAAAACAAGGTGCAAGCCCCGCGAAGGGCACTTCAATCGAACAAAACAATGTGCACAGGACGGGGGGGATCAACAATAATTATTCTTCAGAATTGCGGATTCAACAACAACAACAACAATAACAATAACAACAACAACAACAACAACAACAACAACAACAACAACAACATCACAGCAACAACAGCGGCTCCCGCCTTAGAGTTCCTCGCACTTTCGCCCGGCTCTACGCTCCCGCCTCAGACGTCCTCCCATTTTACCCAGGAACCGCGCTATCGCCTGGGACTTCCTTCAAATTGCTTCAGGAATCGCTTTCTCGGAGCTCTGGACTCGTGGACACGCGCTTGCAATTTACTCAAGAATCGCGCCTGCGTTGGAGTTCCCAGCAATTTACTCAAACGCCGCGCTCCCAACACTCAGGCACCCAGAAGTCGCGTTCACGCCTATGACCCCCTCACAGCTTACTTAGGAATTGGGATCTCGCTGCCCTTTGTGGCCCCGTTGCAGCCCGTCGTGGCCCCCCCGCTGTCCTTCGTAGACCCGTTGCAGCCCTTCGTGGCCCTTTCCATGCCCTTCTTGGCCCCGTTGCAGCCTTTCGTGGCCCCCTCGCTGCCCTTCGTGGCCAAGTTGCAGCCTTTCGTGGCCCTGTCGCTGCCCTTCGCGGCCCCGGTGCAGCCCGTCGTGGCCCCCTCGCTGCCCTTCGTGGCCCCATTGCAGCCCTTCGTGGCCACCTTGCTGCCCTTCGTGGCCCAGTTGCAGCCCTTCGTGGCCACCTCGCTGCCCTTCGTGGTCCCGTCGCAGCCCTTCGTGGCCCCCTCGCTGCGCTTGGTGGCCCCGTTGCAGCCCTTCGCAGCCCATTCCCTGCCCTACGTGGCCCCGTTGTTGCCCTTTGTGGCCCCCTCGCTGCCCTTCGTGGACACATGTGTGCCCTTCGTGGCCCCTGCTCGTTCGCGCCTTTCGTGGCCCCGTACGCATGCCCGCTGTCGCCCTTCGTGGCCCCCTCGCTGCCCTTCGTGACCCCGTCGCTGCCCTCAGCCCAATCTACGCATGCCCTTCGCGGCGCCCGCTCGTTCGCGCCCGTCGTGGCCTCATATGCATGCACTTCGACGCCCCGCTGTCGCCCCTGGTGGCCCCTCGCAGTCCGTCGTGGCCCCGTTGCTACCCTCTGTGGCCCCGTCGTTGCCCTCTGTAGCCCCGCATTATCTGCCCTTCGTGGCCTCTGCTCGTTCGCGCCCTTCGTGGCCCCATACGCATGCCCTTCGTGGCCCCGCTGTCGCTCTCACTCTCGCTATCGCTCTCGCTTTGGCTCGTTGTCGTCGCCGTCATCGCCGTCGTCGTCGTGGTCTGTCCCCTGCCCGTCCCTCTTGGGGCCGGGTTGCTGCCGATCAACGCTGCCGGCCATGCCGACGGTCCGCGGCCGCCCCGCCGCTTGCCGGAGCCAGGCCTGCAGGGAAGAAAGATATACCCCCCAAAAGGGGCACGATCGAAGACGAATTGGGCGGGTATCGAGGGTTTGGGACATACGCGTTAAATGACACTCGAGCAGATAAGAACGAACAAACTTACAATGATTGCTGTTGTTGTTGGTAATTGTTGTTGTTACTGGGCCGTGACCTACCCGAGGCCCACCCGCGACCCACCAACGACTTACCCGCGACCCACCCGCGACCCACACCGCGACCCACCCGCGACCCACCCTCGACCCACCCATCGACCCGCCCGCGACCCACCTGCGACCCAACCGCGACCCACCCGCGACCCACCCGCGACCCACCCGCGACCAAATCCGCGATCCACCCGCGACCCACCCGCAACCCACCCGCGACCCACCCGCGACCCACCCAGATCGCTTTCAGAAACAATCGGCGCCAGCGGCGGGCACGTTGTATAATGTGTAAAGAATAGGCGCCTGCGGCGGGCTTTTTGGAAGCCTCGCACACTGTCGACGTCTCAGCCGCCCCCTCACTCCTATTTGCGACTGCGGCAGGCTACGTATCAATCATGTTATTCTTCTTCTTCAACAACAACATCACCACCACCATCACCATCAACACCGATATCAAATCATCAGCAGCATCAACACCAACAACATCATCATCATCACCATCATCACCATCATCACCACTTATATCAACATCATAATCATCACCGTCGCACACACTCGCACACTCACCGTGGAATATTAAGGATGCCGCGAGCGGCAGACTCGGCTGTGAGCAAATCGCCATGAAGTCCCGAGCGGGAAGCCTCTCCCCATGGGCCCCCCATCTCAGAGAGGTAATCCGAGGCGGCCATCAGGATACAGTGTAAAAACACAGGATTGGTGGCACATGTGAGCCTGAGGATGTCAGGATCGGCTCCAATGCTGCCGCCTCGCAGTCCCCTAACATGGATATGAGTGATGCGTGTCACGCTCTTTCTGAGAGAACTGACAAGCTGGCCTGAAAATCAGACGTTGACAATTTGAAGACGGGCCTGCAGGATGAGATCAACCTCTCGGTGGCTGAGGCCGTTGACCTTCGGAAGTCTGACATGTACGATCTGAAGGAGCGCGCTTCGAACTTATAGCAGGCACCAGCAGCAACAGAACCAGCAACAGCAGCGTCTGATAAGGTCATCGCTGATCTTCAAAGCGCCGTCAATCGTTTTGATCCCGCTCTTCGTCGCATCGCTTTTGTCGGCTGGCAAGACGACGTTACTGAGGATACCATGGCCCAAGTGATGGAGCAGTTCAGCCGTTTTCATTTTCCGAATGCTCGTCCTACAGGGTTCGGCCACGAATACTCTGGACCACACTCCTGCAGGCAGTTGTCTCGAGCTTCGTGGGCTGAGTCCTGCAGCAACGACGTCGCGAAGTCCTGTCTTGGCGTGGTAGCGTCTTCTGGCGTCAAGTGAGCACTGTGGCAAGCAAATCATTGTCAAACTGGCCCGCGCGAAAATGCAGAAGCAACTTACTTGGGCAATTCGATAGGCAGACTCGCTCACCAAAGAGCCCCCAGTCCACCGGGATGGAGGTGAAGGTTCTGTGGAAGGTGGAGGGTTCCAAAGAGAGGCACGTGGTTGTCAACGACGTTGTGGCTTTCCGTCAGGGCAAGGACGACCCAACAGGAACTTTCGAGGCTGATTTTAGGCACCCTGTCATCGAGTAGAGTCTTCCCAGGGCAGCTCATCAATACCCGGCCCAAACCCTTACCGAACCGATTTCAAGTATCACTGGCACACCCGCCTCCCTGAGGCAGATGAGCAGTCCCAGCACACAGTGCCCTATCGTCGTCTTCTGCGTCGTGGTCCACGCTCTGCGCAAGCTTGTGCATATCGACTCCAGAAGGGGAAATCTAATTCGGGGCATTGTCTGAGCAGGGACCGACCGTCCCAGCATTCCTAAAAGGCCTACCACGACATGTTCGTAGAACCCAAGCATGTTCTAAGAACGAAAACAATGTTCTTAGAACAGAAGTCAGATGTGTTAAAACAGGACAGTCCCACCAAGAAATGTTGATATTTCGTGGAAACCACGAAAGGTGATTTGAACATTGTTTGGTAGGCATGTAGGCGAGCCAAGACGCGTCTCAACTCCTTGAATTGTCGCCCCCCCGACGGCGGTCCGCGAAAATCCAGGCCTGCGCCGTCGGACTGCGATCTGCAGGTCTTCATTTTCAACGTGAGCCTCGGCGGTTTTTTTTGCCACGCGGCTGAGCTTCACCACAAGCTTGCGTTGGCAGATCTGCCAAATATTGTAGCTGTGACCGAGACTTTCCTGGACAAATCGGTTTCTGAAATTGACTTGGAACGTTCACGCCGGATTTCCCGTCTCTATCGTCGTGATGGGAGGATGTGCGGAGGTATTGCCATGTTCTCCAGTTGAGTTTTGCCCTGAAGGTTGTTCACGTCTGAAGGTTGTTCACGTGGGTGATTTGCGTGAGTACGAGCGGTTCTGGCACATCATTCGCACCCACCACATTTCTCTATTATTCTGTGTCTGGTACCGGTCACCTTGCCCCAGAGAGGTGGAATCTATTTTAGAATTCGAGCGGGAATGGGAGCAGCAGTGGCATCTTGCACTTGGAACTCTAGTCGTGGGCGACACGAATGTGCATTCAGTTTCTTGATTGAAACATTAGCACAGCAAGTCCAAAGAAGGCCGTGCCTGGCAAATGGCATGCTCGCGAATGGGCCTGGTGGAGAGGGTCGGGCAGCCGACTCGTGGAGAATAGTTGCTTGACTTGGCCTTGACAGACATCAACGCCGGGGTCAAATGCAAAGTGCTTCCCCAGATCGTCGACCACAAGGGGTAGGTGGATCTTGCCGTACAGCATTCGGTTCTTATTGGAAGATATTGCTGGGATCGCAGACAAGCGGATTGGAATGATCTTTGCGAATCTTTTGACGGCATCTCTTGGAGCGACTTGTTTGTTGGATGTGGTCCCGGTGAGGCTGCCAACAAGTTCACGCATACGATTCTTGAGCGAGCCAGAAAGTACATTCCTACATCACAGAGAACGTGTCGTAACTACTCCCATCCATGGCCGAACGAAAGGAGCCAACAACTCATCGAAGCGAATGTTCGCGCATCAGGTACTCAAGATTTTGACCATGCTGCTAAAACGTGCTCGCAAGGGCTGTGGGAAGAGCACTCTAAGTACGTACGCTGGCTGAGGCACAGGATGTCGTCTCTGAGTTCTTCGTCCAAGAGGTGGTGGACTTTGTGCAACTCGTTGGTGCTACGAGCTGGCCAGGCCTTTTCCGTACCTCCTCTCCTTGGTCCCGACGGCGAGTGGGCTACCACAGCGTCCGGCAAGGCCGATCTATTTCGCATGAGTTTTTCTGCGAAATACGGTCTGCCAGAGCCCGCTCGAAACGAGTATTCTGCGATTCAGGGCCCTGAGGGTCAGAGAGTGTCTGGTTTTCTGCATGTACGCGCACGCTGGGTTAAAGCTGCTCTTTAAGGGCGCCGGGAACACTGCTGCACCGGCTCTGATGGCGCGCTGGCAAAAATATTGAAGCGATGTTGGCTTCCGTTGTCCGTTCCTCTGGGGATGTTGACCTGGTTTGTCTTGTCATTTGGAATGTGGCCGTCAGTGGGAAAATGCATTGGTTACTCCCGTTGTTTAACCGCAGCGCCAAGTCCAAACCCACGAACAACAGCCGAATACGCTTGACATCCAACTTTTCCAAACTTGTTGAAGGCGTGGGCCTGACTCCCAAGGAAACAATACTTGAACACAACATGGGCCCACTGGGAATGCGGAGCGACATTGCTATGCTTGGTCTTCTTTACAAGGTTGCTCATGGGAAAACACCGGCATCGTTGGCTTCTCTATTTGGGCCGTTCGGAGGCCAACTTGCAAGGATCGGTTTCTCATTGGATTCGCTTTTGCACATCAAGGCGTTGCACGAACCTCTCCAGGCAAGCCATCATCGAATGCTCCATCAGTCAATGTATGATTTGATTCCGATACTTTACCGGTTGCCTGAAAGGGTTGTGCGTGCCAGGTCTGCCAAAGCATTCCAACGTTCGCTTCAACGTCTTGCCAAGGATGCTGCAGTGTCTGGCAGCCATGAGCGGTTCCGATTTTTCCGCCCGGGCTGGCGCTGCCAAGAGAATTGATGCATCGTGCGCTTCTTGATTCTTTGAGGGCTGATAGATCGTAGAAACGAGCGGGGGTCTCGTTCCGGAACAAATAAGGAGGCCGTCTCGGGCGCTCACTCGCATGTGCATGAATCGCGAGGGCGTCTTGAGCGGGAGCCCCTCCCCATCGTGTCCCCACCCCGTGCTGGTCATCCGAGGCGGCCATTGGGACACCCTGTGCACAAAAAAAGACAGAACTGCTGACACCTGGGAGCCTGAACCCCCTGTAGTTCTCGCGAGCAAATTGAAGCGATGTCTCGGGCGCTCGCTTGCAGCTGCATTGCGAGGAAAGCTCGAGCGGGACCCCCTCCCCGTGGGGCCCCCGCTTCAAGCTGCTAATCCGAGGCGGCCATCGGGACACCCTGCAGAAGTACTCGCGTGGTGACACATGTGAGCCTGAATCTTGAAGATGTCTCGAGCGGGAGCCTCGTTCCTCTGTGGAGCGTCCTTTTGTAATCCGAAGGGATCATCCTCCAGCAAATCCGTAAGCGTCGGCAGGACCAGCAGATGCCAGACAGGAAGAAAGCCTCCGTAGTCACAAGGGCGACGATAAAGATTACTTCCACATTAGTTTGGCACTTTCCCATGGTGGGTCCTACGTGGTTGGTGGAACCCGGAAGGGGTTCCGCCCTCTCTTGGGCCATCTTGGCACTCTCTGGGGCCGTCTTGAGGCTCTCTCGGGCCGTCCACGGCCCCCCTGAAAGGTCACCAGGGCTATCTTTGGGTCCTATTGCGGCGTTCCTGGGCTGCCCTGGGGCCTCATTTTGGCGTTGTCGGGCGTATTTGGGCTCCTGCAAAACACCCCCGATGCCATGCCTGCTTCCCGGAGCGATGACGAAAACGACGCCCATGCAGCGCCTGCGGGCACCTCTTGTCCCCGCGCTTCGGCCCCTCCTCGGTCCCGCCCGAGTCCGCTGGCGCGTCCGACGGCTCCACGTCCCGCTCCTCCACGCGCTCGCAGAGCACCTGTGATGGTGGAGAGGCGAGGTCGAGGGTGAAGAGGGAGTAGGGACGAGGAGGGAGGGTCCTCGCCCCTTTGCTGTTGTGCCTCTTCCTCCTACTGCTCCAATGGTTTCCTCCTGGGCCTCGTCCTCCCCCCGCCCTCAAACGCGCAAAACGCTCGCCCGGGTCGACCATCGGCCCTACCTGAACGAAAGAGCCCACACAATGAGTGCCGGGCCTCACGTGGACGCCCCTGCGCCCTTCAAGGCCAGGGACGCCAGGAAGCTAGAACCGCACATGGCTAGACTCACGTGCAGCAGGTGGAACATCTGGAGACCACGCGCTGGAGGCCCACGCAGAGGGACAGCGTACACGGCCACAGAAGGGCCGAGCGCTGGAAGGTCGTCTGGCCACGCCTGCATCGTGCCTTCGCTCAGGCCAGCCGCATCACGCGTGCCCAGCTTCCAGGTAACATAGAACGCTTGGGGGTGAGAGAATGTTTTGGGGGGCCTAGGTCACCCAACCTCGCGCATCGCGCCCGCGCGTGCGCACACTTGTCACCCAGGGCCCCACGTCACCTATCAGTCAGGAGCGCTGGCATAGCGTATCGCGGCGGCAGCCCAGGCGACACGCTTTTCCCTGCGAGAGGATAGCGCGTCGCTCCGCTCAGCGGGGCGGGAAGCTGGGAAAGGCTGGGGGCATTGACGCTCGGGGACTGGCACGTGGATAACGTATCGCTCCAAAGCGTGGTTGGCCAAAACCGGCGGTGCGACATGCAAATCCAAAGTTCCTGACTGTACGCCATGTACTAGCATTGCCAACATCATGATACCCACATGCTGGTCCTGGTCCTCTCAACCAGAATCACCCAGAGAGAATGTGAAAGGGTGGGTGTTGTAGCACGCAGGTTCAACTCACACATTAACAATGGATGAGAAGACCACCTGTCATTTGCGAGTCGCTTGGCTTGTCGTCGACGGTACACCCAGCACACCCAGCCCGAACCATCCGACACTGCAAAGTGAAGGCGCGGGAGGGCAGGGGAGGCCGAAGTATTTCGGGTCCAGGGCAATTATGCGAATGCTTGGTGCATGCTGTCAGAAACCTGCTTCAACTACTTGAATTCATCTAGGTCGCCCTCCACCTCCCTCCTTCCTCTCTCATACCCCTCCCTCCTCCCTCACCTTTTCTCCTCCTCCGACCTATCTCCCTCCCTCACGCCTTCCCTCCCTCCCTCCTTCCCTCCCTATCTCCCTGATTACCTCCCTCCATCCATCCATCCTCCTCCTCTTTCCCGCGCGCGCCACCACGCGCTCAGGCGCATGAGCGCGAGAGCCGTAGGTGGGTGGGAGGGGGGGCTCAGGGGAATCTGCGGAAGTCTGCGGGCGCTCGGGGGAATCCGACTGGCCTTCTGATGCTTTCTGTCTGCGGTGTTTGGAAGCTTCTCGAAGGTTTTTCGGGAACAGGAGCTTCTCGATAGATCTCGTGCGGCTTCGGGGGCCGGGATCGATGAGACATGTGTATTCCCCTCCTCTTGCCCCTTCCGCCCCCTCCCGACCGCCACGCGGATGAAGGCAATATTCGTCGAGTGTCCACTGCCTTCCTCCTGTTTTTCCTCATCCTCCTCCTGTTCCTCCTCCTGTACTTCCTCCTCCTCCTCCTCCTCCTCCTCGGTCGGTCGGTCGGTCGGTTCCTAAGGGCATGAAAGGCGAAGGCCACATAGAAGACAGGTGGCGAGGTAAAAGGTGGGGCAGTCCAGCAAACGAGAATTAAAACACAGGCGAGCCTCCCTCCGTCGCTCCACCGATGGGGGCAGGCATGAGCAGGGGAAGCACCAACAGCAATCGAAAGATGCGAGTCGCGCACCAAAGTGAGAATGCTATCGCGCCAATCGGCGCGGGCAGGGGTCGGATTGCCTAGCGACGGGCACGAACAGACACTGCCCCGGAGGCGGAGGGGGCGGCCGTCGCGGTCCACGCAGGTGCGGAGGCGGCGCCGAGAAAGCCGCAGGAGGAATACTTGCGTTGGGCGAGATGAAAGGCCCCGGAGGTTGCAGACCATTGACCTGCGGCCAATCTGCCCGCGACCAGGCCCATTTGAACAACCTGTCTATCACAGGCCCAGTCTGGTTCAACATTCGCTGTCTGGCAACATGAGAAATCCTTGCCTCCGACATGTCGCGCAGGCGACTGTCCCCGCAGCACTGGAAGCCCTCCTCCAGGGCCCCCCTGCGCACAGAAGAAACGTAGCCTGCATGCGCGCAACTACGCTGGTCCCGTCGAGACATGCTCTGCCACCCCCTGTGCGTCGGATCTGGTGACAACATGGAACAGCACACGCGCGAAATGTCTGCGCGAGGGCCCATCATAGGACCATGCGACCTGACAAGTATCCGCCGCGAGGTTACCACGATCGCGGGGATGTTTGACAAGAGCGTGGAGAGTAGGGATTATCTGCAAATAGCGCGAATGATCCAATGGGTTAACCGAGCGACGTGACGAACCGCAGCTCGAACAGCTGTGCCTTGGCCCCTTGCCCAGCTGGAATGAGACATTGGCGCCACCGGCGTGGATGCGACGGGGGCGCGCGCGCTGCGTCTTATGCGTAGCTGGCCCATGCTCTTCCGCAGCAATCGAAACTAATTTCATACTGCTATTAGGGGAGGCTGTCCCTTCCCTGGAATGAGTGCGGTCACCAAAAGCAAATGCAGTAACCTTCGTCGCGCCGAATCTAACGCGCCTCACAGTCTGCCTCCTCTTGCAGCACGTGCGGCAGAGCCGCTGACTAGTGAGGCGGCGATAGGCCTGTAGCATATGTCATCCCATGCTTCTCTGCAGGCTTCGCCCTGTCGGGCGAAACAAGCACCGCCTCCGCCGCCACTGTAGGAACCATCTCCGCCACTGCGCTTTCGGTCCGGCTGCGTACTGGGCCTGGTAGAAGCTCCTTGGCCAGCAAAGGTGTACTGGGCGTCAGAGGAGGACTGATCTATGAAGGCATGTGCGGAGCCACCATGTTCTTGCAGTTAGATGCTCCAGCACTGGTCGCTGCTGAACTCACCGCCTTCGCATCCGCTGCACGCCAAGTGGCCGCGGGTTCCCCGGGGGCGATGCCTCCTGGGCCCCCAAATCTGTGCCGGGGAGGGATCCGTCAAGGTGTTCAGGATCGTCTCGGCCTTCGAGGAGGTCCCAGCTGCGCCTGCATCGCTGGCGGATCCACTGCTGGCCCGAAGCCTCGTTGCCCTACAGGCGTGGGCATCGTCATCTTGTGCAGCTGGCATGCGATGGTAGTGGCCTGGCTTTGCTCTGCAGGGAGCGGAATCCACGCCGCCACCGCAGGCCGTTCCGCGCCCTTTGAAGCCGTTGGCCAGCATATACAGGCCCGAGGTCGCCGCCACAAGCGGCTGCGCAGTAAACCCCATGGTAGGAGCAGCATATAATCCCTTTAGCATCGACGTTCGTGCACTGGACGTACTCATTTCAGAAGAGGGGGCTTGCACACGTTTCCCCTTCCCCTGCATGGCGGCCCGGCATGCTGCAGCAACGCCCCTGCCATGGACCGCGTTGGACATCAACGCCTCCGTCTGATCCTGCCTCGAGGACAAGAGCCGCATGGTGGTGGCCAAGGTGGCTGCTGTTCTGGCGAGTACGTTCTGCTCACATTCTGGGCAAGGGGCTGCGGCGTCTCGGCATTCGACACCACAACTGCATCTGGTGGTACCAATCTCCTTGGCGCCGCCGAGGCTGCTGGCGGGGGTGGTGAGATATGTGGCGGCGCAGAGGGAGGAGCCACTGGTGCCGCGGGTATTGCCGCCGTTCTCTGGCCCCGTTCTGCAACCACCTTGGCGGACGCGTCCTGTTGTCTTGCCCCAGGTTCTGAATCATATCTCGATGGTCCGCTATCTTGTCATTGAGTTCGTCGGCCGTCTCCTCCAGCTGCCGAATTGAGCCTCGCATCTTTGAGCTGATTCCCGTACTCCATGGACCGAGTGCGAGCATCTGCAAGCTGGTGTCCGAGGGGCTTCAGCGTGCTAAGGGCATAGATGGTCAGGGCAATCTCTGCACGCTCTGCTTCGTCGGACTTGGCAGCTTGAACACTGGCGACAGCTAGCTTCGCAAAGGTATTGGTGCGCTCTCTGGCCGACTTGCGATGTTGAGGCAGCTGCTCCTCGATGGCTGGAGGTTCCCACTTGTGCCAATCCTGATGAGCAGTGGCCTCGAACGAGAGTGCTGGAGCAACCTTCTGAGCGAGAGAGGCAGCTTTGACATCGTTCTCATTCACGGCTCGATCTGAAGGGCGCCTGCGGCTGCTGCAACAAGTGCGACGACTGGCCCAGGCAGATCAAAAACGACACCGCCAATGCAAGGGCTGCACGTGCTTGCCACAGCTGCCACATGTCCACTTGCTTGCACCTCCCGACATAGTTGAGGCGGACACCCGTTGTGCGCTGTGATGTGAGAGCAAACGGCTTCGTGCTGCTGCAATGTGGACCAAGATGCTGGCCCAGGTTCTCTTCTTACGCTCACTTTTGTGGAAGGCAGGTTCGCGTACGCGGAGGCGAAAAAACCGTATTTGCGGCCTCACAGAGGGTCTCCAACCCCCGACAGACACGCCTGGGTCGCCAAACTCACGGCAGCTGTGCCATCTCCTGAGCAGCGACGCCTCTCCTCCTCCTCCTCCTCCTCCTCCTCCTCCTCCTCCTCCTCCTCCGCCTAAAGCACCAGTGGCAACACCTACATGGTGGCCCCGCCCCACATCGGCACACCCTTCGCATGCTTCATGGCCCCGTGAGGAGATCCCCCGAAGGCGATACCCGCAACGATGGTACTCACAACTGCATATGGCTGGGTTCTTCGCCAGGATAATGTCCCACCTTTTCCTGGGAGTCGGCGATTAATTCTGTGTGTTTTTGTTTCCGCCTCCTGAGGGTTCCTCCAGGCGCGAGCGTCGGCTTTCCTTCGTCGACCCCAGCGCGATGCTCCGCACGCGGTCAACGAGTCAAGAAAGAGGCGGAGGAGGCAAAGGCGGGGAGGAGGCGAGGCGTTTCGAAGCTTCGTCTTCGTCGTCGTCGACGTCATCGCCGTCCTCGTCGACGAAGCCGCCAGCGTCGTCGTTGCGCCGCCGCCGTCGTCGTACTCGTCGGACTCGTCGTCGTCGTCGTTGTCGTCGTCGTCGTCGTCGGCGTCGGCGTCGGCGTCGTCCTGGTCAACGACGTCGCCGCCTTTGCCGCCGGCATCGTCGCACCGCGCACGACGGCGTCGCAGCCACAGACGACCGCGGCCGCAGCACAGAGCCGCCTTCAATTGCTCGCCGTCCTCGAACCCCGCGCCTGCCTGCAGAGACGCCAGCGCCGCGGCCTGGGCGGCTCGGCGGGGGCGCCCGGTGCCGGCGAGGACCTGCGCGTCCTCGTGTGCCTCGTGCTTCCGCGCCGCTACTCCACGGCGTCTGCGCCGTCGTCTTCGTTTGGGATGCTTCTGGGGCGTTTGTGGGGTCTCTCGTCACCACGGCTGGGCACAGCTCGAAGCACTCGCCTCCTACTCATGCTCGTGCTCCCGCTCTTGCTCCTGCTGGTAGCATTATTAATCAAACCTCTTCCTCGCCCTCATCATCATCATCATCATCATCATCATCATCATCATCATCATCATCATCAGCATCATCATCATCATCATCATCAGCAGCAGCAGCATCAGCATCAGCATCAGCATCATCATCAACATCAGTATCATCATCACAGCCATCACGGCCATCATCACCATCATCACCGTGCTAATCATCATCTCCACCCTCAACATCACCACCACCGTCGTCGTCATCTTCACCCTCTCTCCCACCGTCGCCATCATAATCATCATCAGCAGCATCCATCACCACCACAACCACCACAACCACCACCGCCACCACCATTATCATCATCATCCTCATCATCCTCATCATCATCATCATCAGCATCGCCATCAGCATCATCAGTGTCATCATCGTCACCAACAACATCCGCATCACCATCACCATCATCAGCATCATTATCATCATCATCATCGACGTCGCCGTCATCATAATAATCCTCGTCGCCGTCGTCATCACCATCAACACCATCAAAATCATCTTCATCATCACCATCATCAGCATCAGCCTCATCAGCATCGCCATGTTCATTGTAAGCATCATCATCATCACTTACATCACCGCACCAATCCATACCACCACCGCCAGCATCATAACAACCAAGTCGTTTCCTCTCGCACGGCATTAATCCTTCAACACCCGTTCGACACCTCGGATGATGTCTGACAGGCCGACAGGCCAGAAGATCGGAAACCAATCGTACCTTTCAAGACAACGCGTGTGAGCTGACCACGTGAGCGGTTCGAGTGATTACCCCATATGCTTCATACAAGGGACAACAACGACGTGGGCGACGGCGTCAGCGATTAACGGAGAGATGGTCATACTCGCATAGCCCCTCGTCTCCCTCACCCTGACCCTCCTTCACATAACCGTCCGCCTCGGCCGTCTCAGCCTCGTCGTCCTTCCTGTTCCCCCTCCTGATGCTGCTGCCGCTCCTACCCCTCCTCGTCCCCATCCTCCACCTACTCCCCCCAATCCCCCGCTCCCCCTCTTCATCCCACTCCAAATTATCGTCCGCCTCGGCCGTCTCAGCCTCATCGTCCTTCCTGTTCCCCCTCCTGATGCTGCTGCCGCTCCTACCCCTCCTCGTCCCCATCCTCCACCTACTCCCCCCCTTCATCCCCCGCTCCCCCCCTTCATCCCCCTCCCCTTCCCCTCCGCCGCCCCCGCGCGTGACCCACCCCTCCTGCCCTGTCCGCCCTCGCCGCCCTCGCTGCCCGCCGCCCTCCTGTCTCCTGACCCGCCCCTGTGCCCCAGGTTTGGGCGCCCCGGCTGGCGTGGATCTTGGCCTCGCGGGGCGGGGGCGCGAGACGGGGGGGGGAAAGGGGCGACCCAGCGAGGAGGCGAGCGGGACAGAAAAAGGGGCGCCCCTATGCCCCAGGTTTGGGCGCCCCGGCTGGCGTGGATCTTGGCCTCGCGGGGCGGGGGCGCCGGACGCGGGGGGGGAAAGGGGCGGCCCAGCGAGGAGGCGAGCGGGACAGAGAAGGGGGCGCTCGGAACGCGGAGGGGTGGCGGGAAAGGAAGGAGCGAGGGAAGGAGGGCGGAGGCGGGGAGGGGAGGTCATGATCATGGGGGGGAGGGAGGCAAGAGGGGGTGGGAGGGCAGAACAGAGGAGGCAGGGCGGAGGATAGAGGTGAAGTGTTACCCCGGATTGTCCAAAGCGGGCGATGTCGGGAAAACTGCGTGTGCTGACTACGGGGGGTTGGAGTGAAAGGCCACCCTTCAGAGAGACGCTGGCGGACCCATCTGCCAATTTCACGGGGGGCCCACCGTTTTCACAACCACAGTCCATACCCAGGTCCCCAGTGTGGCCTTCCCCTTTCTATCCACGCAGCCACCACATTTCGTGCAACCAAAAAAGCTTTATCAAACGCGAGGGCATGGGTCCAGCGAGCACTGCGAGAGCCCATGCCAACTTGAAAACCTTGCTGGGTCTGGGGTTTGGGGGGATCGGTTGCACAGCCAATGCTGGAACACTCGGCGGGGAAGGACTTTAAAACCGCACTTCGGCAAGCAAGGAAACCCCAGCGAGGATGAAACTGCACTATTCGATCGAGCCAGCCCATCGTGGGCCCTCCCCTTTGCTAAAGGCTCCTCATGCGAGAGTTGACCGTTCGCAAATCCGACGCTCGCACTGTCGGGGCCCCCTGTCTGGGGTTCCTGCCCCCCAAAAATCACAAATATATCCGTTCACATTCCAGCCACGGGCACCACAAGTCAGCCGTGGGCCCACCCGCGACACACGGTCTCACTGTCAGTCCTATCTCCCGACCTTCCTGATGTGCATCGTAGGACCGAGAGCAGACTTGACATCTCGGCTCGGTTATTTGTCTGGCCGTGGCCTGGCAGCGGGCTTGAAACGCCGCCCACATGCTGGAGCTCTGGCGAACGGCTCAGGACGCGCCAGCACCATCGGCATCTGCGGCAGCGGGCGAGGCCTGCTCTCTGCTGCGGCCGTCGCCATAAGGCATGCATGCCCCTTCTTCGGGCGCCGAAGTGGCGCGCCGCCCGCGTCGTGGATCGCGGCGGCGGCGCAGCCCGGGACCTCGGTGGAAGCCCGGAGCCACGGCGCAGGACACGCCTCCGAGCGTCTGGCCGCCACTGTTCCGTCCTCTCGAAGTCTCCCGGGCTGCTTGAAGCGCGCGCGCCCCGCGCGCGGCGGCGGCCATCGCCGACCTCTCCGCGCGGGCACCTCCCGTCGCCAGCTCTCTCCGCGCCGAAGCCCGGGCTGAGGGGGGCCGCCGCCCGTGCATCTGCCGTCGCAGCCTGGGCGAAGGCGTTCGACTCCCTCCCCTCCCTCCCTCCCTCCCTCCCTCCCTCCTCCCTCCTCCCTCCTCCCTCCCCTCCCTCCCCCCTCCCTCCCTCCTCCCTCCTCCCTCCTCCCTCCTCCCTCCTCCCTCCTCCCTCCTCCCTCCCTTCCTCCCTCCTGTCGCTTCCCGCGTTCTTCGGCGCGAGCGCGGTGTCGGCCAGGCCCGCGCACTGCTGGGCGCCCTTGGCCCAGCGGCCCGCGGGGGCCTCAAGCCGCGGGCGATTCTCGGCGTCGCCGAGGATTGCGTCGAAGACGCTGGCTGGGTCACGGCGCCCACCTCCCGCAGCCGACGCCCACCCCATGCCCCTCGGACCCGCCCGCGACGCAGCGGCGCGGGGAGCCCCGCCCGCCCCCGGCAGCGCCAGCATCAGCGAGGCCACGATCCGACGGCGCCCCCGTCACGGGCCGGGAGGGCACCCGCCGCAGCTGATCGTGGATGAAGGGCCGCGCGCACGACGCCACCCGCAGGGCAACGGGCGCGCAGGTTAACCGCGCCCTGAGACGCACGCGCGGGAGTTCCAGCGCGGGGCCTCCTCGCCCGCGATCGCGGGCCCCCCCAGCGGCGTGTCGCCCCGCCTCCGGCTTCGCTGGCGCCTCCGCGCAACGCCCGCGCGCCTGCGCCGCGGCAGAGGGCGGCGCGCCACGCGCGCGCCGCATGCGAGCGAAGGCATAGCTCCCCTAATTGAACGCATCCGCCATAATTTTTCGCATTCGCAAAGTGAACCTTCCGCCTCCTGGCCGTGCGACTAGGCCCCTCCTTGGTTCCACCTGCCGACCTGTCCACGCCTAGATCTCGACAGTCGCCCGCGGCCGGGAACTCAACGCCCAGCTTTTGCAGCTGCTTTTTGGTTCTCGTAATCTCGCCGGCATCGGACGTGCGCATCTCGCCGCGCCGTTCATTGTCGACGCACCCGCATGGGCGACGCCGACGCCGCGGCAAATGAGCGCGCGGCAGACTCTGCGTTTCGCGCCCAAGGCCGCCGAGCGGCAAGCCCCGCGGCGAGCCAACCGCGCCCGAGGCGGCGTTTGCCCCGGCGGCCGCAGTGCCCTGCCCAAGACGCGAGGCCGCGCGTCGGAACGAACGGCGCGGCGACGCATCGCACAGTTGCAAGCCAGCTCCAGACCCTCTTCTCCCGCTGCATCCCTCGGCGTCTCCACGGACTCTGGAAGCGTGGCCTCCGCCGCCGCTGGCAAGCCGTGGATCGAAGTTCTCGCGTCGTCGAACCAAGCTCGCGGGCGGCGCCTCGGGTGCTCTGTGGCGAGCTTGTCCTGAGTTCTGCGGACCATGCCGTCGCCAATGTGCTCGCGCGCCTTAATTCTGCCAGCGCGGGCGCGCCAGCCTGGCGCAGCTCCGCGCGAGACCCCGCCTGCCGGGCGCGTCGGCAAGCCCCGCGCAGCGGCAGCTCCTGGGCGAGGGCGCGGAGCGGCGGGTTCAAGTCCCAGCTGTCCGAAGCGACCGTCTGGTGCGTCTGAAAACTTTGCGACGCCCGCCCCCCCCTGACCACCTACCAGACCACCCCAACCCAACCCGAAGACCCGAATTTGACCCGAATTTCGGGTTGGGGGGGGTACGGATACCATGTGTTTTTTCAACGTTCCCCGACCCCCCCCCACTGGAAATGGAAGGCAAATTGCTTCGGGTTGGGTTGGGGTGCTTTGGTTGGCGGTGACCCCCCCCCCCCTGGCGACATGCCGCGCGCGCGCCGCCTCGCCCTGCTGGGGGCGCGCCGAGGCCTCCCTGAGGCAAAAGGAGCCCATCGGCGCAGCGCCCGAGTGTCGCGACGCTCCAGCAACCGACGCGCCGATGTCGAGCTCAGCGGGCAGCCGCCGCGCTCTCGCCAACCAGAAGATCAGGGCAATGGCTCAATCACCTTTCGTCTCGGGCCACCGGATGCGGCCGCGCCGCTCGTCTCTCGAGCTCGGCGGTTAAAGCCGCGACACATTACCTGGCAGCTGTCGGCAGCCTTCGCGCACCAGCATCAAAGAGCCAGTGAAAGCCCCTTTCCCTGTCGTGCCAGGGGCGGAGTGAAGGCGTCGGGATTCTGGCCAGGGCGGCTAGGAGAACCCAGCGCCCGATGCCAAGCTCGAGCCAGGGCGGCCACGGAGACCTGCCAGGGCAGGGGGGCCCTTTTGGGGGGGCCTTACTCTGCTGGGAGATCACTGCTTTTCAATTCGCCATCTCTTTGGGGGGGGGGGGCGGGGGGGCACCTGCGCTCCGCCCGGGGGCGGGCTTGCTGGGGAACCGGAAGCCGCGCTGCCCGCTCGGGCAGCTCCTTGCACCGATCATGCCAATGGTCCACGGCGGCGTCCGCGGCCTTCGAGACGTCTCCGAGGCGGGGCGGTGCTTCCTCCAGCGCGAGCTGGCGACGAGCCCTGAAGCCCCCGCTGGTGCCTCTTTCCTCCACCCCGCTCTCGCAGTGAAAATGATGAGCCGGGGGGGGGGTCGGCCGCTCCACTCCATCGCCCAGCTGCGCGGCTCGAGCATCTGGTCCCCCGAGCCCCTGCTCGCGGACCAAGGCCCCCTCGAGTCGGCGGGGGGGCGGCGCTTCCACGGGGGCGGGCGGCCTCCTGAGCCTAGAGCTCGCATGCTTTTCAAAGCGCCCGCTGCCCCCGCTGGCCTCCGAGCTTCGCAGCTGGCTCCGCCGCGGCGGTCGGGCGCGCCGACTCCATGGGGGAGGAGGGGAAAGAGGAGGAGGAGGAGGACGCGCTCTCGCGATGATGCGCGGGCGCCTCTTCCGCCGCCCGCCCATGCTGAGCCGAGCCGTCCGCCCAGGGCTCATCTTGAGCCCCGCTGGGGCAATGCGCGGCGGGGCGGGGGGCCTGGCGGCGGGGGCCCCCTTTGAGCTCCTCCATTTCGTGGCGGCACCGTCGCCCAGCTCAGGCGGCGCGCCCTCGGGCCCAGGAGAGGCCGATGCCCCCGCCCCCGCGACCTCCCCCTCCAGCCCGACTTCCAAAAGGCCTCTGGGGGGGGGGGGGAGGGGTAAGCCACCCGAGACAATCCAATGATTGTCCAAGGAGTTCACAAACGCTCCGAGGGGCGCTCGCATCGCAACACTGCTACCTAAAGAACAAGTTGGCCCTTCGCAGTGAAAACTAGCGCAGACGACCAGGCAGGCGCTAAAAGCTGGGCGCCCAAGCGGGAAACTGACAACTGACTGCGAACGAGGATCCAATGACTGCGGCGCCAGCCGACGCGCAGTTTCCCCTCGCGAGCTCTCCGAGGCAAAACGACAAGCGCCTAGCTCTCACCACGGCGCGCGCGCTTCCGCGCCCCGGCCCCGCATCTGTCGCTCTGCATCGGTCAGCTGGCGGGCTCCCGAGTAGGTGCCCTCTGCAACAGGAAGGTATATACCGGGTCAATATTACACGACTCCTGGATCAGATTTGCAGTTGCAGGCCGCCTGATGGCAACGTCGCCGACGAAGACATGCCTAGACGGGCACCCAACCTTGGCAACGAAGACAATTGGTGCACGATTTCGGCGGCGAGGTCGACGCTCATCGATCGTCCTCCAGGGGGGGTTCACGCCATCAGATACAAGTTGTAATATTTATTTGGGCCCCCACCTGGGCCCGATCTGCGACGCGGGGTCACTATGTGCATAGACGGCATGCTGGGAGTTCTGTCTACCCAAGGAGAGAGGCAGAAGAGAGGGCACACAATTCGATCTTTCGCCCGAGGGGGGGCGTCCTCGCACAAACTACGCGGACTATGCCAGAACGCCGTCGCGCTCAACTACACGACCCTGCCATATCCCACTGCATGGCTGGCGCCGGGCGGTCGCGCCGACACCGCCACGTTTAAGCTGTGCATGGCGGAAGCCGCGAGGGCAATCCAGAAGCGCTTGCACGAAATCGCTTCGCAACCAGACAGCACGCGCCAGGACGAGGACCTCGGGGCGCTGTTCGGCCCCAGCTGCACGCCAGCGCCTGTCCGGGTGGACGAACGGCTGGGGCGTCGACCAGCCCAGGGTGCTCTTCGGGAACGAATGCGCATATACTTCGCGGGCGGTGTCTTCGCGAACGCGATGGGGAAATGCCTTCTTGCGCTAAGAACGCATGGTTTCGGGGCATCCACATTCGGCGAATATTCGGACAATTTAAAGCGGCCATCGGGATGTGCCGATGAGAAGAGCGCGGTGCATGGGAAAAACACGGCGCGTGGGGGCACCGCCAATAAACGGGCATGCGTAGCCCCCGTGTTGGAAAACTACTTGAGAGATACTGTGATCCCAACTGGCCTTTGCCGAGGTGGTGTGGGGTCAGCGCTAGCATTGTGCTGCGTTGCCCATTTTGCTTGGCGTAGAGAAACACTGGCGCGGTGTCAGCTGAACCTCTGGTCTGTGCAAGTTTCCGACATGTGGCGTTGCGCGCAAGTCGCTGTGGCACCGAGATCTAGAAGCAACCAAATCAGCACCGCTTGCACTTGGCGCCCCAACCCTTGCGCTGAGGTGCCCCGCGAAGCCGCTCTCCGCAAGAGCGCAAGCACATGTTGCTGAAGCGACATGCGAATCATCGCAAAAATACCAGGTCGCACGAGAGAGGCCAAGTTGAGGAGGCGACGGGCTTCCAACTTTATAGCTTCCGAACTCCCCTCGTGAACGGTGACCTCGTGGACCCGCGCCCTGCGCCGATGCAGATCGCATCTGCCCTGTAAGAGTGCGGTTTCGGCTCTTGCCGCGGCGTCGATCGAGACAGCAAGGGCAGCTCGCTGTGAGGGCCGAGTTGTTTGCGTGGACGATGTCGCGGTGCATGAACGCGACGACGGCACTGTGTATGGGCGGTGCCTGTATCGCACCAAGGTCGACGGGGTCGCATGAAGCTGCGCGTCAAAGTGGTAGACCGTCGATGCCATGGAGCCCCTGGCAAAATGCATTGCCCAGGAAAGGGCGACAGGCCTGTCCCATTTAGCACTGGCATGTATTGACACTGCGCTGCTGGCGAGCTCTCCATCGCACTCATGCCAGGACGGGCATGGCCCACGGGCTGACGGGGGCCGCTGGCGCCATTCTGGCTTACTACCTGCGGCGACGGGGATGGCGCGTGAAATGATGATGAGGAGGAATAGGGGGGGGGGGGAAGGAGGACGAGGAGGGGGAAGAGGAGGAAGGGGAGTCGGGGGGAGGAGGAGGACGACGATGACTCGAGGGGGTCACGCCTGTCTGTCTGTACTTTCCTGCGCAAGCGTCGAGGCAGAGGTCCTCGTCGTCGCGCTCGTCTCGCTCGTCGAGTTGCGGCGGGAGAAAAAGCCGCGCGTCGCACTCGTTTATTTGAACTGCCCCCTCTTTTTTGTTTTCACATATAACATGCGAATAGCCGGACCCCCCCCCGCCGATCCGAAGACCCATGTAAACGTGAGCTCGCCGACAGACTCCCCGGCCGCGAGGGGGGGGGGGGGCTGGGGGCGGCCGCGCGCGGCAGAGGGGGGCCCCATATGCCCCCGCGCCCCGCCCCGTCCTCCGTCTCTCCACAGGCAAGGGGAGTTGAAGACAGAAGCGAATGAGATGGGGCGGGAGAATGGATGGGCATGGGGGGGGGGGGGGCGACAGGATGGATGGGGAGGAGAATGAGGGCGATGAGGAGGAGAAGGAGGAGGGAGAGGGGGAGGAGGAGGAGCGGCTGGATGGGGGCGAAGAGGAGGAGGGAGAGGAGAGGGGAGGGGAGGAGAGGAGAGGAGAGGAAAGGAGAGGGAAGGACAGGGGACAGGGGGGGCGGCACCCGTGCGAGCGGAAAACCAACTCGGGCGGCCTGGACCGAAGGGCGCTTCGCAGCGCACCAACAGCTAGCTCAGACGGGAGCCAAAACTGAAGCGCACAAAACATTAGTCTGGTACCGCAAATCTGGTACACTAGTCTTGCACCGCTAAACTGCCACAGCTAGTCTGGCACCGCTAGTCTGGCACCGCTAGTCTGGTGCGAATCTTGCGCCGTTAGTCTGGCACATTAGTCTGGCACGTTCGCCTGGTGCCGCTAGTCTGGCGCCGTTGGTCTGGCACCGCTAGTCTCTTACATTCGCCTGGCACCGCTAGTCTGGTATCGCTAGTCTGGTACATTCGTCTGGTATGGTACATTGTTCTTGCGCCGCTAGTCTGGTACCGCTCATCTGGTACATTAGTCTGGTACCGCTAGCTCTTTTCCGCCGGTCTGGTACATGAGTCTGGTACATTAGTCTGGTATGGTACATTAGGCGTGCATTAATCTGGTACCGCTAGTCTGGTACCGCTCGTCTGGTACGTTCGCCAATTACCGCTGGTCTGGTACAATAGTCTGGTACATGTTTCTGGTAACGCTAGTCTTGTACCGCTAGTCTGGCACGTCAATCTGGCGCATAATTCTGGCACGGCTAATCTGGTACATTAATCTGGTAACGCTAGCCTGGTACCGCTAGTCTGGTACAGTCGTCTGGTACCGCTAGCCTGGCACCGCTAGTCTGGTACGTTAGTCTGGTACCGCCAATCTGGTACATTAGCCTGGCACCGCTTGTCTGACACATTAGTTTAATACTGCGAGTCTGGTACCGCTAGTCTGGTACATTAGTCTGGTACGGCTAATCTGGTACCGCTAGTCTGGTACGTTAGTCTGGTCCCGCTAGTCTGGTACATTAGCCTGGCACCGCTAGCCTGGCACCGCTAGTCTGGCACGTTAGTCTGGCACCGCCAATCTGACATCGCTAATATGGTACTTCCGTCGGGCACATGAATCCGGCACATGAGTCCGGTACCATTAGTCTGGCACTTGAGTCTGGTACCGCTAGTCAGGTACACGAGGCGCGCATTACTCTGGCACCGCTAGTCTGGTACCGCTCGTCTGGTACGTTAGCCAAATACCGCTGGCATGGTACATTAGTCTGGTACCGCTAGTCTGGTACCGCTCGTCTGGCACATTCGTCTGGTACCGCTAGTCTGGTACCGCTAGTCTGGTACATTAGTCTGGTACCCGTAGTCTGGTTCATTCGTCTGGCACATTAGTCTGGTGCATTATTCTGGTACCGCGAATGCGGCGCATCAATCTGGCACATGAGTCTGGCGCCGCTAATCTGGCACAATAGTCTGGTACCGCTAGTCTGGCACCTCCACTCTGGCACCGCTAGTCTAGCACCGCTAGTCTGAACATTAGCCTGGCACCGCTCGCATGGCGCCGCTGGTCTGGCACATTAGTCGGGCACTTGAGTCTGGCACCGCTAGTCTGGTACCGCTAGTATGGCACGTTAGTCTGGCACGGCTAGTCTGGTACATCACGTAGTCTGGTGCCGCTAGTTTGGTACATTAGTCTGGTACATGAGTCTGGCACCGCTAGTCTGGCACATTCGTCTGGTACATTAGTCTGGGACACTAGCCTGGCGCCACTAACCTGGCACCGCTAATCTGCTACATTCGTCAGGTATATTAGTATCAGTCTGGTGCGCTAGTCTCGTACCGCCAGTCTGGTACATTCGTCTGGTACGTAAGTCTGGCACCGCTAGCCTGGCACCGCTGGTCTGGCACATTCGTCTGGAACTTCAGTCTGGTACCGCTAGTCTGGTCCCGCTAGTCTGGTAAATTTGCCTGGTACCGCTAGCCTGGTACCGCTTGTCCTGCATGCTTGTCCGGTACGGTAGTCTGGTGCGTTAGCCTGGTACATTAGTCTGGTACAGTAGTCTGGTTCCCCTAGTCTGGTACATTCGTCTGGTACATGAGTCTGGTACATTTTTCTGGCGCCGCTAGCCTGGTACCGCTCATAAGGCCTCCAGACAACTCTCCGCTGAAGTGTGGACAAGACAGCACTGCGAAAAACGACCCTTTTTGGCTGAAATGGGTCGTTTTCTCCGGCGGCACTTGTCATCCAGTCCACGCGCTCAGGCGAGCAACGTCGGGCGGCGGCGCCGCTCCAGGGGGGCGCAATCCAATGCCAAACCCCCGGAGGCGCCTGCCTGAACGCGCTGGGAAAAATCAAAACCATCATCGCACTAAGATCCGCCCCCCTTCCACCAGGCTTGGGCCAACGCGACGAGCGCTCCCTCACAAGGCCCAACGTACCCCAGCGCTCCGGCACCTAGTGCCTAACGCGAGGACGCACAAGCTGGGGCCCGCACAGCAGGACACAACACCCAGCCTGGCCCGACGTACCCCCGCGCTTTGGCACCGAGTGCCCAACGCGAGACCGCCCAGGCCGAGGGCCCAACGTACCCCAGCGCTCTGGCACCGAGTGCCCAGCGCGAGGCCGCTCGAGCCAAGAGGGCCCGACGTACCCCCCGCGCTTTGGCACCGAGTGCCCAACGCGAGACCGCCCAGGCAGAGGGCCCAACGTACCCCAGCGCTCTGGCACCGAGTGCCCAACGCGAGGCCGCTCGAGCTAAGAGCCAACCGCAGCAGCGCTCAGGCTCCGCCCAGCGCAGCCTTGCACCTCGTTTCGGTTTCGAGGGAGGTGGGCGGGGAAAGCGAAACGGAGAGAGTCTAGAGCCAAAACGGCAATGGAACGGATCCTATCCCATCGCCCTTATGCAGAATCATTTGCAATGATTCTCCACATAAGGCCTCCAGACAACTCTCCGCTGAAGTGCGGGCAAGACAGCACTGCGAAAAACGACCCTTTTTGGCTGAAATGGGTCGTTTTCTCCGGCGGCACTTGTCATCCAGTCCACGCGCTCAGGCGAGCAACGTCGGGCTCTGTGGTGCTCTGAACACCGGCATCTGTGGTGCTCTGAACACCGCCCCGAGCTCACGGAGCAAGGACCACTCGTCACGGGTTGGGTCATCCGCTACATTCGCATGGGATTCCACGCGCACGGCATGCAGGCCTATCTGGTACCTTGCAACGTCCAACCAGACCTTGCCGACGACGAGATTGGCGTCCTCGGCGCCCGCCCTGCCGTTCAGCAGCGCATGGAGGACGCCCTGATTGTCTATGGACACCGTGACAAGGGCCCCGCGCAGCAGGTCGGAGAACGTCTCGTACGCCAGCGGGACGGCAAGAAGCTCCTGGAGGCCAATCTGGTGATCGCCTCGCGGGAGGAGCTGGCGCCAGATAGACTCGCCCAGCTGCATGCGCGTGAACAGCCAGCGCCGATCTACGCAGAGAACGGCTGCTAACCAGCGGCTTGCGCCAGCCGCATCCGTCCACAGATGAACGTGCCGCCTCGTTGCATCAGGGACCGAGTGGACAATCGCTGGAACCTCGGCCAAGTGCACGAGCCACCACGCCGCTGCCTGAAGCAGCCAGCAAGACGCACCCTCACCCCGCAGCGGCGCGTGCGCCTGCGCGAAGAAAGGTTTGATGTACGCCCTGCCGACTTTGCCCGCGGTGACGGACACGGCGAACGACAGCCGGCCAGCCATCTTCATAGCTGTCTCTTGGCTGCAGCGCCGATCGCAGAGAATCTGCCAGAGGATGGCCTTGTACTTGACAACCTTGTCGTCGGAAATCTGCACGGAGACCGTCGCGCACAGCATGTCCATGGCAACCTTCGCGCCAAGGACCACCATGGTGAGGACGTCATCTGCGTCCTTCTCCCTCGCGCACGGGAGACCGGTAATCATCGAGAAGATTGTGAGGCACCTCCCGCCGGTCAAGTACACGCCGTCCTTCGAGCAGCCGAAGAAGTCGTCGACGAAACGGGCTGCCGGCGCCAGGCAGATCCTCCTGATGACGGCCAGCAGCATTGCGCCAACGCGGTGCCATGCGTACACCGCGGACGTCGTGCCGAACGGCATCCCGAGATGCTGCGCAGCCCATGCGGCGCCTTTGTACAAGAAGACCACCCACGCGAGATCAAGGTGTTGGGCTGCTATGGCCAACCGTCTGAAAGCACGGGAGATGTCGCGCTTCCACATGCGCGGGGCCACAGCGTGCCGCGCGAACTGCAACAGCATCAGCACGAGGACGTCCAGACCATCGTGCGCAACCTTCTGTTGAGCTTGGCATGCTTCGTTGACACCCGATTCAGTTTTGTTGTCCACGACGCGGGTCTTCCACCCACGGCTACGCTGCTCCTGCACAGGCAGCCGCCTGGAAAGGGTCGCCGCTCCAAGGTCCAGCTGGTCCACCGGGACTGGCTCAGACATGGCGCCTAGCTGCGCGTCCTCCGACGTCTGAGCCCAGATGTCCTCATCCCAATCAGTGGCGCGCACTCTGCCCAAAATGTGCTGGTTCATAATCCAGCGCTGGTTGCGCAGGGCCTCGATGTCCAAACGCCCCAGCGCCTTGGGCACAACGTCAACCACTGCCTCGTGCGTCTTGGGCAGCAAACCCACGTACGGGAACCCCTGCTGCAGCGCATCGACAAGGCCGACGTCTTTGAAGCCCATGGCCTCGCAGAGCTCACGAATCAAGGGCCCGTGAATGCCCAGCACGAGCTGTCGGATTCTTGGGTCAGCGTCGCTCGCCCAAGCGACTTGTGCATCGCGTAGCTGCTCAGCTCTGCTGCTCCAGAAAGCCAAAGCCTTGGAGCGGTCGGCGTCGATCTCGCTGGCGCTATGCGCGAGCTCGTAGCCGATGGCTCTGCCCAGGTCCGCATCGAGGGAAACGCCCTCCAATTGAAGCGGGTGGTCTTGGCGCAACTGCCACGCGATTTGCTCGCGTTTCGAAAGCCCTTTGGGCTGGCCACCACCGTTCGGCACGAACGGCTCCAGAACATCCGGCGGCAGCGGAAAATGCTCGCCATGACTGCACGCCGTTCCCGGCCCGCGCTGCTCATCCACAGCGGCTGCAAGCGAGGTGCCTGCAATACCCGCCGCGTCACTATGCAGCGCCACGCTGTGCGGAACAGTGGCGGCACGGCGCAGCCCGCCGTCTCAACGGCGCTTCTTCCCGTACTGCTTCCATTGGCGGGCATTGTCCATCCACGCTTTCCTCTTGGCATCCCGCGAGCTGCCGGCATGGCTGTCGTTCTGCCTGCCCTGCGCCTGCTGCTGCTGCTGTTGCAGTGCGATCTGGCGTTTGTTGAGCTCCTCCTGCTGGCTGGCCATGGCTTTGGCCGCCTGCTCTGCACGCTTCGTGATCGCCTGCGCCGCGCTCGCGCCCTTGGCCAGGGCGGACTCTGCAGCTGCAACCTGGGACTGGTAGTCGGAGGCCCCCTCAGCTGGGCCACGCGCGCGTACAACGCCAGCGTCCTTAGGCTTGAGGTGGTGCGAAATCAAATCCAGCCGGGTACGAGCCGCAAGCGCGGTCTGTTCGTTGACCGCGGCCGCTTCCTTTGGGATGTCAAGCTCTGGGTCACGCTGCGCCGCCCGCTTGGCCCAGTGTTGCCCCTGGGGCTGGTCGCACAGAACCGCCAGAACAGAGTCCCCATCAGTGACCCGGCTCTCCTCGGCCAGGCGCACGACGGTCGCATGGTGGGTGAGCGCCGTCGCCCACGTCAGCTGGCCGACTGCCACAGCGACTGGCACGTAGCGCAAATAGGCCGCAGACCACTGGGCAATCGACCGAAAGCACCTCGGAGATGCAGTCGCCGCTCGCAGTGCCGCGCCAAGCTGCGAGATGGAAGACGTGGCCCTCGATTCCCACATGTCCTCCGCCAGGCCCATGCTTTTACCTCCCACCGCATCGGCTGGAAGCCACGCGGGGAGGACAGCATTGGCCGTCAAGTCCACGTACGTGAAGGGTGTCTTGCCGGCGCGCACCGCCGCCTTGGTGCCAGCAGCCAGCGCCGTCCACACTTGGAAGTCGTCCTGCATGTGGTACGGGAGCCCGTCGCACTTCGCAGCCTTCAGGAGGTCTGGCACGTTCACGTCGTCAGCGTTGGCGCTCATTGCCTTGGCAATCTCCGCCGCGCTGGCCTCAGACCCGAAGAGTTCCACGAGTGAGGGATCCAGACGCTCCGGCTGGGGCATGGCGTCCCTCGAAGCCCGAGCCTCCGACCCTCCTGCGCCCATGGCGTGCTCGGCGGAGGCAGCAGCTGCAGCAGCAGCCGCCGCTGCACGCCCGTGCACGCGCCTCGCGAAAGCACGCAACCCTGCGTTACCTCCGACCGCTTCCGCAACTTCAGCTGGGTCCGAGCCCTCAAGGTCCTTCGGACTCCTCAAGCCTCCTGCTGCCAGCTTCTCTGCGACCTCTTTGAGGGTCGCCTCAGGAAGCGGGTCGTCGTCGACCGACTGCAGGAAGGGGACCCAAGCTTCGGCTGACATGGTGGTACACTGTGGGCGTGCAGTGGACCCACCACGGAAAGCGAAACGGAGAGAGTCTAGAGCCAAAACGGCAATGGAACGGATCCTATCCCATCGCCCTTATGCAGAATCATTTGCAATGATTCTCCAAATATCGTACATCAGTATTGCGCATTAGTCTTGTACTGCGCTCACGGTTAAGAAGCCACCGCTTACGGTCAAGACCTCCCGTTAATTGGGGGGCCCTGTCTCCACGCCTGCCCCCGTAGTGTCAGAGATCCACAGCAATAGGTACGGGACGGGCACCCATGAACGAAATCACGCTGCCAATGGTACAAGGTAAGCAACGACCAAAACTCGAGTCAAAGGCGGCTGAATCGCGTGGTATGTTGTTTTGTCTGCAATGCGCGTTGCGCGCGTTATTTTTTTCTACGGGCTCGCATCAACCCGGTAACAGAAGAGACCATCCTGATTTACGGTATCACTGCATATACCATGCAACCCACGCGCACAAGTCGATGGCTGTAGACTCGGGCGACGGCGTGGCTGGGAGGGCGGCGGTGCATGCTCGTCGCATGTTGATCCTGTATAGGGGGCTCAACATGAATGTCTGGGGTGGGGTGGGGGGGGGGGGGGGCGGCGACCCGGATGGTTTTTCGCTGTGCCCAACTATGCACATTCTGCAGCATGTCATTGGAGACCATGTATCTGGGCTGCCTACATATTCTTCCTGGCGCTACGCGCGCGAGAGTGAAATCGGCGCGGCTGCGCGCCTAGCACAATCGTCCCACGTTTCAACCTTGCACAACTCAGCGCTGGAGAAATACAGGCTGCCGCCGTAGCTGCCGTAGCGAAGAACGCGCGTGAGCCACGCGACGGCCATCCTCTTCCTTTTCCTCCCTCTCTCCCTTTCTCCCTCTCGTCGCTCTTCTCCTCCTCCTCCTCCCCTCCTCCTCTTCCCTTCTCTCTCCCCCTCCCTCTCTCTCTCTCTCTCTCTCTCGCTCTCTCTCTCTCTCTCTCTCTTTCTCTCTCTGTCTCTTTCTTGTTCTCTCTCTCTCTCTCTCTCTCATTTTTTCCCCCCAACCATCCTGTGGTGTTGGGTCCTCGTTTTGAAGAGACGGTCCCCCGCGTCTCCTCCTCCTCCTCCTCCTCCTCCTCCTCCCTCCAGGGTTCGCATGCCTCCATTTCCCTCCAGTGGTAGGGAGCTCCACCGCCCCATGGCAGGGTTCGCATCCCCACCACCCATTTCGGCACACCCCTCACACGCTTCGTGGCCCCATAGGGAGCTCCACCGAAGGCCCCAGTGGCAGGGTTCGCATGCCTCCCCACCACCCATTCGGCACACCCCTCACACGTTTCGTGGCCCCATAGGGAGCTCCACCGAAGGCCCCAGTGGCAGGGTTCGCATGCCTCCCCACCACCCATTTCGGCACACCCCTCAC
>CAUYUJ010019170.1:1397231-1509731 GCA_963575745.1 Prorocentrum cordatum | reverse complement strand
GCGCAGCTGGCGCGGTGGCTGGCGCAGAACGTGGATGAATAGGGTTTCTGTCCATTTCTGCGCGGCTCGGACGCAAGAGCTCAAGTGCGAGCTGGGCGCCGCGAAGTCCGCCGAAGTGTCGTCGTTGCGCGCGGTCGAATGCGGGGCCCACTCGGCGTTCGGACCCCGCGCTGCGGGCCGAACATATGTCGCAGCCGGCGAACAGAGCGGCTACTCTCCCAGACGGCTGGCTGACGCGGGTAAAAGAACGCCAGATCGTTGGGAGACGCTGGCATCGGTGGGGGCACGGCTGCTGGCGCGGACTGCGGCGGCCACGCATGCGGCTCGATTCGCGCGGCGCGCTGATGCCGAGTGCTGAGACTGATGGCATGTCGGCCCAGCTCGGCATTTGCACGTCGACAAGTGGGCTCGCTGGCATAACGACTCTGGCATTGACGTCGCTTGCCCAGTCGCGCCCTCGAAATAGCCCCACCGGGGAAGCGCCAGTCACTCCGGCCCAGCGCGGCGGCGTCGGCGGCGGCGGCGCTGCGGATACGGCTGGAACCACGGGCGCCGCAGCTGTTGCAGGCGGCGCGGCCCCTACTCCTACCGCGCGGAAGTTTGCCCCATCCACCGCTTGAGCAGAGCCCTGGCGCGCGCGGCCAATGAGGTCGCCCACCTCCCGGCGCAGTCGCCGAAATACGGCCGCAAATTCGTTGGGCGCAGCCGATGGGGACTATCAAGTACCCGCCCAACTTGACCAATGGCTCTGACCAGATGCCTGCCAGGAGCCGTCGGACGAAGCAATTGGAGCTTCTGCGTCTGGCGCTGCAGCTGGCGCTGGCCGCGTAGCTGCGTAGCTACCGAAGTCGAAGTCGGCTGGCCGCCGTTCCAAGGATCGGCGCTCTGCGCGGGCCCGTCACTGGACCCCAACGCCGCGGGCTCGGCCATCTCGCAGGTGTCTCCGGCCACCCAGACCGGGCGCGCACCTGGACCTAGCGGTTGAGCGGCTGGCCCAGGCGCTCCGCGACGCCCCACGTGCGCGGGAGGAGCGTCGAGAAAGAGGGCGCACCATTGCCGGGGCCGACGGGAACGGTCGCGCGCGAAGTGCTGTTCTGAGTCGAACTCGCGGCGCTTGAGACGCACCCCGCCCGGGCCCAGCGGCTTCCCCTGTTGGCCAAATCACAAATCCACCGGCCAAATGCATGACTGCCCCCTCGCCCCTGCCACGCCTTCAGGTCTCGCGCGCGTCGTCGTCGGACAAGTCGGCCACGGGGGGCGCGGTGGCCCTTCCCTCGGCCCTTGCCCGCGCGATCGATGACCCTTCGCGCGCTGCGCGCGGGCTCGGTGCACTTCGAGCGGCGCCATCCGGGCTCGGCACGCTCGCGGGCCCTAAAGAAATGCGCACCGCGCTGTCCCATGGGAACACTGCGCAGCTCGGGGTCGTCCGCGGCGATTGCTCCCTGGCCCCGCCTTTTGGCCATGCTGTGCGCGAGGTAGGTCATGGGCGGCGCTGGGTCGCCGCTGATATGGCCACCTTGGACGAGAATAGCAAGCGGCCGCTCAGGCACGCTCTCGCGAGCCATTCCGCTCGGCGAAACTCGTTGGAATCTGAGTTCGCCACCGACCTTACCTCCCGCACCCAGCCTGGGAAAGGGGGCGCGGGCCTGCTGCTCAGGCCCCCAGATGCGGAGGCGTTGCGCGCTGCCGCAACTGCAACCGCCCGCGCCAACGCAGGCGACGAGCTGATGGCAGCGGCCGCGCCCACTTCGATGGTCTCCCATCCAGAGTGGAGCCCCATCCAGGTGGTGAGGGGGCGCGACGGCCCTGGTACCCGCCAGCGGTGGCTCTCTGGTAGTGATCCTCAGAGCCGTCGTGGGCATCTGTCCCTGGCATGCTCCTCCTCATCACCGCATTGGGTCCCCATTCTCTTATCGCGCGATTGGCGCTAGGACTGCGCTCGGAGCGCTCCGCCACGCAATTGCATATGATATCGTCTTGTTTCGGGCTGTCACTGTACTGAGCACTGCCAGCAGCACGGTAGCCAAGAGGAGTGTGCATGGGTATCCTGGTTTGTCAGAGAGCAGGACGAACACTCCCGAACTACTGGACGGGTCGCCCGGAAGGGTGGCCACATAGTTGCCTGGCTCTCCTTGGCATCCCCGTTCCTGTCTGCACGCTTCTCCCCTGGTTTCCACGACACACTTGCGGACAACTCGGGGGGCCTTGCCGACGCCAGCGATGTGGGCGTCGGATCGAACGGCTGCTTGACATGGTCGGCTACTCTCACATGCGGATGCATTGGGGGCGATGCGTCTTTTGCCGCTTGCCCCGAGGATTTCCGCAACATGGTTCCGAACAGGTCGGGGCCCTGTGCTGACACCGTGAACGTGGAAGTCGGATCGCTCGACGGTGCGACTTCGACGCCAGCACTCATAGGCAACTGCCGAGACGACGGAAGGACCCTGACCATTTCAGGTGCAGCCCGAAAAAATCTGAAGGGAAGGGCAGCTGGGCGGGCGGCGCGGTCCTTTTCGCGCGCGCTCTTGGACCTATAGATGCGATGGGTCTGCTGCGCCGTTGGTGGCGGCAAGGCCTGACTGGTCCCGCCGTCCCTTCGGAGGACGGCGTTTGCCTGGCGAAGTGCATAACCAGCGCGAGCACGATGCGGGACGTGTCGCCGCGAGCACGCGGGGAAGCCTCGTGGGCCATAACTGGTGCGAGCGGTCGCGGAGCAGGCTGCTCCGCTACGCGTATGGAGCCAATTTTTTACGGGGCGAACAACATGAGGCAACCTGAGAATATCACGGGCACAAGGCCTGGCTGGACTAGGGGGGACAGTGAACAGGGACACATGCAAGGGATTGTTGGCAAGGTCCCGTTCGAGACGGAGAGGGATGTGGGAGGGAGAGGACGAGGCGGCGGAGGAGGAAGAGGACGCGACACCGCCGACAAGACACATGGAAAACTAATGTGATGAGGGAGGAGGGGTCCGACACCGTCATGATCCACCAGGAAAGTGGTTGGCTTTCGGACGCAGGCGCACGTCTAGTAAAGCCCCTACCCCGTGAATTGATGTCATTAGTTTATGCTCAATCAGCGGTGCCTTCTAAAATTCTGCAGACGATTGAACACCTGGCCGTCCCTGCGGAAGTGTTTCCGGATCACGCATGTCGCACGTCCACGTGCACGACTGCTTGTAGCACGGTTTATTACAGCATCAGCAGCGCGTGCTGGGATGATACATCGTATCCTCCTGTTATTCCTCCCTCCCTCCCCCCTCCTCCCGCGCAACTTCTTTTCCAACCTCGGTGCGGACAGCGGGGGACCAGCAGCTTGAGGCGAGAGAAGGAGGAGGCGCGCCAGTAGCATCAGGAAGAGGATGAAGGGACGGGAAGCGACGACGGCAAAACTTCTTGAAGCACGACAATGACGACGACAACGACGACGACGACGACGGTCACGACGGTGAGGAAAACGACGACGGCGACGACGACGACGACCCACAAGCGCCTCCGCCGACCGCATGGCTTGGTCGCTGCCCGTGCTGGCCCCGCGGAAGGCCACGCCCATGACCGCGAGCCACCGCTCGTCGTCGTGGGGCCGCTCCTCGGAAACGGGTGGCAATCGTCGTGACCGTCGTCGCCGTCGCTGCGGCCGTCACCGACTTCGTCGTCGCTCAAGTGCCTAAGCGCACCAGACGCGCCTGAAGCGCGGGATGCGACCTGTGCGCCAGGTTTGCTGCGTGCGCGACGCGCGCAGACATGTGCCAAGAGTGCCATTGCACGAGCCAGCACACATCGGAAAATGTGTCGACACTCCAGCCATCCCCGTCCAAGCACAATACGAACATACGTCGGCGTGTCCAACAAGGTGTATGGTATGCGTGTGCGTGAGAGAGCGCACCCGTAATATCGTTGATGAATGGTCAACGGTCAACGTACAACCGACATTTTGGCCCACCTCCCGTACCCTAGCAAAAACAAACGTAACCGTGTCCAACGTTTGCCACAACGTTGCCTTAGAAAGCGTGTTGCTCTTTTTGGTAAGAGTGGTGGGGCGTACCCTCATTACTCCGGGTTGGTGACAAGTCGAGAAATCTAGAACCGAAGATAGTCTGAGGATGAAAGAACAGCCCAGAGGATTAGCAGGGGCCGAAAAAAAGAGATGTGAGGATGATCTCGAAGTTCCCATAGGTCCCTGGAGCGATCCAGACATCTCTGCAAGCCTCTACGGCAAGCTGGAAACCTGGATCACCACTCCTCCTCCGCATCCTTCTTCGCCTCCCCCTCCCCGTTCCGACTCCTCCGGGGTTACCATATCCACGACCTGATAGGTCATTCCCGCCGTACTCATTGTTCCCAACAATCCTGTGGTATTGGGTCCTCGTTTTGAAGAAACGGTTCCCGCGTTCACTCCTCTCGCTGCCCCCTCCCTTTTCCTCCTCGCATCATCATCAGCTTCATCATCACCATCATCAGTAGCATCATCATCATCAGCATCAGCATCATCATCATCATCATCATCATCATCAGCATCGTCACCATCATCGCTATCGCCAGTTTTGGCACACCCCTCACACGCTTCGTGGCCACATCAGGGGGCTCCACCGAAGGCCCAAGCGTCAGCGTTCGCATGCTCCCACCGCAAGCATTCTTGGCACACCCCTGGCACGCTTCGTGGCCCCATAGAAGAGCCCCACCGAAAGGCCCAAACGCCAGCGTTCGCATGCGCTCACCGCACACATGTTGGCACACCCCTCACATGTTCTGGGGCCCCACGTGGAACCCCACCGAAGGCCCAAGCGTCAGCGTTCGCAAGCGCCCACCGCACCCATTTTGGCACACCACTCACACGTTTCGGCGCCCCACAGGGAGCCCCTCCGAGGGCCCGCATGCAAGCGCTCGCTTGCGCCAGCCGCACCCATTGTGGCACACCCCGCATACGTTTCGTCGCCCCACAGGGAGCCCCAACGAAGGCAAAACATGCCAGCAGTCGCACGCGCCCACCACACCCATCGTGGCACACCCTTCACACATTTCGGGGCCTCATGGGGAGCCCCACCGACGGCCAAAATGCCAGCGTTCGCATGCGCCCACCGCGCCCATTTTGGCACGCCCTTCACACGTTTCGTGGCCCCACGAGGAGCCCAACCGAAGGCCCACATGCCAGCGCTCGCATGCATTCATCGCACCTATTTTGGAACCCCCCTCACACGCTCCGGGGCTCCATAGGGAGCCCAGCCGAAAGCCCAAATGCGAGCGTCTTCCCGCACGTTTCGCGACACTTCAAAGAGCCGTACCGGGAGCCCAAAAGCCAGCGCTCGCAAACGCCCAGCCCAATGAGGAGATCCCCCGAAGGCGATACCCCCAACGACGGCATTCACAACTGCATATGGTTGGGTCCTTCGCCAGGACAATTGTTTTCTTTTTGGCGTCTTGCTTGTTTGCGTCCTTCTATTGCTCGCTGTCCTTCTCTCCCTTTCTTTGTTCCTCCTTTCTTTCCCCCTCCAATAATCGCGCTCCACTTCGAAGATGGCACGTACGAGTTGCGAAAAGCAAACTGGAGGCCACGCAAGACCAATATGCCACAGGCGAGCCCGCGCGCGAAACCTTGGCTTGTGCATCACAGTGGCGCAGAGCCATCCTAGAAGGACGAGGACGACGAGGAGGGGGACAAGGAAGAAGGAAGGGTAGGGAAGAGGGGGGCGGAAGCTCGAACAGTAGCCCGCAACGCGCATCGCTGCGCTGCGCGCTCCCAGAACAACACACAAATCAGAGATCTGCAGAAGTGGGAGGTATCTTGGGATGTGCCTTACAAAGATCTGCCACCGTACCGTCGTCCCGGGGTGCAATGTCATCAGGTAGTTGCGTGTGCAAGGTTTGGAGAGAAAGAGAGGGAGAGAAAGAGAGAGAGAGAGAGAACAAAAGAAAACTGGCGACGTTCCAAACCCCTGCGCAATGCAGGGCAGGAGTAGCTCGGGAGGTTTGACGAGAAGGCGGCGACGCGACATGGACGCACACACGTCTGCGAGCGGCATTCGGAAGGTTAGCAGGCCCCGAATCAACGGAAATACGATGACTAACTAAATGAACCCCTGAGTCACTAAGGAAGACGCAAGATCTAAAAGGAGACGGTGGGTAAGGGGCTTGAAACGTCGGCGGGGCAACAACGACATGACATGGCCCCCCGCGGACGGCGAGGCACCGGGCAGGTGTACGCAGTGCCATACTCCGCTGGACCCACCAGCAGCCCTCGAAAGTGGCGAGCCCACCAGCAACGCTCGAAAGTGACGACAAGTTCGCAGATCGCACTCCCCCAAGGACGGGGAGGTCCCGCTCAGGTCCGCGCGGTGCCTCACCCCGCTGGACCCACCAGCAGCCCTCGAAACTGGCGACAGGTTCGCAGATCGCAGCCCCCCAGGAACGGGGAGGTCCCGCTCAGGTCCGCGCGGTGCCTCACCCCGCTGGACCCACCAGCAGCCCTCGAAACTGGCGACAGGTTCGCAGATCGCAGCCACCCAGGGACGGGGAGGTCCCGCTCAGGTCCGCGCGGTGCCTCACCCCGCTGGACCCACCAGCAGCCCTCGAAACTGGCGACAGGTTCGCAGATCGCAGCCCCCCAGGGACGGGGAGGTCCCGCTCAGGTACGCGCGGTGCTTCACCCCGCTGGGCACACCAGCAGCCCTCGAAAGTGGCGACAGGTTCGCAAATCGCAGCCACCCAGGGACGGGGAGGTCCCGCTCAGGTCCGCGCGGTGCCTCACCCCGCTGGACCCACCAGCAGCCCTCGAAACTGGCGACAGGTTCGCAGATCGCAGCCCCCCAGGGACGGGGAGGTCCCGCTCAGGTCCGCGCGGTGCCTCACTCCGCTGGGCACACCAACAGCCCTCGACGGTGGCGACAGGTTCGCAGATCGCAGCCACCCAGGGACGGGGAGGTCCCGCTCAGGTCCGCGCGGTGCCTCACCCCGCTGGACCCACCAGCAGCCCTCGAAACTGGCGACAGGTTCGCAGATCGCAGCCCCCCAGGGACGGGGAGGTCCCGCTCAGGTCCGCGCGGTGCCTCACTCCGCTGGGCACACCAACAGCCCTCGACGGTGGCGACAGGTTCGCAGATCGCAGCCCCCCAGGAACGGGGAGGTCCCGCTCAGGTCTGCGCGGTGCCTCACTGCGCTGGACCCACCAGCAGCGCTCGACAGTGGCTGCACTCGCAGATCGCAGCCCGCCAGGGACGGGGAGATCCCGCTCAGGTCCGCGCGATGCCTCACTCCGCTGGACCCACCAGCAGCCCTCGAAACTGGCGACAAGTTCGCAGATCGCAGCCTCACAGGGAGGTCCCGCTCAGGTTCGCGCGGTGCCTCACCCCACTGAACCCACCAGCAGCGCTCAAAACTGGCGACAGGTTCGCAGATCGCAGCCCCCCAGGGACGGGGAGGTCCCGCTCAGGTACGCGCGGTGCTTCACCCCGCTGGGCACACCAGCAGCCCTCGAAAGTGGCGACAGGTTCGCAAATCGCAGCCACCCAGGGACGGGGAGGTCCCGCTCACGTCCGCGCGGTGCCTCACCCCGCTGGACCCACCAGCAGCCCTCGAAACTGGCGACAGGTTCGCAGATCGCAGCCCCCCAGGGACGGGGAGGTCCCGCTCAGGTCCGCGCGGTGCCTCACTCCGCTTCAGCCCTCGGTGGCGACAGGTTCGCAGATCGCAGCCCCCCAGGGACGGGGAGGTCCCGCTCAGGTCCGCGCGGTGCCTCACCCGCTGGACCCACCAGCAGCCCTCCACAGTGGCGACAGGTTCGCAGATCGCAGCCCCCCAGGAACGGGGAGGTCCCGCTCAGGTCCGCGCGGTGCCTCACCCCGCTGGACTCACCAGCAGCCCTCCACAGTGGCGACAGGTTCGCAGATCGCAGCCCCCCAGGAACGGGGAGGTCCCGCTCAGGTCCGCGCGGTGCCTCACCCCGCTGGACCCACCAGCAGCCCTCCACAGTGGCGACAGGTTCGCAGATCGCAGCCCCCCAGGGACGGGGAGGTCCCGCTCAGGTCCGCGCGGTGCCTCACCCCGCTGGACCCACCAGCAACCCTCCACAGTGGCGACAGGTTCGCAGATCGCAGCCCCCCAGGAACGGGGAGGTCCCGCTCAGGTCCGCGCGGTGCCTCACCCCGCTGGACCCACCAGCAGCCCTCCACAGTGGCGACAGGTTCGCAGATCGCAGCCCCCCAGGGACGGGGAGGTCCCGCTCACGTCCGCGCGGTGCCTCACCCCGCTGGACCCACCAGCAGCCCTCGACAGTTGCGACAGGTTCGCAGATCGCAGCCCCCCAGGAACGGGGAGGTCCCGCTCAGGTCCGCGCGGTGCCTCACTCCGCTGGGCCCACCAGCAGCCCTCCACAGTGGCGACAGGTTCGCAGATCGCAGCCCCCAGGCAAGGCAAGAGGAGACAAGGATGGGGGGGCGGTAGGCGGGAGGCAGGACGCGGGAGGCGGGAGGTAGTGCTCAATGCAAGACAAATACCCAGCCAAGGAGGGTTGGGGAAAAGAGATGGGCAGAGACAACGAGAGAAAAGGATAACGAGGGAGAGAGAGAGAGTGATAGAACGAGAGAGAGATAATCAGTGAAGCGAAAACATATCGAAAGGGATCGCAATCCATGAAGATGGTGAGTCAACACTCAATGTGGACAGCAAGGAGGTGAGAGGACGAGAGGAAGAGAGAGAGAGAGAGATAGCGACGTAATACATATATATAGAGAGAGATGAAGAGAATGAACGAATGGGAGAAAGAAAAGGAGAGAGAAAAGAGAGAGGGAGGAGGGGAGGGAGGGAGAGAGAGGGATAGAGAGAGGGGAAAACAACACAAATAATGAGAGAGAGAGAGAGATAGACGGGGAGAGGGTGGAGGGTGACCAAGTGAGCAATTGGAGGCCGCCCATGCAGACCGAACAGATAAAACTTCAACGATCCATCGGCGACACCGGGATGGAACAAGAATCTGTCCGATCGACCCGTTGAGAACGACGGCACGAAGCCCGCAGGCGAGGAAGACATCGGCCTCGAGGATCGCTTCGGCATGGGTGACACACCAACATCCAGTAGCGCGAGACCCTGGCCAGCAACGCGCTTGAGCATCTCGCCGCGGAGCCGACGCTTAGCGATCCTTGTCCTTCTCGCTGTCGACGCCCGCCGTGACCGAAGGTCATCCCGTCGATCGGGAGTCGACAGGACAACCCAATCGCGACGTCCTTCAGGGCGAGCCTTGCGTCGTCGGCAATTTGTCCCTGCAGCCTGCATTTACGTTAGTACCACCACCTCAGTGGCGAGGCCAGAAAGCTCTTCACTGGAACCTCGATCGGGCGGTCCTTCGCGCCGACGTCGCAGACCGCGGCCGCGCCAGCGCGTGACCCGCCGACAGCAGCCTCCATCAGAGAATCCTCCCAGCCTCGGGTGCAGAGGCAGTCAGGACGTGGTCACCCCTGTGCGCTCCGTCCGGGAGTTTGAAGCTTGAGCCAGGCTGGACATGAACGACTCACTCCTGCACTGGGAGTCACGACGGTATGCACATCTGAAAATAAGAAATAAGAGGGACGCTCGCAACGAGGAAGGGGGAAGACAAGCAGGAGGGACAGGAGGTGGATCATGGTCGCGTCTAGGAGAAGGGGGAAGGAGGGAGGACAGGAATGAGGGAGGAGGGTACGGGGATGAGGGGGACAAGGGGGAAAACGGGGAGGAAGAGGAGGAAGAAGGGAGAGGAAATTCTCGACATCCTCCTCCTACTCCTCTTCCTCTTTCATGTCCTTCTCGTCGCGAGAAGGCGGGGGACGACGGGGAGAACGGGGGAGGACTGGAAGGAGAGGGAGGCGGGGGAGGAGGAAGAACGATTGAGAACGGAAATGAGGGGGAGGATCGGGGAGGGACGAAGAAGACGGGGAGACGGACAAGATTCCCGCCGTCCTCCTCCCTCCTTCTCGTCAAGAGAACGTGGGCAAGGACGGGAAGAGGACGTAAGGGGTGCGCGCGAGCGCGAGCGCGGGCGAGCTCCTGCATCCACTGCGCGCACTGCACCTTTGCCGTCATCCACGCCAGCGCGACGTTCCTCGCACCGCCGCCGTCGTTCGGCGTCGCAGTTTTCGTCTTCGTCCATCGACGTCGTCGACTTCGTCGTCGTCGTCGTTTTCGTCGTCGTCGTCGTCACTCGTCGTCGTTGTCATCTGTCGTCGTCGACCGTTATCATCGTCGTCGTCTGTGGTCGTATTCGTCAATTGTCGTCGTCGTCGTCGTCGCCGTCTTCGTGTTGGTCGTCATCCGCCGACGCCGTCGTCGTCATGCGCTGTCGTCAACCGTTGACATCGTCGTCATAGTGCGTGGTCCGTCGTCGGTTGTCCGTTGGTGTCGTCGCAACTCGGTGGGGCAGAATGGTGGATGCTGGCTGGGAAAGAAATCGTGAGGAGGAGGAGCGAAGAGGAGGAAAAGGGGTAGGTGTAAGGATGAGGGGTTGGACGTTCATGGATTCATGGTCCTTTGAGGGTCTCTGGAAGGATCCTGGGATCTCCAGAGGTCCCCGAAGACTTCCAACGAGCTTAGAAACGACCTCCAGGGACCTCCTGGGACTTCCGCCGGGAGAGACGGCGAGAGAGGCGCGAGAGGGTGAGGAGAAGGAGGAGGAGGAGGAGAAATGATTAGGGGTGGAAAGAGAGAAAAGAAGAGGAAGCGAGGTGCCAGATGGGCAGTGCCCTGTGGGCAACCCTCTGTTGGCTGTCACTTGCGATTTCTGGATGCCGCCATGGTGCTCTAAAGTCGAGCCGGTAACACAAGGTAAGCTACGCAAGGAACGGAGCCCCGAGTGGGCCCAGACAGAGCCTGTCTGCACAAGGAGCGCTGGTGGAACAATCATGGAAGGACCCCCCGACACCGAGCCCCTTCCGGCCCCGAACCTGTTCTTATGTCAGCGTCTTCACTGTATAAGTGGTGCACTGAGGCTGGTGCTCAGCGCCCTGTGATGGCCCAGACTGGTGTGATGTCTGGTTGCCGCCTTGGTGCCTGTGTGGTACCCTGTGAGGTGGTGCGTGTGCAATGTTGGCTCACTCTCGGAATCATGGCTGCCGCATTGGTGTCCTGTAGATGGTGCCCTAAGGCTGGCGCCCTGTTGCGATTTCTGGCTGCTTCTCTGGTACCGCCTGGATGGAGCCCTGTAAGCTGGTGCACAATACTTCATATCTTGTGGTGCCCCTGTTGCCGCGATGTACGGCTGCGACTTGCAAATGCTGCGCAACATAGCTTGCACATCGCAATTACGAGAAACTTAAAAAACTGGGAAACGCAACCGCAACCACTGCAACAACTAGAAAGTCGCAGAAACAATAGGAACGAAGTATTGTCTGAAGTGTCGCAGAGATGAGTAAGAATAGAGGTTGTGATTGCAGGGCTGGGAATAAGGCAGTGGACGTCGAAGAAATAGTGATGGTCGTAGTCGTAGCCGTAGTCGAGGTAGTCGCATTAGTATATTTGTTTAAGTGAATGATAGTAGTAGTAGTAGTAGTAGTAGTAGTAGTAGTAGTAATAGTAGTAGTAGTAGTAGTAGTAGCAGTAGTAGTAGTAGTAGTAGTAGTCGTAGTAGTAGTAGTGGTAGTAGTAGTAGTAGTAGTAGTCGTAGTAGTCGTAGTAATAGTAGTAGTAGTAGTAGTAGTAGTATAGTAGTAGTAGTAGTAGTAGTAGTAGTAGTAGTAGTAGTAGTAGTAGTGGTAGTAGTAGTAGTACTACTACTAGTAGTAATAGTAGTAGTGGTAGTAGTAGTAGTTGTTGCAGTAGTAGTAGTAGTAGTAGTAGTAGTAGTAGTAGTAGTACTCGTTAGTAGTAGTAGTAGTAGTAGTAGTAGTAGTAGTAGTAGCACTCGTAGTAGTAGTAGTAGTAGTAGTAGTAGTAGTAGTAGTAGTAGTAGTAGTAATGGTAGTAGTAGTAGTAGTAGTGGTAGTGGTAGTACTAGTGGTAGTAGCAGTAGCCGTAGTAGAGATACGATTGGTAGCAGTAGTAGTAGTAGTAGTAGTAGTAGTAGTAGTAGTAGTAGTAGTAGTAGTAGTAGTAGTAGTAGTAGTAGTAGTAGTAGTAGTAGTAGTAGTAGTAGTAGTAGTAGTAGTAGTAGTAGTAGTAGTAGTAGTAGTAGTAGTAGTAGTAGTAGTAGTAGTAGTAGTAGTAGTAGTAGTAGTAGTAGTAGTAGTAGTAGTAGTAGTAGTACTAGTAGTAGTAGTAGTAGTCGTAGTAGTAGTAGTAGTAGTAGTAGTAGTAGTAGTAGTAGTAGTAGTAGTAGTAGTAGTAATCGTACTGGTACAAGTACGAGTGTTATAACTCGGTCCGACCTGTACTCGCAGGTTGCCCGAGTTCAAATGGTCCGACCTGTGCTCGCAGGTTGCCTGGGGGCTGAACGATCCAGAGTGGGCGGGCTACACCAAGAAGCAGCGGAATAAGGCCAGCAGGCAGCGCCTGGCGACCGCGCGCGAGGAACTGGCGGCCTATGAGCGCCGCCACAACCTCCGGGAGGGCAGCCTCACGGGCGGCGGGGGTGGTACCGGGGTCGCCCCGCGTGCCACTCCCGTCCGCACCGCCAGTGCCCCCCCAGCTGGCTCGGCCCGCGGCAGCCAGGACCCGCCACCACCGCCTGCTGGAGCCCCGCCAGCGGCCATCATGGCCCCGCCGCCGCCGCCGCTGATGGCGCCCCCTGCGGTGCCGCCGCCGCCGACGGACCCGCTCCCACAGCAGATCCCTAATGTCGCTGCCCTGAACGTGGCCCTCGGTGAGGATCTCGAACGCCAGATCTTTGGGCCCTCAGGGCGGGCGGGCGGCAGTGGCGACCTCGGGGGAGAAGTGCAAGCGCTGCCGTCGCAGGTCTTCGCAGCCATTGCGCAAGGAACAGGCCAGTCCGCCTGAACGCTGAGACTCTGCAGGCCCCCAGCATCGTATACTTCTAAGCCCTCGGGGAGGCTACGTGAGTCCATGTTAAGATCCCGAGCCTGCCACTCTCAAGGATGCTGAGCCTGTCTGCTCGCTTACGCTCCAGCTTTAGCAACGCCGCCTTGCCAGCTTGCGCGGGTGCGCCCACAGTGGTGCCCCCCCTCGCGCCGCGGGCCCTGGTGCTTAGGCCTCCGCTCTTCGCACGGTCAACTGTGCGCCTAGCCACTCTGGCTTGCCATTTTGGCTTGCCATCCTGGCCTCCTCTCGCGCCTACTTGCGCTGTTGGCCTGTCTGGCGGTACTGGGGTCGCCCCGTGCGCTGCCGTGACGCCGCTGTGCGCCTAGCCACTTTGGCTTGCCATCCTGGCCTCTTCTCGCGCCTACTCGCGCTAGTTGGCCTCGATGGCGGTACTGGGGTCGCCCCGTGTGCTGCTGTGCCGCCGCTGTCGCTTTACTTTGGGCCGTAGGGACCAGCTGCCCTCGGATAAGCGCCCGCCGCTGCATGCACGTCAGACCCGCCATTTCACCCAGAAGAGGTGTTCGCTACATACTGGAAATGAGGCAGCCACAAGGACGCTCTTCCGAAGGCGGTTGAGCCGTGGTGATGTGGTGCACGGGAAGTAGCAGTAGTAGTGGTAGTAGTAGTAGCCGTAGTAGAAGTAATATTAGTAGCAGTAGTGGTAGTAGTAGTAGTAGTAGTAGTAGTAGTAGTAGTAGTGGTAGTAGTAGTAGTAGTAGTAGTAGTGGTAGTAGTAGTAGTAGTAGTAGTAGCAGTAGTAGTAGTAGTAGTACTATCAGTAGTAGTAGTAATAGTAGTAGTAATAATCGTACTGGTACAAGTACGAGTGATATAACTAGTAGTAGTAATCGTAGTAGAAGTAGTAGGAGTAATGGTTGTAGTAATGATAGTAGCAGTAGTAGCAATAACAGTAGTAGTAGTAGTAGTAGTAGTAGTCGTAGTACTAGTAGTACTAGTAGTAGTAGTAGTAGTTGTTGTTGTTGTTGTAGTAGTTGTTGTAGTAGTTGTAGTAGTAGTATCGGTATTCGGGGGAATAGTCGTAGTAGTCAAAATAGTGGTAGTAGTAGCAGTAGTAGCAGTAGTAGTAGTAGTAGTAGTAGTAGTAGTAGTAGTAGTAGCAGTAGTAGTAGTAGAAGTAGTGGTAGTAGTAGTAGTAGTAGTCGCAGTCGTAGTCATAGTAGTAAGAGTAGTCGCAGTAGCAGTAGAAATAAATTATCCTGGCGAAAGACCCAACCATATGCAGTTGTGAGTGCCGCAATTGTGAGTACCTTCTTCGGTGGCGCTCCCTATGGGGCCACGAACCGCATGAGGGGCATGCCGAAATATGGCGGGGAACACAACGCAAAGGAATACGATAGGTCAGATTACGAAAGAATGAACGCGGGTGAGCCAGAGCGCGAGAGAGTCTGAGTGTGAATGGGTCTGCGTGGGGGTGAGTATATTTGCATGAATGCGATCTTGGCCACGCCTAGTGTAAATGTATATGAATGTGAATGGCTCGAGCATGCCTGTCCGAACACTTGTGACACTGGGCGTGGCCGCCGCAGGCAGCTTCCGCGGGAACCCCGACGGCAGCGCCCGCGCGCCGCGACGCCCATGTCGGCACGCCCCTCACGGGGGTCGCACCCGCTTCCGTCCCTTCTTTTCCCCCCTCTTTGCCTGCGCGCTCCAAAAATCCAAAGCTGCGGGCGCAGAGCAGCGCGGAGTCCCCGCGACGCGCGCAGGTCGCCGCGGAGGGGTCCCAGCGACGCGCGCAGGTCGTCCGCTGCGCGGAGCACAGAGAGCTAGCCGGCCGGCTGATTGCGGGCAAGGCTCCGGCCGCTGGGCAGAGCGACGACGGGCGAGCGAGGCGCTGAGCAGAGCGCCGCGCGGAATCCCCGCGACGCGCGCTGGTCGCCCCGAGAGGGTCCCAGCGACGCGCGCGGGTCGTCCGCGGCGCGAGGCCGAACAATTATGCGGGCAGTCGAGAGAAGGCGCGGCTCGGGGGGGGCGCTCCTCAGGTCAGGCCTCGCGGATAAACTCGGTGAAGCCGAGCTCCCTGGCGAGGGCTGGTCTGCGGCGCCATGTGGGGCGCGCCACTTGGACCTGAGATGGAGCTCCCTGTGGGGCCACGAAACGCGTGAAGGGGTGCCATGCGAACTGCACCACTGGGACCTTAGGTGCAACTCCCTGAGGGGCCACGAAACGTGTGAGGGGTGTGCCAAAAAAGGGCGGCGGCGCCATGCGAGCTGCGCCACTTGGACCTCAGGTGGAGCTCCCTGAGGGCCCACGAAATCTGAGGGGTGTGCCAAAATGGGGCGGTGGCGCCATGCGAGCTGCGCCACTTGGACCGAAAATGGAGTTCCCTATGGGGCCACGAAACGTGTGAGGGGTGTGCCAACAAGGGGCGGTGGCGCCATGCGAGCTGCGCCACGTGGACCTTAGGTGGAGCTCCCTATGGGGCCACGAAACGTGTGAGGGGTGTGCCAAAAGGAGCTCCCTGAGGGGCCACGAAATCTGTGAGGGGTGTGCCAAAATGGGGCGGTGGCGCCATGCGAGCTGCGCCATTTGGACCGTAGATGGAGCTCCCTATGGGGCCACGAAACGTGCGAGGGGTGTGCCACAATCGGGCGGTGGCGCCATGCGAGCTGCGCCACTTGGACCTTAGGTGGAGCTCCCTATGGGGCCACGAAGCGTGCGAGGGGTGTGCCAAAATGGGTGTGCGGGACGCATGCGGGCACACCCACTGGGACCTTCGGTGGAGCTCCGTATGGGGCCACGAAAGGTGCGATGATGGCGACGAGGACAACGATGATGGTGATGACGACGATGATGGTGATGATGACGATGATGGTTATGATGGCGGCCATGATGTTGATGCTGATGACGATGATGATGATAATGATGATGAAAATGATGATGACGATGATGATGATAATGATGATGATGACGATGAGGATGATAGGAGGGGAGAGGAGGCGGAGGAGGAGAGGAGGAGGAAGGAGACGCGGGGCACCGTCTCTTCAAAACGAGGACCCAACACCACTGGATGGTTGGGAAAAATAGTAGTAATAGAAATTGTAGTAGTACTCGTAATCGTACTCGTAGTGACACTAGCGGTAGTAGCTGCAGCGGCACCAGTCGTAGAAGAAACTTATCCTGGCGAAAGACCCAACCATATGCAGTTGTGAGTGCCGCAATTGTGAGCACCTTCTTCGGTGGCGCTCCCTATGGGGCCACGAACCGCATGAGGGGTATGCCGAAATATGGCGGGGTACACAACGCAAAGGAGTACGGTAGGTCAGATTGCGAAAGAATGAACGCGGGTGAGCCAGAGCGCGAGAGAGTCTGAGTGTGAATGGGTCTGCGTGGGAGTGAGTATATTTGCATGAATGCGATCTTGGCTACGCCTAGTGTTAAATGTATATGAATGTGAATGGCTCGAGCATGCCTGTCCGAACACTCGTGACACTGGGCGTGGCCGCCGCAGGCAGCTTCCGCGGGAACCCCGACGGCAGCGCCCGCGCGCCGCGACGCCAATGTCGGCACGCCCCTCACGGGGGTCGCACCCGCTTCCGCCCCTTCTTTTCCCCCCTCTTTGCCTGCGCGCTCCAAAAATCCAAAGCTGCGGGCGCAGAGCAGCGCGGAGCCCCCGTGGCGCGCGCAGGTCGCCGCGGAGGGGCCCCAGCGACGCGCGCAGGTCGTCCGCTGCGCGGAGCACAGAGAGCTAGCCGGCCAGCTGATTGCGGGCAAGGCTCCGGCCGCTGGGCAGAGCGACGACGGGCGAGCGAGGCGCTGAGCAGAGCGCCGCGCGGAATTCCCGCGACGCGCGCCGGTCGCCCCGAGAGGGTCCCAGCGACGCGCGCGGGTCGTCCGCGGCGCGAGGCCGAACAATTATGCGGGCAGTCGAGAGAAGGCGCGGCTCGGGGGGGCGCCCCTCAGGTCAGGCCTCGCGGATGAACTCGGTGAAGCCGAGCTCCCTGGCGAGGGCCGTCGCCTCCCTCCTGCGCCGCTTCGTGCGCGCTGCAAACTGCTCCAGCTGCTTTCGCAGGCCCTCCGGCGGCCCTGCCAGGAAGAACTCGATGCGCGGCGCCCGCATGAGCAGGAGGTCCTCGTGGCGCGTGGCGCGCGAGAGCAGCGCATAAAGCTCCAGCCACCAGTCGTCGTCCTCCTTCTTGCCGTTCCCGACCTCGCGGCGGCCGCAGTCCAGGATCACGCCTGGGCGACTCGGCCGAGGGAGCAGTGCGCCGGGCAGCCGACGGCCCAGGGCGAGAGTCCACAGGACCGAGGTCTGGCCGCGGACTGCTCGCGCCCCGGAGGTCTGGCCGCCCCCGGAGCGCCGTTCCCCCGCCCCGTCGCCTTCGCGCATGGTGCGCCCCTGGCACGCCACCGTGGCGATGACCCTGCCGTGCGAGAACGGGGAGCCCGTCCGCGTGACCTTGGAGGTGCGGAAGGTGAACGGCTCCGACGTGCGGGGCTCGATGAACACCAGCGGGCCCGCGAGGTCCCCCGTGAGGCTGTCGTCGCGGCGCTTGAGGTCGTCCACGAAGGGCGCGCTCGCGTACTTCTCCATGCGCACCCAGAACCCCAGCGGCAAGCGCTTCAGGTAGATCCTCTTCTCCCCCTCTCTCTCGGCTCTCTCGACGTCGTCCCGATCTCGAGGGTCCACGACGATGTGCACGATCTGCCCCTCGGCATCCTTGAAGAGGCCGTTCTTGAGGTCGAGCGCTTCCAGGAGCCGGATCCGCATGCCCACGTTCACCGGGGGCAGCCCGTGCATGCCGCCGGTGTTCTTCGGGTTGGCACAGTTCATCATCTTGGCGGCGTCCTTGACGCTCATCGTCGGCGCAGACCTGTCGGCGCAGACCTGTCTGCGGCGCCATGTGGGGTGCGCCACTTGGACCTGAGATGGAGCTCCCTGTGGGGCCACGAAACGCGTGAAGGGGTGCCATGCGAACTGCACCACTGGGACCTTAAGTGAAGCCCCCTGAGGGGCCACGAAACGTGTGAGGGGTGTGCCGAAAAGGGGCGGTGGCGCCATGCGAGCTGCGCCACTTGGACCTCAGGTGGAGCTCCCTGAGGGGCCACGATATCTGTGAGGGGTGTGCCAAAATGGGGCGGTGGCGCCATGCGAGCTGCGCCACTTGGACCGTAAATGGATCCCCCTATGGGGCCACGAAACGTGTGAGGGGTGTGCCAACAAGGGGCGGTGGCGCCATGCGAGCTGCGCCACGTGGACCTTAGGTGGAGCTCCCTATGGGGCCACGAAACGTGTGAGGGGCGTGCCAGAAGGAGCTCCCTGAGGGGCCACGAAATCTGTGAGGGGTGTGCCAAAATGGGGCGGTGGCGCCATGCGAGCTGCGCCACTTGGACCTCAGGTGGAGCTCCCAGAGGGGCCACGAAACGTGTGAGGGGTGTGCCAAAATGGGGCGGTGGCGCCATGCGAGCTGCGCCACTTGGACCGTAAATGGAGCTCCCTATGGGGCCACGAAACGTGTGAGGGGTGTGCCAACATGGGCGTGCGGGACGCATGCGGGCACACCCACTGGGACCTTCGGTGGAGCTCCGTATGGGGCCACGAAACGTGCGATGATGGCGACGAGGACAACGATGATGGTGATGACGACGATGATGGTGATGATGACGATGATGGTTATGATGGCGGCCATGATGTTGATGCTGATGACGATGGTGATGATAATAATGATGATAATGATGATGATGACGATGATGATGATGACGATGAGGATGATAGGAGGGGAGAGGAGGCGGAGGAGGAGAGGAGGAGGAAGGAGACGCGGGGCACCGTCTCTTCAAAACGAGGACCCAACACCACAGGATGGTTGGGAAAAAGAACGATAAGTATTAGTATTAGTAGTGCCAGTGGGTGGTCGCAGCTGTAGACGTAGTAACCGTACAAGTGGATACATAATCGTACAAGTAATAACAGGAGTAGTAGCAGGTGTAAGAATCGTAAAGGAAACTGCCGTAGTAGACGTACTACTACTACTACTACTACTACTACTACTACTACTACGACTACTACTACTACTGCTACTACTACGACTACTTCGACTTCTTTTACTACGACTAGTCGTCGTACGGGTAGTAGTAGTCGTAATCGTAGTCGTGGTAACAGTAGTCATAGTGTTAATGGTAATACATGTAGTACTGGTAGTAGGAGAGGTAGTAGTAAGGGTAGTGGTAGAAGTACTAGTACTAGAAGTAGTAGTAGTAGTAGTAGTAGTAGTAGTAGTAGTAATAGTAATAGTCGTAACAATGGAAGTAGTCGTAGTACTAGTTCTAGTAGCAGTAGTAGTGATAGTAGTAGTGCTAGTAATAGTAGTAGTAGCAGTCGCAATAGTAGTAGTAGTAGTAGTAGTAGTAGTAATGGTCGTAGTAGTAGTAGTACTACTACTACTACTACTACTCGTAGTAGTAGTACTAGTAGTTGCAATAGTCGTAGTAATAATAGTATTGCCCGGAGTCGTAGCGGTAGTAGACATATTAATAGTAGTAGTCGAAATAGTAGTCGCCGTCGTCGTAGCAGTAGCAGTAATGGTAGTACAAGTAATAGATTAGTCGTAGTAAGACTAGTAGTCGTAGCCACTAGCAGAAATAGTAGTACTAGTAGTAGTCGTCGTCGTCGTCGTCGTCGTCGACGTAGTAATAGTAATCATAGTAGTGGTGGTAGTAGAAGTAGTAGTAGTAGTAATAGTAGTAGTAGTAGTAGAAGTAGTAGTAGTAGTAGTAGTGGTAGTGGTAGTGGTAGTGGTAGTGGTGAGAGTAGTGAACATAGTAATAGTTAGTAGTAGTAGTAGTAGTAGTAGTAGTAGTAGTAGTAGTAGTAGTAGTAGTAGTAGTAGTAGTGATAGTAGTAGCAGTAGTAGTAGTAGTAGTAGTAGCAGCAGCAGCAGTAGTAGTAGTAGTAGTGGTGGTAGTAGTAGTGGAAGACAGAATAACGCGTCGCCCCCGCGGCTGCAGGTGACGGGGTGGGCGCTCAGGCCGTCGGCCGTCAGCGCCTCGCCCACCTCGGTCGCCAGCCGAGGGCCATCCCCCCCGTCCGCGCCGACCGCGGCGAACTTGCCCACGCGCTCAGCGCGCGCAGCTCCGCGGCCCACGGCTGGCGCAGGTCGAACGCCCACCGGCCTGTTCCCCACCTCGACTCTGGCGACCCTCTCGGCCACCACGTCGCCCAGCGCCCGGCGCGCGCGCAGCGCGCCCTTCAAGCCCATCGGCAGGGCGCTCAGCACGGGCGCCGCCTCCCCGCCAGGATGCATACGCACTCCGCCAAGCCGACTGGGACCGACGGCCCCCGCCCGCGCGGTCTGCGCCCCGATGGTGCTCTCGCAGCTCCTCCGGCAACCCTATGGAATATAAAAGGCCGCCTCGACGCCCCCGCCCAGCGCGCGCGCCGGCTCGGCCCCCTCGGACCCGAGCCGCCCAAAACTGTCTCCCGTCGCGAGCTTCGCCCCAGGAACACCCTCGAACCAGCACTTGCTCACGCGGCAATCCAGGATGAGACGCTGCTCTTCTCCATTCTTCCAGACGCAAAATGCGCCCGCGCTTTCTTGCAGCTGCACCAATGCTCGGTGACCCCCCTCTCGCGCAGCGACCCCAAGAGATTCGCGTGCCCCTTCGGCTTCTGGCGGACGACCGGGTCGTTGTAGGCACGGCGCAGCTGCTGTCGCTCCTCTTCGGCCGCCCCCTCGGGCGCCCGAACCAAACTCTCGAGAACCTCGAGCGCGTCTACGCCCGCTGAGCCGCCAACGTCCTGGATGCGAGCGGTCGGCGCTGGAGACTGGTCATGGCAACCCGCTCCACTTCGAAGAGGGCAACAGCTCCGGCGGCGCCGCCGTAGCTCTGCTTCGACAGGACCTCCCAGGGCCCCCTGTCCGTGCGCGTCAGTCGTCGGCGAAGCCAGCTCGCGATGAGCTTGCTGGATCCGCTGCAGGCGAGCGCGCTGCGCCGCGCTGGGCTGCAAATGCGAATCGCCGGGGTCCTGGGCGGCTCCGTGCAACTCGTCGAAAGTGACAGTGGCCCCAGACGCCCCATCCTCTCGGCGGCGCCTCCGGAGACCTCGCCGGCGGACTGCGCGGCACAAGAAGCTCGCCTCAACCACCTGCTTCGCCCACCAGCTCGCAGAGAGGCGAGCGGCCTGCAGGCAGAGGAAGCGGCGGGAGTTCGCGAGCCACTCGACGCTCACGATCAGAACTGCAGAACAATGGGGGCAGGCCTCCGCCCCTGCCGCTAGCTGTTCCAGCCCGCGGCTGGGGCAAGGGGGCGGGAACTCCCGCCTCTTCACTCTCCATCCTTCTTCTTGTTGTTGGTGAGGGCTTGGCACTCTTCCCGAGCCCTCCTCGCGCTTTATGATGCTCGCGTCCCGTTCGGCTTCCTTAGAAGGCTAAGTCCATCAGCTCTGGCGTCAACATGACGCCGCCAGCATCTCGGTGCTGTCGGTCGAACACAAACGGCTCGTCCAAAACTCCTGCGCCCCTGCCGACGCGCTCCTTTCCCTTGCCGCCGGCGGGATGATTGGCGACCCCCTCCTGCTCGTAGACGCACTCTACCAGCTGCGCCCGGCGAAACAGCACCTCGAAGCCCGCCAGGTTGCACAGTTCCAAGGTGGCCGTACCAACCTCTTCCACGGCCTTCAGACACATCCTGTGCGTCTCGACGCCCCAGTAGCCCGCTGGATCCCGCGCGATAGCACGAAATACCGATGGTGATCCATCGGGCCGCCTCCTCTACGATGCAAGAACCACATACACCACTCGGACGTGGGCGGTCCCACCACGCGCCAGTCCGCGAAGCCCGTCACGCTCGACTTCCCCACGATGTCCCGCCACTGGGACCGCTGCCGCCCCAGGTCGCTGATCTGGATGCTGAGGATCCTCGCGTCACTCTCTGCCTCGGCCCCAGTCCAGCTTCGCACTTCGCAGCGCTTCATCTGTTGGAGGGTGAGCACGGATCCATCGGCCAGCAAGGACACGGCAACCCCACCGACGATCGTGAAACCAGCAGGCAGCCCCACCACGTCTCCTCGGCGGTAGTGCAGGCCTGTTTCCACCACGACCCACACCCGGGTCTGGTCACCCCGATCCCCGCCAAAACATCTGGCCCCTGCTCCAACGCCAGCGGCACCGACAGGGACGCCCACGCGCCGCGGCCTTCCCGCGGCTGCCACGCCGCCCCCTCCTCAGGCGGCCGGCGCGGGCACTGCGGGGACGGGCGCTGGCGCGGCCGCAGCTGGCACCGCAACGGGCAACCGCTCGACGTAGCCTCCCGCCGGCACCACTGCTGGGTCGCGCCCAGCAGCGAACTCCCGCACGCTGTGCTCGGCCCTCTCCATCGCCTCTGCCTGGTCGGCCGCGTCGTCAACCTCCTGCTGAGTCGGCGCGGCCCTGAACCTATACACACTGCCCCGCGCCAGCCCATGCGGCGCGGCGGACAGCGAACCTCGGCGTATCTCACCACCAGGATGCTCTGCTCCTCCATGTCGTACTTCTCCGCGTAGCAATCGCCGTCAGGCGTCAGGATGTATTTAGTCGCCCAAGACACCCTTGAGGTCGCGACACGTCGCCTCTGGTGCCACAGCTCGCCCTCCCAATTGTAGAGCACGTACACCTACGCGTGGGTGGGCTCCTCCGGCTGGGTCAGCACGGTCGGCATCCTCGCCACGTCGTCGTCGGCAGCAGCAGCCTCGCATGAGGCTCTTCACCGCCTCCCCGCCGACGATCCCGGCCAGGCACCCACCCACGAGCAGCACGATGGCCCAGCTCCACGGCAGCCCGATCGCGAGCTGCACCTCCGCCGCCGCGGCCGGCGGCACAGGCGCGCCCGGGCACGCCGGGCACGCGGGCATGGACGAGCACCGACCGCAGTTGCAGTCTGGGCAGTGGTGCTTGGGGCAACGCGGGCAGCTTGCCAGGTAACTCTGCGTCAGTCTTGTGGCCAGCTGCGCGAGCTCTTCCCACATCAACTTCGGACGCAAAACGGGGGTGTAGTGGCCTGTCCACGAATCAAGCTTGACCGAAGACAGGTGAGGAAATAAAGACACTCAACAAGAGTTGGCCAATTATGTTGGGGAGGAGCCCAATATCTATGTAAACGTACCTGCATCTAAGTATGTATGTATGTATGTATGTATGCATGTATGTATGTATGTATGTGTGTATGTATGTATGTATGTATGTATGTATGTATGTATGTATGTACGTATTTGTGTAAGTATGTCTGTATGTATGTATGCATGTATGCATGTATGTATGTATGTGTGTACGTACGTATATGTGCATGCATGTATGTATGTATGTATGTATGTATGTATGTATGTATGTATGTATGTATGTATGTATACATGTGTGTATGTATGCATGTATGTATGTATACATGCATGCACGTATGTATGTGTATACATAAACATATGTATGTATGTATGTTTGTACGTATGCATGCTTGTATGCATGCCTATTTGTATGTATGTGTGTATGTATGCATGCATGTGTGTATGTATGTATATATATATGTATGTGTATATGTATGTATGGATGTATGTATATGTACAAATGTGTTATTGACATATGGTTGTATGCATAGGTGTGTATGTCTGTATTTGCACATGTATGCATACATATATATATATATATATGTATATGTGACATGCGCGCACGTGGCCCACTGGATCTCCCTTGACCTACGGGCAACGTAAACAACAATAATAATTATGATGCCTGCGAGTGCGCGTGCAGTAGTTCGCCATGCGTCCCAGCCAAAAAGCACGTGATACTCGATCGGTGCTGCTTGAACACCACTGGGGATCAATGGTGCTGGACGGATTGAATGTGACGAGTACGCGCGCACGTGATCTGTACTACACGTTTCCCAACTGGGTTTGACTATAGGAGCCCAAGCTAGTTGTGGTAGAGATCTGGTCCATTGCTCCACCCTATTGTTGCCCCTACGTCCGCCCAACTATCTGCACGGCTTCCTCTGCTATCCGCATGACTCCGTTCAAGCTGCCCGCATGAGTTCCTCTTGTTTCGTCCGCTCCACCAAACTACAATATAATACAACGTGTTTTGGCCGAGCAGAGAAGAATTAGAGGAGTAGGGGCAGGGGCCAAGTTAGCCTGATCGGGTGAGTCCGAAGGCCACGCCTACGGGCACTCCCCCCCCCAAAACGTACGAATCAATCGTGGCACACGTTAGCATCGGGATTCGAATGCGGCGCCACCGCGCAAGCGGAAGGCGCTCGCGCGCGGCCCCCCTTTCCGACTATTTGGCGAGTAAGAAACTACGCGGGCCGCGCAGCGGTGGGAGCGGTTGAGCTCCCGATTGGGCGCAGCGAGGACGAATCATGCCCCGCGCCAGCACAGCATCGCCACTGTCACGCACAAGCTGAGCGGCAGTTTGGCGAGGTCATCATGTCGCCCGCTCTCGCGCGGCCCCGCTGCCGCTCTCGACCCCATTGACTTCGGGGAGCGAACCGTGCACCGCGCACGCGCTGGAACGCCACCCCCGACCAAAAATGCGCACGAAAGTGGGGCGAGGGCAGCAAATCGTCCACTTGCGCGGGCCCCCGAAAAAAATGCGAATGACACAACTGCACCGCGTCGACGCGGGAGCGCAACGTTCAGGCGAAATCTGCGCGGCGCTGGGGCGAGAGCGACGTGTTCGTCCGCTCACGCGTCGAGGACGTGGCGTGCGAAAAACGCGCGCCGCGCACGAGCGGGAGCTTTGCCCCCTATAGAAAAATGAGCGTGGCGCCGAACCGACAACTACATTACGCCTTTCGCGCGGGATGCGCTTCCCGTCCCATTCCTGCCACGCACTTTAGATACTGACGACGCAATGCCCGTGTTGAGATGAGCAACGTTGATGGTGTTTTGTCTTCGGACCAGTCGGATGGACCACCCGGACTGGGTTGCTATCGGCCAGCTAGGTGGCAGATTGGGAGTATATACGAAAAAAGGGAATAGGGATAGGAACCAAGTTATGAGCGGCCAGTGGATGAGCGGTGAGCAACATTAGAACACATTGTGGCACAATTTGGTGTTTGGATGAAAACGCGTTCCCACCTCGCAAACAGAAACCATTCGCGCGCGGCCACGCTTCCGCCGACTTGGCGAAGAGAGAACTGCGCGGGCCGCGCGGGGCGGGATCGACAACACTTCCGATGGGCAGGGCGAAGACGAAGCGCCGCGCTGACACAGATTTGCCACTTGCCATTTTCACTCAAAAGCTGCGCGGCGCTTGGGCGAGGTTAGCATTTCACCCTCTCTCGCGCGGCTCCACTGCCGCTGTCGTCGCCGTGCACTTCGGAAAACGAGCCATGCACCGCGCCCTGTCTGGAACGCTGCTTCCGAGCGAAATGCGCACGGAAGTTGGGCGAGGGCGACAGATCGCGCAGTCGCGCGGGTCCCCCAGAATTGGCGAGTGAGAAATGTGCGCCGCGACGAAGCGGGAGCGCCAGTTTCAAGCGAAATCTGCGCGGCGCCAGAGCGAGAACGACATTTCCGTCCGCGCGCGCGTCGACGAACTGGCGTGCGAAAAAAAGTTCACCGTACCGAGCGGGAACTCCGGTCAATAGAGATATGAACGCGGCGCTAGGGCGAGAGCGACAGTTCTGCCTTTCGCGCGGGATGTGCGCCTCGCAACATTCCTGCTACGCATATTGCAAGATTGACGACACAATGTCCACGTTGGAACGAGAAACGTCATCCCAACCATCATGTGGCGTTGGGTCGTCGCTTTGGCGAGACAGAGCCCCGCGTCTCCCACCCGCTGCCCTCCTCCCTTCTGGCATCCTTGCCTCCCGGCTCCGCATGTCCACTTTGCCACACCTCCCAAATTTCTCGTGATCCCATTGGGAGCTCCACCAAGGCCCCAGAGGCCACGTTCGCATGTGGGCGTCACGACCGTTTCGGCACACCCCTCACGCGCTTCGTGGCCCCATAAGGGGGGCTCCACCCAAGGCCCCAGTGGCGACGTTGCCAGGTGGGCGTCGCGCCCGTTCCGGCACATTCCTCACGTGACCGTGTTTTTCTCTCCAAGGTACCAGTCGTTACCTTAGAGGGGGGGTTCGGGCGGGAGGGTAACAGTCACGGCTGCAGCTGTGTGCGCCCGCCAAGGTGCGCCCGCGCCAACGGCGCATCAATCGCCTGTGCGCCCCCAGCATGTACGGGAGCGTCCAGGCCCCCTCCCCCAAGACGATCATCAGCGTTACCCGCGGGGGGGTGGGGTGGGTTCTGCCTTGGAAACGAGGGTTACCCTGGTGAGGGGGGAAAAAAGCTCACCACGCGCTTCGTGGCCCCATCGGCAGCTCCACCAAAGGTCCCAGTGGCGACGTCTGCATGTGGACGCCACGCCCGTTCCGGCACACCCCTCACGCGCTGCGTGACCCCATAGGGAGCTCCACCGATTGCCCTGGTGGCAACGTTCGAATGTGGTCGTCGCGCCCGTTTCGGTTCACCTCTCACGCGCTGCGTGGCCCCATACGGAGCTCCACCTAAGGCTGCAACAGCGATTCTCGTATGCGGGCGTCGCACCCGTCTCGGCACACCGCTCACACGATTCATGGCCCCAGAGGGAGCTCCACCAAGGCCCCAGAGGCGACGTTTGCACGTGCGCGTCACGCCCTTTTCGACATACCTCTCACACGCTTCGTGACTCCATGGGGGGCTCCACCTAAGCCGCCAGTGGCGGCGTTCGCATGTGCGCGTCATCAGCAGCACCATCACCATCACCATCGCATCGCCATCAACACCGTCATCAGCAGCACCACCACCATCACCAACATCCCCGTCGTCATCCTCCTCCCCTCCTCCTCCTCCTCCTCCTCCTCCTCATCATCATCATCATCATCATCATCATCATCGCATTCCTCGTCCTCTCGTCCCCCTTCTCCAGCGCACGGGTACGGGGCGTCGGGGCGTCCTCCAGTAGGCGATCGAGGAGCACCCCCGCACCGGCTCCCAGAAGGACACGATGGCGCTGCGGCACAGCGGGCTCGCGCACACGCGCTCGCGGGCCGCGTCGCCCACTGCCAGGATGCCCGCGGCGGACTGCACCTCGGACGGCGTCGATGGGGCTCTACTGCCGACGCTGCAGCCGATGGGGCTCACGCCGAAGCCAACGGCGACCAGCGAGCCCCATCGACCCCCACAGGACGGCGCCGAAGCCGAGGACGACGGCGACGGCACGGCGTCCGCGTCGAGGGCCGAGGGGGCGGGGCACGGACGAGGGCCCCGGGCGGGGATCCCCTCCGCCGCGGGCCGACCCGGCGCTGCCCCCGCAGGCAGGCAGTGCCCCGAAGAGGGCCGGCCTGCGGCGAGGCCGCGCCGCGCTCGTGGGCTTCCGGTCCCCAGGGCTGGCCACCAGGGCCCGGGCCTCGGCGGCCGACGGGGCCGATCGCAAGCACGAGCACGAAGCCGAGCATGCCGTCTGGCGCGCACGCGGGAAAAATCTGAACTCAAGCGTCCACAGACGATGCGCCTGCTAAGCAGGCAGGAGGAGCAGGAGAAGGAGGAGGAGGAGGAGGAGGAGGAGGAGGAGGAGGAGGAGGAAGAGGAGGAGGAAGAGGAGGAGGAGGAGGAGGAGCGCAAAGGCTAGGCGCCAGGGCTAGGGCTGGGGCCGGGCCCACAACGGGGCCAGGGGTCGGGCCCGGGCCGGGGCTCGGAGTTGCGTTGCCAGGGCTGGGGCTGGGCCGGGGCCAGGGCCGGGGCTGGGGCCGAGGCCTGGGCCGGGGCGCGTGCGACACGCAAATTTCGGCCGCGTTCTGGCCGCGACACGCGAATCTGGGGGGGCGCGATTGGGCCAGGGCGGTTCTCGCGCGCCGCGACGCGCCTGCTTCGCGTGTCCCAGCCAGAACGCCGCGCACGGACACGAGGAATCTGCGCGTCACGCGGGCCCGCCACGGGCCCTGCTCTGGCGCGCGCGCCGGGGCCAGGAGCCGGGGCGCCGGGGCTGGGGGCCCGGGCTGAGTCCAGGGCCGTTGCGTTGGGCTGGGCCCTGAGCCGTTCTCGCGCTCGACACGCTGGACTCGCGGGTCCCAGTCAGAACGCCGCGCAAGGACAGGCAGAATCTGCGCGCCACGGCTTCCGGAACCCGATCACGGACAAAACAGCGGCTGGTCACGAGCCGATCACAAGGCACCGAAGGGCCTGTCGAACCCTCTCTCATATTTCAGGGGGGCGTAAGACCCGGGTACAGGGGACTCGGAAATCCCCGACGAGGTCGTCAAAAAAATGACGAGGCCGAGCCTGCATTTTGACGAGGCCTCCCGCTGCAGACATCCCACGAAACTCCTACTCGTCAAAATCCGAGTCGCGGTCGTCAAAAAACGATGGCGAACCCGAGTCCTGGCAAACCCGGGTCTTACGCTCCCCCGAATGTTGGCGCGGCCCCACCCACCGGACTCCGCCCCGCCCCAGCGCGCGGCGTGCAAGATTTGCGCGTTGCGTCGACGCGAGAGGCGAATCGTGCGCGCCACGCCCACGCCAGCAGCCAGCAGCCTTGGCGGGCCTCGGACGGGCCCCCGGCCGTTGGAGGTGCCACCCGAGGCCTTAGGCCGCGTGACTTGCAAATTCTGCGTGTCACGCGGGGCCGGGCCTCCCACGGACCTCGCGCCTCCTTCTCCTCCTCCTCCTCCTCCTCCTCCTCCTCCTCCTGCTCCTGCTCCTCCTCCTCCTTCTCCTCCTACGGCTACACGCACAACCCGTCCAAGAGCTCGGTATCGCCTTGTTTCGTGGGCTGTGGCGCCCAGCACGAGACGAGGAAGCTCTTTAGCGGAGTCCGAGGCCCTGAGCGCTGGATTTGTGCGCCGACGCAAACGCTTTCGCGACTGGGGTGGTGTCGCGCGGTTCTCTGGTCTCCAGGGGCAAACTGGTTCGAGTCCCTGGGCCGCCTGATAAGCAGAGTGTGCGTGTCACCAGATTGTCGTAAAGCGACGGGCCGCTCGTGATTGGCTGTGACTGGGATCGGCCGATCCCGTAATTGAGCACAAAAGACCACATGATTGCCGATCACGTGATCACCCGATCGAGGTGATCTTTTGTGCACGATCACGTGCTCCGCAGTCGCTGAGGGCGTGACACATCCCGTCTGCACACCCCAGCAACAAGCGCCGGCTTCCAGCGTGCTTAAGCCTACGCGCGTCGGCATCTCAGGGAACCGTGGCGCCACCTTTGGGCATCCACCGCGGCGGCATTCTTCCAAGGCCGCGGAACAATTGGCAACTGTTCTCGCACCGCACCCGAAGAAGAGGAGAGACTAGCACAAGTGTGCTAGCTGTGAGCGTCAAGGCGCGTCTGGCGGCTTCCCTGGAAGGCGATCCCGTAAGAAGGAGTCGAACGGAAAGCCTGTTGCAGGTCGTTTCAGGCGGACTGAGCTGGTTGGAATGTAGACGGTTCCTGGATGGAGAGAAGGGTCTGCGCAAGGTTTGTGGCAGGCTGTTGCAGCCCCGTGACGCTAGCGATGAGAACCTTTTCGCGTTCCCGGTATGACTTGCCGAGCAGCAGCGCGGTACTGCGTGAGGGCGTGCCTGCGATCCGTTCGCTGCACTGGTGCTCCACCAATGGCTGCGCCCTCTTGGGTGGCAGAGCGGTCGCCAGTCCCCGCACCCTGGTGGGAGAGGGAACGACCTGGTGGCTATCCGTGGTGGCCGCAGGGGTTGGGTCCTGGTGGACTACCGCACAGCTCCCGAGTGCCTTTGCTGACGCTGCTATGTTATTTCGTCGTCGACGTCGCTACCGTCTCTATCGTGAGCCCCCGATGGAGCAGCAACGGCTTCTTCATCGTTGTCCAAGGCCGCCCCTGATCCCCGTGGGTCTTCGTCTTCTAAATCGTCGATTGGGGTTTCCCGTGGGTCGTCGGTCGAAGAAGTCCGGCCATGGTGTGTCTCGCGGTTGCGAATGGTCGCCAGTTGAGCCGCGTGGCTTGCAACCTCCTCGCCTATCGTGAGCGGATCAGGCTTCATCTTGCTAAGATCCGCCCCGGAACAACTGGCGCGTCGGTTTGGCAAAAGCAACGTGTGGTGGCGGCGGTCATAGATCGCGACGGCAATGCTGTCAAAGCCGCAGCGAATGTGTGGCGACTCTTGGGTACGTCTGTGACGTCTTGCTGCAAGGTGTGCAGACGTGTCCCTGCTATGGGTAATTCGTCTGCGTGGCGGTTACAAGTTCGCTTATGCCTAGCTCACCAACATGTTTTTCCATGTCCTGGACCTTGAACGTGTCAGGTTTGGACTTGCTGCGCACGGTGGAGAGAGTCCCAAAGATCGGCCTGAGCTCCAATGAGCTGTGGTGGCTTTCCTCCGAGAAGAGCCTCGAATCCGTCGACGACGGCCTGGTCTGGAGAGGGAGGGGCACGGCGAGAGACGAGGAGAAACAGACACAGCCAGACACACACACACAGACAGACAGACACACAAATAGACAGACAAACAGTCAGCGAGCCACCTAGCCAGACAGCCTGTCCTTTTGCGACGAAGCCGCACGTCTGCCGCCCGTACGCCGTGGGCACCCATGAGTATCAACGCACAATCGCAAAAGGTCCTGGTGCATCCTGAAAATAAGATGTGCATCAAAGGCACCAGAACCATGCGCGCTGAAGGCACAATCAGCAAAACAAAAATAAAGTTGGCATGAACACGAGCAAAATGCGAATCGAATGTACCAAAACAAATGGCCCGACAAAACATGACGTAGAGCTCACAACCGCGAACCGTCACAAATGTGAAGCCGCGCGAAATGGTGTCCAAGTCTTGCTAGTCCAAACATCCCTCCTAGCAGTCGATCGCAGGACGTGGTCTCCCACCGCGAGGCAGTCTTGCGACAAGAAACCACATAGAACGTTCGAGGCGGACATCTACCACCCGTAATGTAGTGCACGAAAGAAACGACGAAACACAAACACACATACGAACAGGTAGCCGGATTACCAGTCGGGACACATTTATGCATGTATGTGCACATGTAAACACATAACACACATTGCGAAGACAGCGATCGACTTCAAGCGAAGCACATAGGCAAACGCACACCGATAAAACGTACCTGTACATAGAGAGAAGAACATAGAAAAGGCGATGGGGACAACAAGGGAGATAGAGAGAGAGAGGTGAACTTAAACACCATGTAAGCAAATAAACAAACACAGAGGTGCAACAAGAAAAACGGTAAGCGGGGAAGGGCAGACGGAGGCGGAAATCGGAGGGGAAACGGGGAAAAAGGGAGCGAATGGAGGAGAGGGGAAACAACGAGATTGAGTATGGTGGCGACGCGAGGGAGATGCAGAGGAAATGATGAGGGAAGGAGGGGAAACGCAAGGAAAGTTTGAAAAATTAATGTTTCCCGCCCGTGAGGCCGACATTTGCGTAACGCGACACCGGACGCGTGAATCATGCGAGCTTGTGGTCGGAAGAATCCGTTGAGCACGGCGCCGAACAACGATTGAGGATCAAATCCCGCCGCCTGGATGAGAGCATCATCGCGCCGATGGCGCAGTCTGGGCGACTGGGGGCTGCGGGGGGAGTCCACGTGAAAAAGAGTGTACCGAGTAACACTCCTGAGCGTCAAGTAGTACTTGGCTGAAACACCCCAAAGACGACACGACACTTGCACCCAATAATAAGAGGGATTTGACCGAGCCAACACGAAGCATGACACAGCGGGCCACAGGCCCGAAGAAAGGCCTGATAACCCCCCTGGCAAACCGCCCCCGGAGGCCCGCGGAGAGCCACCCGGATGCGCCCAGGGCGAGGGCGCAGCTCACACCCGCGACCGGTGAAACGACAAGTTTTGCTGCTGTGGCCGAGCCGAGGCCAGGAGCCCCTCACTGCGCCAATCCAAAGGCGGACGCTGCGCAAGCCCCGAGGCCGATCGACACATGGTCGCGCCCGCGTTTGAGCACGCGCATCATCCAGCGGCGCAGCGGGCGCAGCTCCGCGCCTGAACCACGCGGAGAACAAAAACACAGATACTAGCTTGAACGGCCCAGCTTGGGTCCCATCGACATGGTTGGATCGCCTTGGAGGACGCACTGCTTTCAGGAAGATCGGACCGCGAACAAGCAACCACATGCGGCCTAAGTTCCTGTTCGGGGACCGATCGAACCAACCCAAGGGTCGACGCATCGCGCCGCTGGGCGCCTTCCGCCCATCGAAATTTGCAAATGTCTGGTATGTTGGCCGTTCTCGGCGGCGGCATCTCGGGATGGCAATCCTTATTTGGTTGAAGCTTCCGGCAGAGGCAAGAAACAACAACATTGAGGGCACGCCAGAAAAAGAACGCGTTGGAACGTCTATCATACAAAAAAGACGGCAAACCAATAAAAGATACCGGCTTCTAGTTCCGAACGAACTGAGGCCTCTCCAGATGACTCCGAGTCCCCAGAGGTCTCGAGAGGCCCGAGAAAGGCCAACGGCGGCTAACACAAAAAAACTTCAGAAGGTGTCAAAGAGACGAGGGGATAGGCGGGAGGCCTCTGCTCCTTCGTGGTCATGCTGCGTCTTCAGGGGACCTCGTCCGCTACATCGCGCTGGTGTCCACGTCGGGTCCGCGTCGAACGTCGAAACCGCGTCGAATCCACGTGCGCGCGGGCTTACATTCTCGACGTCGGCGTTGGTCGCGGAGGCACAAGCGGGGAACGCAAGGATTTGGGGCCCTTCGAGGCAGTTGTGGCCGAAACCGGCACACTCCTCCGAAACGTCGACCGCGGCATCTCCAGTGTGACTCAGAGCAGACAGCAGTTCAGCCAGCGCCCACGTCGAATGCGCGTCGCATCAACGTCGAACCCGTGCCGAACCCGCCAGATCACCAGCCTGAAGCATATCCCTTTTCCTATAATTTGCACCTCCTTATCTCGGTGCTGATCTTAAGGAACCCCTTAGTGTGTGAGGGTGCATCCCTACGATTGTCATCTCCCTGGGCTTGTCCATCTTGGGGGTAGTTGGTCGGAGGGGAAAGGGTGACATCGAAGTGGAACGGAGATCCCCGGGCGACGCGAAGCTGCGTAGGCGGGCGAGAGGATGGAACCCTCCTCTGGCTAGGGCGCGGCGAGGGCAGAATTCCGCCCCACCCTGGCCGTGGGGCGGGCAGTGTCCCGCCGTGGTGTCCCGTTGGTGTCCCGTGGTGTCCCCGCGGTGTCACGAATGGTGGTCCGATACTGGCATGGTGATGTCCCGATGGTGTCCCGTGGTGTCCCGCGGTTTCCAGCCGTGGTGTTCTGATGGTGTCCCGTGGTGTCCCGTGGTGCCCCGCGGTGTCCAGCGGTGGCGCCCCGCCGTGGTTTCCCGATGGTGTCCCGATGCTGTCCCGTGGTGTCCTGTGGTGTCTCGCACAATCCCGCCGTGTCCGATGGTGTCCTGTGAGATCGATTGTGAGATCGATAGTGAGATCGAGAGTGAAATCTATGGTGAGACTGAGAGTGACATCGATAGTGACATCGATAACGATACCGATAGTGAGATCGATTGAGATCGATAGTGATATCGACTAAGAGGTCGATAAGGAGATCGACAGTGGGATTGATAGTGCGATCGGTAATGAGATCGATGGCGAGATTGATAGTGATATCTAGAGTCAGATCGATAGTGAGATCGATAATGAGATCGATAGTGGGGTCCATAGCCAAAACGGTCGTCAGATCGATGGTGAGATCGTGAGTGAGACCGATCGTGAGATCGATTGTGACATCCATCGTGAGATCGATGGTGAGATCGTGAGTGAGATCGATCGTGAGAACGATTGAGTTAGACGTTGGTTTCTCCCCCCCGAACCTCCTCGTCACCCTAAGGGCGTCGTTGGTTACCAGACATCGGCCCCCAAAGAGACAATGCTGCCTCTGGAGGCAACCTCTACGGCGGGCGCCATCACCCGCTCGGGCTCCGCGCCCAGCGAGTCGCCTCCGCCGCAGTACTTCTCGACGGTGTCCCTGGGCTACGGGCCCGAGGCAGGGGGGGAAGGAGCAGGAGTATCGAGAACTTTGTTTGTGTGACCTCTGAAAACCTCGAGAGGCCCCCTGGGATCTCTGGAGACCTCTGGATGCCTACCTCCAGGGACTTCTGGAAACCGAGACCTCGGACGTCGCTATGCTTTTGAGTCCTCGCATCTTCCCCAATCGCACCAACCCTTTGGGCTGAGGTGATTCGGAACGCTTCCACTTCCATCCTCGCCTCACTTCGTATCCACCTTCGGGCAAGACTTCTTGTTGGCAACTGTTCCTTATTAGTGTGCACCCCCTCCCCCAGCTGACTGGGGGCAAACCCAGGACCATGACGACCCCCCCCCCCAAAAAAAACATCGAACTTAGCCCGATCCTGTGCCTGAGATCGACAGCCCATGGCGACGACAACCTTAAGGATGTGCTTTCGGAACCTAAGGAAACCTTCAGATCGGCACCGACACCAGGAACTTCGAATTAGAAACATACGGATCTGTCGCCGCGCCGTTTGTTCTCGACGCGCTCAAGTGGACGAAGCCCACACCACGGCAAACCCACGGCAAGCCCAACGTCCCACGCCCAAGAAGACCAAGCCGACACCGCGGCAAACCAACGGCAAACCCACTGCGTCCGAGGCGGCGGCGTATGCCCTGGTGCCCGAGGCGTCATCCCAAAGACGGAAGGCCGCGCGTCGGAACAAACAGCGCGGCGACATGTGTTTGATGCCAGTACCCCTCCCCCCCACTCCATCCCTGACAGAAAACACTGCAAAGCGCACGTGCGGCAAAATCTGGGGCACGCGCGGGCGCCAAACAATCTCTGTGCACTGTTTTTGTTGATGGGGGCGAGGGGGGTTGCGGGCATGATGCCTGCTGTGCGCAAGCAATCACCTGCCAACAAACAAACACGAAACACACTTTACGGCAACATGCTGATCATGCGCGGACGTCACGCTATCATGTCACGCTATCACGTTGCTATCACGATCGCATTGGTTCCCAACGATGGTCCATAACGGCCACTGCCCATACTGACCCTCTGGTGCTGTTCATGCGGTGGGAGGGCGGGTGGGAGTGAGCGACACGGCTGGCCTTCAGGAGGGTTAGCTTGATCACTGCTCCTTGCTAGTATACGCCTGCTCCTTCACCTGACCAGGAGCGATCCTAGAATCCTGACAGAACCCCCCCACACCATCCCTGGCAAACAACCATACAAAGTGCACGTGGCGACAACATCTGGATCATGCGCGGGCACTAAGCGATCACGTTGCAACGGTTGTCCTAATCATCCTGTGGAGCGTGGTCCTTGTTTCGAAGAGACACCGCCCGGAGTCCTCGCCTCCCTCCTCGCCGTCCTACCCCTCCATAATTTCTGCTCTCCGCATCAGTCAACCAGTTCGATACACCCCGCACACGCTTCGTGAACCCATAGGGAGCTCCACCGAAGGTCCAAGTGGCGCAGCCCGCATGCGGTCCCGCAATCATTCCGGCACACCTCGCACACACTTCGTTACCCCACATGGGGGGTCCACCAAACGTCCCAATGGCCCAGCCCGCATGCGGTCCCGCACCCATATCGACACACCCCTCACACGTTCCGTGGCCTCATAAGGAGTTCCCCCGAAGGTCCCAGCGGCGCAGCCCGCATGCGCCCGACCCACCCGTCTCGGCATGTCCCTCACCACTTCGTGTCCCCACACAGAGCTCAAACGAAGTCTCCAGTGGTGCAACCAGGATGCGTCCCCCCCCGACCATCTCGGCATACCCCTTACACGTTTCGTGGCCCCACAGATGGTTCCACCGAAAGTCCAAACGTCCCAGCCCGCGTTGCAGTCCCGCACCCATGTCGGCACACCCCTCGCACGTTTCGTGGCCCCATAAGGAACGCCACCAAAAGCCCCAGTGGCGCAGCCCGCATGCGATCCCGCAACCATGTCGGCACAGCCCTCACACATTCCATGGCTCCATCCCGCACCTATTTCGGCACAACCCTTACATGCTGCATGGCCCCATATGGAGGTCCACCGAAGGTCCAAGTGGCGCCGCCCGCATGCGTCTGCCCCACTCATTTCGGTACACCCCTCACGCAATTCGTGGCCCCACAGGGAACTTCACCGCCTCACCGAAGGACACCGTGGCGTAGCCCGCATGCGGTCCCGCACACATGTCGGCAAACACCTCACGCGCTTCGTGGCACCATAGGGAGCTCCAGAGAAGGTCCCAGAAGCGCAGCCTGCACGCGTCCGGCTCCATCAAAGGTCCTAGTGGCCCAGCCCACATGCGGTCCCGCACCCACTTCGGCACACCCCTCACACGCTTTGTGGCCCCACCAGGACCTCTACCGAAGGTCCCAGCGGCGCAGCCTACATGCGTCCGCCGCGCCAATGTGGGTATATTTCTCACCTTTCCGTGTCCCCCCATGGAGCTCCACCGAAGGCCCCCGTGGCGCGCTGACGTAGGCGCCAGCGTTAGCTCCTGGAACACCTGTGCGACGGGCAGCTTACCTGTGCGCTGGCGTCGGCGGTTGCTTCGGCGCTGGTATAGGCGCTGGCGCTCGTGCAGCATAGCGCTTGAACTCTGGTGGACTCCGTCGTGGTGGCCGTGGTGCCGCTTGAGCCCGCAATGCTGGATTGCAACGCGGAGCTCAACTCCGTTATGGGGTGCGGCGGGGCGTCGTCCCACTCCGAAAATGGAGACGAGCGTGGAAGCCTGGTGACGCTATATGCCGTTGTACTGTATAGCGACGTGGTGCCCATGCCGAGAAATACACCCTGGTAGCGACGTGCTGCTCAACTCATTCGTGGTATCAACCGTCGTGCTGCTCACACTCGTGCTGCGGAACTCCTCACTGTCGTGCTGCCTGCGGCCGTCGTGCTCATCAATAGCCGTGTTGCTCAACGTCGTGTAGCTGGTGGCCGTTGCTCTGGGCGCCGCAGCGCTCTTCGGCGATGCGGCGCTCGAATACGTCGTGGTGGATGCCGTGGTCGTGGTAGTGCTGTTTAGCAACTGGTGCCCAACCCGATGTGAGGACCGCCGTGGTAGCGCACAGTGCTGTAGAGCTGGAGCACGACGCAGTGCTGCGTGCTGGGCAGCGCTCGCGCTCACAGACGTGCATATCGCCGTGGTGTTCGGTGCCGCAGAGCTGGATTGCGACGCGATGGTTCGGTAGTCGGTGCTTTTGGCACGAAGAACGAAACACGACGGACGCACGCACATGGGCAACGTCTGGGGTGCTGCTGGTGTGGCGCCGGATCGCTGGTGCACTCAGAAAAACGGCACCGACCAGCAATCCAAATGGATCTCGTTTAAGAGCTCCGTTGTGGTATCATGCCATACATGAGCTATTCGCGCACTGTGTTCATATGTGGTGCGACGTAAACTATGAACCAATATCTTGCCAAGCATCTGTCGATTCTGCGTTGAGGTTTTCCTCTCCCTCCTAGATGGCAGAGTCCTGCTGCTGAACCTGAGTATGCTGCCGGACGTCATGCTGCGTCTGGCGGTCGTACTGCTTACAGTGGGGCATCTCGCCCCGATGCACGTCCCAATCCTGGATGCTAGAGGTGTGCTGCTGCTGCTTCTTTCAGCGCTGCACTGCAAGGCGTCGTGCTTCCCGTTGCCGCCAGATGGTTGCAAGACGTCGCGCCAAACTGCATGACCAATTGGGCATGGACTGGGCGTGGCACCAGGCAAGGCGCTGCAATCGTAACCGAATAGGTGATGACGGATTGGAACAACCGCCCGAATGTCCACTCTGGGCGGGCACGGAGTCCTCGACATCAGCTCGGGGAAAAGAAATCGCACCACAGTGCCACAATGCAAAGCGCATGTTAGACTTGGTCACGGGGGTAACGCTGGTCATGGTGGCAGTTGTCATGGTGGCAGTGGTCCGGCGGGCAGTGCTTTGCTAGACTGGATCTCCAGAGAACCAAGACCGTGGAACTGCTGGTCCCCGTCGTGATGCTCAGCGTGAAACTGCTGGTGCCCGTCGTGCTGCTTGGCGACGTGGTACGCGTCGCACTGCTGGCCTCACCACGAACTGGTGGCACAGGCCGCGGTGCTCCGAGTGGAGATGCTGGACCCCGTTGCGCCGCTGAACGCTGAGCAACGTCGTACTCGTCCCAGGCTGCGTTTACTCGTTGAAATGCTGTCGTTTATAGACTGTAGGTATCGCCTTCGCACCACGTTCACTCGTAGAGCAGGTCGTTTATAGATTGTAGCTCTCGCCTTCGCACCGCGTTCACTCGTTTGAAATGCTGCCCCGCAGCTCAAAGACGAAAAGCAACTCATTTTCAAAATGGGGTTCTCACTTGGGAATGCCTCAAAACATGTGCCCAGAACCGTGAAGCTGCGTGTCCTGTTCAAGGAGGGGCCTTCGCCTGACCCTCCCCCCAAACCCATCATCCGACGAGCCACACCCTGCAACAGTGAAACACCGATGGAGAGCGGCTTCTTCTCAAAACGGGGCGTTACCTGAACTTCATCATGATAGAGGTGGCCTGCTGAAATAGGGAATGAACCGTAGGAAACAACGCCTCTTTCTTGCCCAAAGAGCGGCTGCGTGGACGAGGAGTGCCAGAGAAGAAGCCATGGAAGGGCATGATGAACATCGAGCCTCTTCCAAACCCAACTGGCCCTTAGTTCAGCGTCTTGGCTGTAACGCGGGTGGAGGTCGGCATCTCTGCAAGACGGGGCGTTCCATGCACTTCAGCATGCTACCTTCTCGCGCCCTACCAGGCAAGCTTGAAGGATTCAGGAGAAAACTCCTTTTTCAAAGCGGGGATATCCAACCATGGCAGACCCATGGGGCGGCCGTCTGTCGTGAAGGAGTGCGTCCAATCGTGGAAAGGAATGCCTGCAGGACTTCTGAAAGGGGGATTTGGAACGGGCGGCTAAATTGCAACATCGTTGGTGCACTCCCTGGTTTACTCTGATACTCCCCTTCCTCCCCCAACCTTCTCAACCTCCTTCCCCCTCCTCCTCGACGTCGTCGTCGCCCCCGCTCCTCCTGCGCCTCCTTCTCCTCCTCCTCCTTATCCTCCTCCTCCTCCTCCTCCTCATCCACTCCCTCTGGGTGCCTTCGCCTCCCAAGTACGCCTCCTCGTCTTCCGAACGCCCTCCAAAGGCCCTGCGAGGGACCCCACCGCTCGTATTCAAAACCCATTCAGATAATTGAAGGGCCTTTCGATCTCCATTTCGATTTAATGTTGGCAGCGAGCCCAGGGGGGGGAAGTTAGAGGGGACGGGCCTTCTTGGAAGGCGGCGCGACTTCTCAGAATCCCTGGCGTTTTTCTGAGAAGTGTTCTGCGTCTTCGGAGAAGGCTTACGTAGAGAACTACTGTATTCAGAAGGCCCGGCGCCTTCCGAGCCTTCCCCCTCTCGGTTCCCCCCTGGGCTCGCCACCGAAAAATTGGGCTCGCAGCCCGATCTTCAGCTCGATCTGACCCGCCGCGGCGCGAGTTCCTGTAGCGCGCCCGGAGCCGCACGCCGTCCGCCGCCTCGCAGCACTCGCAGGCGGTGGCGCCCGCCCAGCGCGTCAGGGCGCCCTGCCGCCCGCGGCCGCCGCCGCTGCCGACGTCGGCATCACAGCAGGAATAAGGACGACGACGAGTGAGGAGACAGGAGCAGGAATAAGAGGGGAAGAGGAGGAGCAGCAACCTGAGGAACAGAATGAAAAGTAGGAAACAAAGGTGGAGGGGAAGTGAGTAGGAGGAGAGGAAAGAGTAGGAGGAGAAGAAAGAAAAGTAGGAAAACAAGGAGGAGGAGAAGGAGGGGAAGGAACAGAAAAGAGGAGGAGGAGGTCGACAACGAGAGCGACGGCAACCACGACGAAGAGAACGACAACACCTCCGCCGACGACACCAACGATAAAACAGGGCTGGGATCGGGATAAATCGCTCCAGAGCGTTCCAGAGCGCTCTCAGAGCGTTCCGGAACGCTCTGGAGCGGCCGCGGCGCCCAATACATCCTCCAAACCCGCCGATTCTCAGAGATTTCGAGTTATCCCGATCTGATTTTGTCCCGATCTTCGCGTCGTTTTAAACGACGCCGACGACGCCGACCACCGCCACCACCACCACCACCGGGCTCCTTGTCCGCCTGCACCGGCGCCTGTGCCGCAGCGGCCGCGTCGGCCTGCGGGGGGTCCCGAGCCGATTCCCTCTCCCCATCCACCCCGCCGCCAGGGGCGCCCTCCTCTGGAGGAGGGGAGGGAGGGAAGGAGGGGGATAGGCGAGCTACGGTCGAGAACTTAGGGCGACGAAATCTATACATATCCACTGCTCCCTGGCCAGGCCCATCCTCAACCCCGCAGCGGTGTATGCGCCACGCCCTCCTGGCTTGGCCAGGAGGGCGCATACACAGCTCCTGGGTTCAAGATGGGCATGGTCAGGGAGCAGTGGATATGTATAGATTTCGTCGCCCGATGGGATAGCATGTCGCCACGGCTGCCCCAGCGGCACGCCATGTCCTGCGAGCGGCTAGCGCGTCGATCCGCTCCGCGGGACGCGAGGCTCGGAGAAGCTCGGCGCGCGGACGCCTCGGGACCGCGACATGGATCGCGTGCCGCAGCGAGGCGCGTTGGGCCAGACCCCGCGGAGCGACGCGGTATCCAAAAGTTCCCGACTGGAATCGCGCTCGCGCCATCCCCCCCCTCCTCCTCCTCCTCCTCCTCCTCCTCCTCCTCCTCCTCCTCCTCCTCCTTCTCCACCTTCCGGGGGGGCTGCCGGGCGGGCAGGGGGCCATCGCGAGCGAGCATCGCGACAGACGTCCTGACCACCCCACCCATCCCTGCCCATTGCGCTGTGCTTCTCTATCGCCCGGCGCGTGTTACATCAGACCTGGAACTCAAAGGAGGACCCCATCGTCTGAAGCGCAATCGGAAAAGAGGGAGCTGCGTACATAGGAGGAGGTGGTGGCGGATGAGCTGGAGGATGAGCAGGAGGAGAAGGAGGATGAGGAATGGGGGGGAGGAGAAGGAGGAACAGCAGCAGCAGCAGCATCAGGAGCTGGTGTGGAAGGAGCCTGAGGAGCAGGAGGACCGGGGGAAGGTGGAGGGGAAATGCTGGGAGCGACAACGATGGACGAGGACTCGGACACGTACAGGAAAGTGGTCCGCGCTTGGGCGGGAGCGCCATTCTGAACGATGGGAGCAGAGGGCCGATCCGAAAATGAGGCCCACGCCGCAGCGGGAGCACCACCTGGAAACACAGAAAAACCGGGGAACAACGGATTGTAAAGAAAATGAGAAATATGCTCGGACTCTGGTGCGTCAAAACAGTACGCGGAGAGGGCCGCAAATCTTCTGGACATAATGAAGGGAGGGAGAGAAGTAATCGTAATGTACAAGTGGGAAGGAGGACAGGGGAGACAGATGGTGGAGGCGGAGGGAGAGGGAGACAGCTGGGAAGATGGGGGAAAAAGAAGGGAGGGGGAGGAGAAACATAAGGAACACGAGGAGGAGGAGGACGGGAGGAGGGGGGACGAGGCTGAAGAGGAGAACGGGGGGATTGTAAGGGGGAGGAGAAGGAAGAGGAAGGACGACCAGAAGGACCAGCAGGAGACGGAGGAGAAAGGGGGATGACAGTGACAATGGAGAGCGTGTTGGAAGGGGGGGAGGGCGGGGAGCGGCAAGGACGAGGAGTAGGGGGAGTACGCGGAGCGTGGGGGAGCAACGGGAGTATGGGAAGGATGATCCTCAAGGAGAAAGTGTGTGGAGGGGGGAACACGGAGAAATGCGAGCAAGAGAATGGTCCTTCTCTAGATTGGCATGTATGGTGCACTTTCTCCGCGTCGGCCTCCACACTTCTTCTCCCCCACGTCATCTTCGCGCCCTTCCTGTCCAACCCTCCACACGCCTTCCCATCATCCTGCTGCTGCTCGGCTTCATTCTCTATCCTCCTCCTCTTCTTCAGACCTACCCCGTGGCTTTCGCCACCCCCCCAACATCACTCTGGAAATGTGAATCAGACAGGCGCAAGAAACGTCAGGGTCTTGAAGCAGTCACTAACCGGATCGTACCCCTTTAGTCCGACGTGATGGTTCTCCTCCTAATCATGGCGCATCCATTGGAGGGGGGTGAGGGCGGGGAGGGGGGAGAACGAAGGGGGCGAAGGAGCAGCCGGGCCAGGATGAGAATAAGAGTGGGAGGGGGACAAAGACGAGGACGAGGAGGACGACGACAATCCTCCCCGTGCTGCCCCTCTTTCGCCCCTCTCTTTCTCCCCCTCCTATCCCTCCTCCCTCCACTCCACCTTCTGCGCTCCCTCTCTCCCTCTGTCCCTCCTTCAATTATCCCGTCATCCTTTTCTCCCCTCCCCCATCTCCCTCAGCGACGGCTCCCACCTCATGGTCTCGCATCTCATGCTGTCCAGCGAGCCGGTCAGGGTGCAGCCTAGCGTCAAGTTGGCGGGCACATACCTTCAACGTCAGCCGACCGCCAATACATGCCGAGCCCAGCTTGCCCCATGTAGCGGACGCGCTAGTCCGCAACGCGACCCGACGCTTCCCCAGGGTCGCGAAGCTTCCCTTCGCCTCGAAGGAAAAGGGGAAAGCGACCCGCTCCCTTGCTGCAAGCGTCTGCCCTACGGGCACGGATTCGCAGGCTCCCAGACCACTGCGCGCCAGCGGCAACAAGGAAGTCCTCTTCGCGGCCATCCGCCCAGCTTGTCGAAACTGCTTCAGGCTCTGGGTGCTCTGGCAGTCCGCACACCTGGCCATGCCATTGAGATCCAGGCCATCGTCCGGCGCAAGGTCTTGCCAGCGGGCGAACCCAGCATCCTGGAGCATGTGGCCTTCCTCTGCCAGGCGAGCCAGCAACCTGACCTTCGCAGTCTGGTCGGGAGAGTCAGGCAGACGAACTGCAGGACACCCCGCTCAGGTAGCTGAAGTGTGTCATGTGCTTGAACATCATGTGAAGATCTTTCTGAACTCAGTTCCCAGAAGATACTTGCGTACATCGTATAACGCAGGCGGGAACGCCGCGCGCCAGCAGACCGAGCGGCAGGCTTTGGTCGAACGTCTCCAGGTCGCTCACCACCGCCATGGCTATCCCGCGGCCGCCTCGGCGCTTGCGCTGATTAGTGCGAACCGCACCGCCGCCCTCGCCACTGACGCGGCGGCAACACACCGACCACCCGACCCGAGACACGGCCTCTCACCAAGGCCCCCAGTTCCTCTGGCGAGCCCTCGGCCGCGGCGCGGACCACCTCATCTGGCACTGCCCAACGCTGACCTTGCTGAGCCTGCCCAGGTCACTGAGCGTTTCACCCCAGACTACTTCTGCACCGTCTACAGGCACCCAGATTGGCCCGCTGCATCCTGTCTGGGCTATGCGCCCCGCCCCTCGGCGTGTGACAGCCACGTTGGTCCAACGCCGCCTCTGACGGTGCCCTCTGCCCGTCGGCGCCCGAGGGCCCGAATCGCCGTACCCCCGTCGTGCTGATATACGGTGGGAGCATTTGATAAGGAAACCTTCGATCAGGAGTCCAGGGTCTGGAAGCCAATGGAACTCCAATCGTGGAGTTGCCGTGGATATCACCGCCGCCCTCATCGGATAAGGAACTCTCCAGGGTCTGAAGACTCCTTTGCCAATTCCTTAACCAACGCCCCCACCGTAAGGAACGCAGGATAAGGAACGAGACTACTTTCCTGTCCATTGCGGGCCTAGACCACAGACAGGCTCCACGACGTAAGCGCAAGAAGCGGCCCGAAAACCCGAGCCCCTTCCCGAGCCCAACGCAGTCCTTACGGTGGGGGCATTGGATAAGGAAGCATTGGATAAGGAATCCAGGGTCTGGAATCAGGGGGACGTAAGACCTGGGTACAGTGGACTCGGAAATCCCCGACGAGGTCGTCAAAAAAATGACGAGGCCGAGCCTGCATTTTGACGAGGCCTCCCGCTGCAGACATCCCACGAAACTCCTCCTCGTCAAAATCCGAGGCGCGGTCGTCAAAAAACGATGGCGAACCCGAGTCCTGGCAAACCCGGGTCTTACGCTCCCCCGATGGAAGCCAGTAGAACTCCAATCGCGGATTGGCAGCGGATTTTGCCGCCGCCCTCACCAAATAAGGAGCCATGCCGGGTCTGATGCCTCCCGCGCACGTTCCTCAACCAACGCCCCCACCGCATTCCAGCGTCTTGATGAAGGGGCCCAGGGATACACAAATACACAGAGACACGAATCCAATGAGTCCCAATATTTGTCACATTGTCTGGATCTTCGTCTTCCAATACTCCCCGGAGGTTCCTGGGAACGGGCGATCACTTGTGGTTCCGTCCCGACTGAAATGCACCTGGGCAGAAGGGCCCCCGCTGACCGCCAGGCACCGGCCAAACTACCGCGACGGCCGGGGGCGCGTACCCGAGCTGCGCGGACCGCCGTGCCAACTTCGCGCCCACTCCACCCAGAGGGTTCCAAAGGGGTTTTTGGGGAGGGGGTTTTCCAGGAGGGGTCCCCCAGGGGCTTCGCACCCTCCGTTTTGACGAGGTTCCGAGGCCCTTGGCGGGGCCTTCTGGAAAACCCCCTCCCCAAAAATTCCATTTGGAACCCTCAGGTCCGCCTGCGCATGTGCCATGTGCCCGCCCCCCCCCGCCCGGGGCCACGCTGGCTCGGGGATCTAAAATATCGCCTGGGCGGCTGGCGGCTTCACCCCAACCGCTCGGCGCTACCCTCCATGGCCAGGAGCCAGCGCACGGGCGTCCGACCTCAGTCCCTCCCGCTCACCCCTCCACGCCCTCACCTCATGTGACGCGGCCGTATGAGCTGCCCCGTCCTCCTCCTCGCCATCCGTCCCCCCCCCCTCCCTCCAGTGAGGCTTCCCCTTCCTTACCGTCCCTCCTCCTCCTCCTCCTCCTCCTCCTCCTCCTCCTCGTCCTCCTCCTCCTCCTCCTCCTCCTCCGTCTCTCTTACTCCGCCCCTCTCTCCGTCGCTCCTTCACTCCATCCTACTAGTATGCCGCATTAGTGTGTACTCCCGCCCTGTCACCAAGATGGCTACAGGAGGGCCCGTCAAACCCATCCAAGCACCAAACGGAGTCGGCGCTTCTCCACTCAACATTGTCATTTTGCCGTCGGCGTTCCAGAATGCGGGAGTGGGACGGGGCGCACGTCGCGCGCGAACGCGCGAAATGGCGCTTTCGAGTCACCACCTGGCGAGTTTCGTCTGAAAGCTGCATGTCACATCCGCTCGAGCGGTTCAGACTGCTCACTCGCCAAGTCGTTGGGAACGCGCGCCAGTCCCGACATCAAGGTTCGCCACCTTATGCTCTCATGTCTTGGAAAGGGGGGTGGGAATGGGCGGGACCCGCTGACTCCTTTGATTCGGCTGACTTGACTTCTCCTTCTCCTCCTCCTCCGCCTCGACGTCGTCACCCTCGTCGTCGACAACGCCTTCGTCTCCTTCTCCTGCTCCTCCTCCTCCTTCTCCTCCTCCTCCTTCTTCTCATCCTCCTCCTGCTCCTCCTCCTCGGAGGTCTCAGGAGGCTCTGGGATCCTCTGCAGGTTCAAGGAGGCCCTAGGAGCCCCTTGAGGTCACAGGAGCCCTCGATGGGGCCCCTGGAAAGAAATCCTACAAGGGTCAAAAACTGAAAGAAACCTGGATGTTCGACGATCATTGCCAGATGGCCGACCCTGGGAACCTTGACGACCCCCTAAAAACATGCCTTCTCTTGGAGGCGCATCGTTTGCTTCCGCCGGCTTTCGCTGGTCTTCTGGCGGAGAGGCCGCCAAAGATCACTTCGGCTGGATTCCGCCAGCCTTCCGCCGCCTTCCGCCGAGGAAGAGATGCTAACTGATTCGATCCTCGAAGGCAAGGCCCGTTCTTTTTTTGATGTCGTCGTGCGTCTTCCTCTTCCCAACCCGCGCTGGCGCCTCCACGGGCACATGGACGCTGACTCTGGCCAGCAGGGATAGCCTGTGGGCGCAAGGCCGCCCACGCCCATCAGCGGGGAGGAGGAGGAGCGGCAGCAGATGAGGTGAGAGGGAATAAGGAGGGTAAGGGGCGAAAGGTGGAGGCAACCTGGTGCACTCGCGTCATACCTGACGTCCTGTCCAGCACTCCTATCCCTTATCATTGTGCTGCTCGTTCTTCTCTATCCCAGGACGCGTAAGATGGCGGACCTATAACTCCCATAAGGGAATCATCGCGCTGCGTGCGTGGGAGGAGGGGGAGGAGGAAGAGGAGGTGGCAGATGAGCAGGAGGCTGAGAAGGAGGAACACGAGGAGAGGAAGGAGGAGGACGATGACGAACAACAACAGCAGCAGGAGCTGGAGTGGAAGGAGCGGGAGGAGCAGGAGGACCAGGAGAAGGCGGAGGAGGGGAATTGGGGGGGCGACAACGATGAAAAATGAAGCGGATCCAGAACAGTGGCCCGCGCTGGGGCGAAAGCGCCATTCTGAACGGCGGGGGCAAAAAGCCGACCCGAAAACGAGGCCCATGCTGCAACGGGAACAGCATATTCAAACTCCGGAAACAATCATATTGCGCAGAGGAAAAGAAGACACACCAGGTTCGCAATTCGGTGGGGAACAACAACAAATACGCAGACAGGGCCGCTGGACACCTTCGCGGCAGAGTCAGGGGAGAAGGAGAGTCGCAAGCATAATGAACAATAATTGTGGAGTGGGGGGGGACACGCACAAGGAAGAGAGAAAAGGAGCAGGAGGAGGGAAGTGGAGGTAGGAACAGGAGGAAGGAGGGAGCGGGAGAAAGAGGGGCAAGAGGCAGGGAGCCGAAGAAAAGTGGAGGCGACGGAGGAGGACGACGAGGGGGCCAGAGGAGAAGGAGGCAGGGAAGCTTCGAGAGAGGCTGGATTTCCTTCTCCTCCGCCTCCTCCTCCTCATCATCATCATCCTCCTCCTCCTCCTCCTGCCAGAGGCAAGGACGAGAACTTTCACCGACCTCGTCCTTCGTGTCCCCCTTTTTCTCAACGTGATCCTGTTCCTTCCCGTGCTCCCGTCCCCACAATCATCCCTTCTCCTCCATTTCTCAACGTGTTCCTGTTCCTTCCCGTGCTCCCGTCCCCCCAATCCTTCTCCTCCAATCGCTTGGTGAACGGTGCGAAACCGTCAGCCGCCGAGCCTGAAAACCAGCAGCACCACGGATGACCGCGCAGCAGACATGCAGGGAGAACGACGAGGCAATCAACAGGCCGAGAAAACGGAGGGCACTGTGGGGGCACAGGGGAACGGCGTGGCCTGCACACAGTCAGCATGATCACGAGAATCAGGCCGAAAGTAGGGTGTGACAGGAATGCGCGCTGACGGCAACTGCGTCTGTGAAAGCGCTGGGAGGGCAGGGGCGGAGGAGGGGAGGTGCTCTCAGAAGAGGGCACAGCAGTGAGAGAAGTGGACACCCAGGTCCTGGTGCTTACCAAGCGGGAGGTTCAAAGCTCAAAGCAGGAGGGCGCTGGCATGCGGCAGAGCCGAGCTCTTGGCATGCGGCAGGCGCATGCCATCTTGGCAGTATTGCCCCCAGGTCGACAAAGTCTTGGCAGCTGGTGAGCTAGTGGGGATGGTGCAATGGAGGCAGCTGAGCCTCGCCTCGACAGTGCGAGACACGTTACAAGTCACGGCTCGACAGGGAAGGAGCCATCATCTGAGGCAAGCTCGACAAGGACAGAGAGATGGCACCGGCAGCTGCGAGGAAGTAAGTAGCCGAAAAGCTGCAAAGGAAGTACCCGGAAGACTCTCAAGTGCACGCAGGCATCGGTTGCCAGGGGGTCGCAACAGGGCAGTCGGTTGTGGCAACGGCTGTGTGGAACAGCGGGCGCAAGGAAAACCAGCCATGATTGCGGCAGTGAGAAAATGTGGTTGATGGAGTCTCGACTGTACTGTAGTTCGGCTGGATAGACGACGGTAGCTCTAAAGTCGTATACTCTGATGCCAGAGATGGGTAGGTGGAAGTCAAGAGGGCACGGATTGAGGCGGAGGGTTTGCAGTGCTACAATACACGGCTCGTTATGTCTGGCTGGCACTGTAGGCAGAAGTAGGGCACACTGCGGTTGCGAATTGGCGGTACTTGCTGTGCTCGGTTGCGAGCCTTGTACCTGCACGCGCTCAGTAGCGCTTAATGAAATGAGCCCCGATGGCCGGCCCAACTCCCGCCCAAGAAGAGTAACACCTGAAAGTTGGCAAGCATTGGTGGTGCATTTGTCAGTGTGTCTAGCTCTCTGGTTGTGGCGCCACCTGCGATCAAACATCCACCCGTTTGCCAACCAACGTGCTGGCATGGTGGCGCTGTCCGTGGGTTCGCCTGGAGTGGCAGGGCGAGTGGGCTAGCCGGGGGGAACTAATGGATTGGACGTCCCTAAGGTGGGGAGAGAAAGAGAGAGAGAGAGAAAGAAAGAAAGAACAAAAAAACTGGAAGCGCTTGGGAGCGCCTGGGAGCATTGGGAGCGACCCCGAAAGCGCCGGGGAGCGCCTGGGAGCGCCTGGGAGCGCATGGGAGCGCCTGGGAGCGCCAGGGAGCGCCTTGGAGCGCCTGGGAGCACCTGGGAGCGCCTGGGAGCGCTTGAGTCCAGGAAGGCAATCAAAGGGAAACTTGTCGACCCCCCGGACGGCCTCCGTCCCGCCGAGAAGCGGGCGGGAACGAAGAGACCCCAGGAGCCGAGAAAGAGGAGGTCGGAGCACGCAGCGCAGCCGCAGCTATCCTCCTCCCTCCTCCTCCTCCTCCTCCTCCTCCTCCTCCTCCTCCTCCTCCTCCTCCTCCTCCTCCTCCCTCCTCCTCCTCCTCCTCCTCCTCCTCCCTCCTCTTTCCCTCCTCCTCCTCCTCCTCCTCCTCCTCCTCCTCCTCCTCCTCCTCCTCCTCCTCCCTCACGGGCCCGGCGCCATCCAACCACCAATTCTCGGGGGGCCAGTCCTGAGCGACGGTCTGGCGCATCCACCACCAGTGCACGCCAGGGCCGGGCCTTTTTTTGTTTGGGTTGTCGGGGGTTGCGGAATGCGTCCCTGGTCCAAGGTGATTCCCAGATCCCCCTCCATTCGGACGGCCCCGGGGCCTTCCAGGCCTCGTGCGGGGTGCTCGGAAGGGCCATGGGCGCATCCTCGGGAGTCCTGGCGGCACGTCTTGGGCCAGGGACACCTCTGGGAGCCCCCGACTTCGAGGCCGTCCCCCGCGAGCCTCCACGCCACAGGACCACCGAGCGCCAATCCTGCAAAGCTGCAAATCTCTGCCTCTCCCCTGCGTCGGTGGCTCGAGGGCGGAGACCCAAAGCCGTCGTGGGAAAACGCAGCGAGCAACAAACCGCACCGACAGCTCGAGAGCACAAGCCGCACGAGGCCGCCGTCGCCACAAGCATGCCGAAGCGCACGCTGTGCTGCCCAGCGGAGCGTCACAGCAGTGGCCACGAGACCATATCGATCGCAGGAGAAGCGAGCGAAGTACGGCAGGCTCGTGTCGTGACTGCCCCGGCGCTGGTTCCTGACACCGCGCGGGTCGCTCAACCTCGCACGAGCGGCAGCTTTTCGATCGCCCCGACTTTCTCTCCACAATGGGCTATCCTGGGACACCGCAGGGATCGCTCAACCTTACACGATCGGCGGCTTCTCGATCGCCAGGTCATTCCATAATGAGCAATTCTGGGCTACTGGCGAAACTCCTACCTGAACGCCCTCGGCGGAACCGCCGCCGCGACGACACGACGCGGGCCTGCCGCACGCTAGGGCGAGGACGTGGCGGCCGGGCAGCCGGGAGTGCCGCGCGATCCGCGAGAGCTCGGTCCGCCCGGGGCGGGTGGCGCAAGCGTGCCACCTCCGCCACCATCCCCGCGACCTGCAGCACACTCGGCAAGGAGAGGTGGACGCCCCTGCCTCCCCGACTCGAAGACGGGGCCGAGCAGCACCCCGCCCGGGGCGGTCCATGGCGAGCGGAGCCCCTTCGATCGGCGACGTCCCGGGTCCGGGCTGCGGCCAGGCTCCCGCCGGCACGTCCAGGACGGGTCTCCGGGGCGGGGCGGAGCACCGCGGGCGAAGGTTTCGCCGCCCACCTGAGCGACCACAGCGCCGACGCCCGCGGCGCCCTCATCGCGCGCCCGAGGCGGGCGCGCGCGCCGCGGGCGGAGAGCGCGGGGCTGAGGGCTCTGACCCCGGAAGCCAGCAGAGAGGTGCTTCCAGCGACGACGACGACGACGACGACGACGACGACGACGACGACGACGACGACGACGGCGGCGGCGGCGGCGGCGGCGGCGGCGACGGAGGCGACGACGGCAACGACGACGGCAAAGACGACCACGACGGTTGCGACGACGGCGAGCGGCGACAGCGGAAGCGACGACGGCAACGAATTCGACGATGATAGCAACGACGGCAGCGAGCGACGGCGACGACAACGACGGCGAGAACGGCGACGACGACGGCAGCGGCGACGACGACGGCGGCGGCCCCGCGACGACGATGCCGAGGGGAGAGGGACAAGGAGATGCGCGGGGAGCAGGAGAGGGACAACACGGTTCAATCGTCAACGCCAAAGCTCCATGCTTAAATTAAAGGGCGCTCAGTCCTGCTACCCTTCGTATTGCTGCCGATGCTCACCCGTCTCGTGCTGGAGGGGGAAGGGGAGTTGGAGAACGGCGATCAGTACGATGAGGGCGGGAGGAGGGACAGATGGAAGGACAAGGCAGATATGGAGGGAGGACAGAGCACAACGATGCGGATCAGGGGGAAGTAGGTAGGCCATAGACGAAGGCTGCGGAGAAGGGCGAGAAAGAGCAGGTGCACCAAGCAGAGCATGATCACAAGGAGCAGGAGGAGCAAGTTGGAGGAAGAGAAGGGGGAAAGGCGGAGGAGGGGGAGAGCAGTCCAAACATCCTCCTCCTCCCGCCCCGCGACCACCCTGACCCATCCTCCTCCGCCTCCTCATCTTCCTCCGAATCCTCCTCCTCCTCCGCCTCTTCCTCTCCCTCCTCCTCCTCTTCCTCCTCCTCCTACCATTGAGCAAGTGACCGCAGACAGGCCCGTAGTGGCCGGGTAGACGGCAGCTGCCTGCTGGGCCCGAGCACCCATGAGCGCCAGGTCATTCCCTGGACGGATCGAAGAGGATAGCAGCAACTGATCGCAACAACTCCAGGTCCTCGGTGCCACCCGGGTCGACTGTTGGACTTAGCTTGATATGTCTGTGTCGGCTCTGGTACTCCTCCCTCTCGGCCGTATCTCCCTCCTCCAACTCATCCTCGACCTCACGATCCTCCTCCCTCATCCCTCAACGCTGCTCCCCCGATCTCCTACTCCTAGTCCGCCTTCCCTCCGTCCTCCAAGCCCTCCTCCTTCTCGCCCTTCTCTCCCTCCTCCTCGACCGAATCTCCATCCCTCATTTCCACCTACGCATTCTCCTCCAAATTTGCTTGGCCATCCGCATGCCCCGAAAATCTCGACTAAGGTGGCACCAAGAGGCCAAAGCGTCGTCGTCGTCGTCGTTGTCCCCCTTCAGGGTGGGCGGCACCGGCCGCGGGTCCTTCGAACGGCGCCCGTGCTGATTTGTCCGCGATGCGAGGCGGCCTGAGAACTTCGATCCGCACCGCCGGCAGGCTACCAACCGCTGCCGCGAGCAGCCAGGGCCGAGGCGCGGTCACAGAGGAGCCGCGTCCGTGGTCACGGCGGGGGTCTGCCGCGGCCGCATTGGGCCGCTGGCACGCTCGGCGGAGGGCGAGCGGGGCCTGAGCATGCGGCAGGTTCGCGTCGTGTCGCCTTGCACAGAAAAAACAGAACACGGCCTAAGCATAAGCTTTCGGAGGTCCGCACGGATTTCTTGGATCTGCGCTGGGCACCCCTCCCTCCTCCCTGGCGCGCGGATCGCGCCAGGGGCGGCGCCGCAGGCGCCGCCAGAAGGGCCCCAGCTCCGATCGAAGAAATCCGCGCGGATCTCCAACAATTGATGTTTATGCAACCGCCCCTCAGCGGCCTCCTCTTCCCCCGCTCCCCGCGGCCGCCTAGTCTGTCTTTTCCCCGCTCTTGCACGCTGGCCAATTCGCTTCTCGGTGCCACCAGCAGCCAACTCTGTCTCGCCGCCGACGGGAAGATTATGCAATCGTTTGTTCTTCGACAGTGCGGCACTGGTCAGATATCTCCGGCACAGGAAGACCGAAGCCTATGGACGTGCTCGGGCCTATTCGGAGCCCCTGGTGTCCGACACCGCGTGGGTTCAAGACCTTTGCGCTGGTTTCTGACGCCGCGTGAATCGTCCAACATCGAACGATCGCGCATCTCGGATTGCGCAGATTGCTCGATGTCGGCCAATTCTGGGCAGCGACGGCTTTCAACCTTGATGGCCCGCGCTGGGGTCAACGTAGGGTCAACGCGGCGCAAACCTGCCATATAGGAGCTGTCCAGCATCAGGGGAAAGCGGAGGACCGACACGAGGGTGGGAGGAAGGGGGAGGACGAGCGGGAGGAGCACGAGAAGGGAAGGGAAGGGAAGGGAGAAGGAAGAGGAGGAGGAGGACCAGCGTAAACCCAAGACTCATCAACGATGTTGCAGCAACCCCTCTCTTTAAGTTCCCCCTGCACATGCTCCTGCAAAACGCTATTTTCAATAGGGGAAGCGCCCCGTTGGAAGACCACCGTCTGAACCTCCTGAACCGTGCCAAAACACCATGCCTGGGACTTCAGCACCGTGAATCAAGGTGGCCCTACCAGTCTTGCATCATGCCACAGCACCAGCCACAAAAGTCCCTGAAACTGCTGTAGACTCCTGAACGAATGTGCGCGGCGCTGGGGCGACAAACAACGCTCGACAAGAGAAGCGCCCCTCATCCATGAAACTCTTTCAAGGCGGGTGTGCGCGGCGTTAGGGCGAGAACTCTTCCAAGACGGGTGTGCGCGGCGTTAGGGCGAGAACTCTTCCAAGACGGGTGTGCGCGGCGTTAAGGCGAGAACTCTTTCAAGACGGGTGTGCGCGGCGTTAAGACGTGAACACGACACCGCCCTTCATCCGTGCAACTCTTTCAAGACGGGTGTGCGCGGCGTTAGGGCGAGAACCACGCATTCAAAACCGCCCGCACTCCATACGTGCAGCTGCCCGCAAGTTCTCCAAGCTTCAGGACCGTGCGTGGTGGGGACGTCGCACGCAAAATGCGTGGACAGGGAGGAGTTGCTTGGAGGACGTTGGGGGAGGAGGAGGAGGAGGAGGAGGAGGAGGAGGAGGAGGAGGAGGAAGAAAGGAGGAGGAGGAGGCGGCGGAGGAGGAGGAGGCGGAGGAGGAGGAGAAGGAGGAGGAGGAGAAGGAGGACACGGGGGGGGATGAAGAGGACACGGAGGAGGAGGAGGAGGAGGAGGAGGAGAGAGGAGGAGGAGGAGGAGGAGCAAAAGGAGCAGGAGGAGGAGGAGCAGGAGATCGTGAAGGGAGGAGGGCGTGGAGAGAGGAGGACGTGGAGGGAGGAGGACGAGGAGAAGGATGAGGAGGAGGAGGAGGAGGAGGAGGAGGAGGAGGAGGAGGAGGGAGGAGGAGGAGGAGGAGGATTTTTTTTTTTTATTATATATATATATAAAAAGAAAAGAAAGAAAACAAAAAAAAAAAAAAAAAAAAACGAGGGCGACGACACAATGATTCAAAAGCGAAGCGGATCACCGCAGCAGGGCTGCGCCACCACGTGCTATTGAAGAGCGGCAGGGCAACTAGCGCGGGAAATGGCACACAGAAGAGGAAGCAGGAGGAGGACGAGGGGAGAGGAGGAGAGGGGAGAGGACGAGGAGGACGAGGACGAGGAGGACGAGGACGAGGAGGACGAGGGGAGAGGACCAAAGGGGAGAGGGCGCTGTCCTAGGCCCCGCAGCAGCCCGAACGGCCGCTCATTAAAACACGTAGCAACGCACAGCAGCACGCCGGAGGAAAGCAGGGAAGGGGGGGGGAGGGGAACAGACGCGATGGTAGCCACCCGCAGCTGTAGACTCCGAGCGACGTGCGGCCGAACATAGAAGGCACCCACCAGAGTGGCCAACAAAGGACGCAGTCCGCAAGAATTCCTCAACGCGGGCCCCAAATATCAGCCATTGAATAGCAAGACAGGGGACGACGGCGAAGAGGGAGGAGGCGGGGGGCAGAGTAGCCCAACTACAGCACACAGAGGGGAAACCAAAACAAGTATTGTCTATATGATGTCGCTGCGTGGAGGCAAACCGCCACGCAAGAGCCTATCAAGGCGGCGGGAGGGCAAGCCCAGCGCCGAGGCTAGGGTTGGCTGCCGGCGACCAGAGCGAGGCCCAGCAAATGCAAACGATAGCCCGCGGACCACCAATACATTCGAAAAACATGCAGGGCGCAGAAAGAAGCAAGGCGAGGAGAAGCAAAAGGACAGGAAGAGGAAGAAAGCGGGAAGGAGGGTGGCTTCACGGGCGCTGCTGCTCCTCCACGCTCTGCGCGCCCCCGATGGTGGCATCCAGCTGCTCGCCAGCTGTCTCCTGCGATATCCTCCACAGTCGCTGGCCCGCCGAGCCTTACACCAGCTTCGCGTTGATGCTGGCGTCGGCGCTGGCGTCGACACTCTCGCACGGTAGCCCAGGAAGTCGGTCTTGGGACACTGTCGGCGAGCAGGTAGCGCGGGGGTCGGCGAGCTGGTCGAAGCGGGAGTCGGCGAGCTGGTCGAAGCGGGAGTCGGCGAGCTGATCGGCGCGTGGGCCTGTGAGCTGATCGGCTCGGGAGCCTGCGAGCTGGTCGGCAAGCTGGTCGATGAGCGAGGAGGGTGAGCTGGATTATGGAACTCTCAAGCTGTCCAGCGCTGAGGTCGGTAAGCTGGTCGGCGCGAGGGTCGGCGAGCTGGTCGGCACGGGAGTCGGCGAGCTGGTCGGTGCAGGAGCCGCCGGCTGGTCGGCGCGGGCGTCAGTGAGCTGGTCGGCGCGGGAGTCGGTGAGCTGGTCGAATTTCGGGGAGACGTAAGACCCGGGTGCGGGGGACTCGGAAATCCCCGACGGGGCCCTCATAAAAATGACGAGGCCGAGCCTGCATTTTGACGAGGCCTCCCGCTGCAGACATCCCACGAAAACTCCTACTCGTCAAAATCCGAGGCGCGGTCGTCAAAAAACGATGGCGAACCCGGGTCCTGGCAGACCCGGGTCTTACGCTCCCCCGAGAATTTAATGTAGGCCCGGAGTCCGAAGAGGCCAGAACCGAAGTCGTAGAAGTTGGAGCCTGAGTCGGCTGCAAGCCCATTCCGCCAGAGCGCCGATGTATGCGCGAAGGTAGCCATTGGAGGCCGTTGCGTTCCTGGTTAGGAGTCGACGCTGGCGTCAGCGATGGCGTAGCTCTTGCATTGGAGCCGGCGCTGGCGCAGGCGTTAATGCTCAGCTGGGGCGCCAGCGCGAGCGCCTGAACATCGGTGCGCTGAGTGGCTCACTGGTGCGCTGTCGCCGTTGCTGGCGTCGGCGCTGGCGCTTGCGCTGGCTGCGGTGCTGCCGCAGGCTCCAACGTTGATGCTGTCGTCGGCGTCGGCGCTGGCGTTCGCGTAGGCGCCAGCGTCGGCATTGGCGTTGGCCCTGGGGTTGGCGCTGGTGAGAAGCGGTGGCGTTGGCGACGGCGCCGGCGCTGGCCAGGCCGCCAGTCCTGGAGTCGGAGACAAAGCCGGGCCTAGTGTGAATGCTGCGGAGCCGGCGCGGCAACCTTTTGTCTTAGTCGTTTTTGAGCCATCACTCGCAAAGAGGGCCAATGCAAACGTCGCGAAGTCGGGGCGGCAGCCTGAGATACAAAGCGCTCCCAGACGCAGGGAAAATGTCACGAATTGCGTTGCTGATGATGTGGTAGTCGGCCTCGAAATCGGAGAGGTCGGAGGTGGAAACGGAGTGTCCGGCGCTGGAGGCTGGAGACAGATTGTCAACCGCATCAGGGAGTCGAGCTCGAACTCGGAGTTGGGGCGATCGCTGGAGGCGCGGCTGGGGTCTCCGTTGAAGCAGGCGTCGGAAGGGAAGCCAGCGTTGGCTCCAGTGCTGGCGTCAGTGCTGGCGTCAGTGCAGGCGTCAGCGCTGGCGCCGGCGTCGGGGACGGCGCAGTCGAATGCGTTCCTGCTAGCGCCGATGCTGGCGGCGGCGCTCGTGTGAGCGCTGGCGTTTCTGCTGGCGTCGGTGTTGGCGTCGGTGCAGAGGTAAGCATTGGCGTTGGTGCTGGCGCCGGCGATGACATTAGTGATTAGTGCTGATGCAGGCGCTGGCTTTAGTAACAGCGCAGGCGCCAGCGCTCGCGCTGGCGTCAGATGGCGCTGGCGCTGGAGCTGTGGCAGGCGATCGCGTTAAAGCCGACGCTATCAAAGGCGTTCGGGCTACTGCCGGTGCTGGTGTATACGTCGGCATTGGTGTTGGAGTCTGTGATGACGTCGGTGCTGGTGTAGGCGCTGGAATGGGTGCCGGCGCATGCACCAGCGTTCGTGCTGGCGTTGGTGCTGGCGTCGGCGCTAGCGTTGATGCGGGTGCCATCGCAGGCGATCGCGCTGGCGTCGGCGCTGCCATAGGCGCGGGCGTTGTTGCTGGCGTCGGTGGTGACAGCGGCGCTGGTGCAACGGGGTGTCCCTTTGGGTGCCGACGCAGGCGCTGGCGTTCGTTCTGTCGTCAATGTAGGCGACGGCCCTGGTGTAGGCACCACCGTTGGTGCCAGTGCCACCGCAGGCCCCCATGCTGGCGTCGGTGCTGGCGTAGGCGACGAGGATTGCGCTGGCGTCGGCGATGACACTAGTGCTGGAGTAGGCGCACTCGCGCGTGCCAGTGCAGGCGCTGGCATTCGTGCAGGCGACGGTGCTGGCGTCGGCGATGGCGTAAGCGCTGACGTCGGTGCTGGCGCAATCGCCGGCGCGCACGCTGGCGTCGGCGCTGGCGTCGACGCAGGCTTAGGCGTCGACGGTTGTGCTGAAGTAGTTGCCGACTAATCTACCGCCGCGAGCCGGTGTCGCGGCGCAACCTAACGGCGTCCTCGCACGCATGTGGAACCACTGGAATTCCTAAGCGCTACGTTATGACTATGTGTTGGCGCATCCTGTCGGCGCCAATGAGGCGGAAAAGTCGCGCCCCCTGGAGCAGAGGTCGGTGCCGGCGTCGGTGCTGAAGTCGACGCTGTTGGTGCCGCCTGCTCCCTCGGCGTAGGCGACGGCAATGGTGCTGGCGCCACAGTCACACGCGCTGGCGTCGGTGCCGGCGTCGGCACTTGCGGCGGCTCAGGCGCGTCGTCATCGGCGCAAGCGTAGGACCAGGGGTTGGCGGTTCTTGGGCATGATCCTCGGAGCAAGCGTGGACGCTGGCATTGGCGCTGGCGTTGGTGTTAGCGCGGGCGCCGGCGTTCTTGTTAGCGTCTGTGCCGGCGCAGGCGTTGGCGGAAGCCCCAGCGTCGGCCTTGCCGCGGGCGTAGGCGCGGGCGTTTTCGCCGGCGTTGGGGTAGGAACTGTCGTTGGCACCAGCGCGGGCGGCGGCGCTGATGTTGGCGCCAGAGCCGGCGGCCGTGTCAGCGCGGGCGGCGGGCGGCGGCACTGTCGAAGCGGATGCCGGCCAGCGTTGTCGAAGAGCACAAGCATGCATCGCAGTCTACATGGAGAAAATACTATCGCCGTAGAGTACAAGAGCGTTCTGTAGCGGTCAGCTGGCGAAGGGGAAAAAACTATGAATTGAAAGCGCGGCAAAGAACTGGCGAGGTACAATCAGAAATCAAAGTCGTCAACGTCAAAGCCCGTCTCTTGGCAGTCGCGCGCGTGCCGCCTGCAAGCGCGCGTAGACGGCCTGAGTCGCGCAACGCTTCATGAAACATCTGGTGCACGTAGTGCGCGATGTACTCAGGCATGGGCCCAGGCATGTGCCTAAGGTGCTGCGTAGTGCTTTATGCTAAGAAATTTACAATAGCGATCCGCCCCAATTTGTCGTGGGTCATCGGCACCGCAAGCATCCGCTGTTCCTTGCTGCGCGTCGGGCTCCGGAGTCGGCTTGCGGCTCACTGGCGAATGATTCCGCAGTGAACGCAGTGCTCGAGCGAGTTTTCGGCGCAACCTGGGCACCCCATTTTGCACCCCCCCATCTCTGGCCCATTGTGGCCGCAAGCGCCTGTCATTTGCCCATCGGTTGAATAAGGTGCCGATCATCGCTGAACGCACCCTTGGTGGAGCAAGCTTTTTCAGTCGTTGAAGATTTCGGTGGATAAATCGAGCGACGCCCAGGAACCCCGCGAGCCGCCACTGGGCCATCTTGTAGCGTGGGCGCAATTCTGGGCAGACGCCATCCTGGGCCAGCAGCTGGCGGGCGAACCAATTTTGCGCACCTGTGGACAGCACTGTCCGCCATTTCGGAGAGTGGGCCACATGGGACGCCGGCGATGTCGGCCCTGACTTCTAACGTGCTGATCTGGCGGTTGGCGGCAGCGTCGGCGAGCCCCCTGGAAAAACGTGGGGACGTGGAGTGCGCACCACCCGTGCCAGCATGCCAGCAAGTCAGGAAGGCAGTGCGTCGCCTTGCCAGCAAGAGCTCGTCCCGTAAATGAGTCCACGCGATTCCCCCAGCGCGGCGCTCCCCCTCCCCAGCGCGCATGCGGAGCATGGCCGCTTCGCAGGATACGACAGCAGGGCGAGGTCGGCGCGCGAGCCCGAACTCTGGTCCGTGCTGTAGATCGGAAGGGATACACCACCCGCCCGGCCCAGGCGCTACACGTCGCGCTGCCCGGGAGTCAAGTTCAGCCACGCCGTCTGGCGGCCGCTCCAGCTGGGCGACGTGCAGGAGCACAGGTCGGAAGTACACCTTGTATGTCTGCAGTGCTGGGTGGAGGCCCATCTCGGCCCATGGCCAGTCGAGTAGACGAGCCTCGTACTTCTCCACGGGGTTGCGCCGCAAGCGGATATCCTTACCGGGGCCGATGTAGAAGCCGAGGTATTTGCCGGTCGAGTCCCACTCAATATGGGGCCTGTCCAGGTCTCCGAGCAAGCGGTCTTTGATGGCCGCAGGATCCTCTTCCATCCTCCTCCCAAAGCGGGATTGCCACGGTTTTTGAAAAGGTTGAGATTCAGCCCCGGGTCCGCCGCGAAAGCGGCAAAAGTCATGAATACCTGTTTCACCGTTGGCGCCATGACCGAAGAACCATCGCCGTGTCATCCGCCAGCTCTCTTGTAGTAGCGGTCACGTGTCGGTGAGCAAGCGCTCGCAGCAGCCCCTCTAGTGCCAGGGCGAACAAAAGTGGAGATAGAGGGCAACCCTGTCTTATTCCGGCCGTCGTGGGCACCCGCGAACGCATCTAGCCGTGCACCGTGAATCTGGCAACCGTGTTGTGGCAATTCCTGGCTGCCCGGCCGCTGCCGCGGACGCCATCACATAAGAGCGTGAGACGCTGGGAAAGGCAGTGGTGAAATCGAAGAGAATGACCACGGCATACTTCGCACAAAAGGAAGCCCGAATTGCCTCGTGCACAATTTCCACCACATTGGGAATAAAACCGCGCTGTATCGTGCCCGTAGCAGGTGCTATGAACTGCCCCCAACGAAGCCTGTAAGCGTTCGCAATGCTACGGTTATCCGTGTTCGTGATGGACAATGGTCGTGCTGATCCAGCCTTGTAGACGTTAGTGTCATCCTCGCTATCGCGCGGGTTGTTTCGGCATGCGGACCAGTAGCGGCTCGTTGGAGGCGTCGTGCTCCATGACCCCAGCAGTAAGCCCTCCTTCCAAGAATCGCCCCGCCTCCCAAAGTAGATGGGCTCCGAAGTTGCGCAACCGTCTCCACGCCCCAAATGGTACACCGTCGGGTTCGGGTCTCGAGCTCCAAGCAATGCGCAAAGCCCGCGCGACATCAGTAGTCCGTAGCCGCCAAGAACGCACGGTGCCCTTCACGCGGCCTGACCCTGCGAGCCCGGCGAAGCGAAGCCCATCATGCAATGTGTCTGAATGTATGTCCTTGTTGCTCACAGAGTAGCTCTGCGATGCGGTGCGAGTCGGTGAAAACCGTCCGATCGTTGCTTGCCATGGCGTCCACCCCGAAGCCTTGGGTCTTGCGGGTAAGTTTGGCCAAGCGGCTATTGATGCTATTCCGCTGGACTCGAAGAGTGTGTTCGTCCGAGCTGTCCGCGCTGGCTTGCATGCTCCTCAGATCTCGCAGCACCTCGTCTTTCGCGAGCGTGGTGGCCTTGGCCTTCAGGTTCCTGAGAGCCCCCCTTCGAGAGTGGTTCTTGCGGGGAGCACGTCGCTTCGCCAGCGCTAGGAGGGGGAGGAGGGGGAGGGAAGGACCGAGGAGTGACCTTGGGGGGGAGGGGAAGCAGCAGGACGGCGACGACGCCGGCAGCAGGACGGAGCACAGGGCTCGGGCACTGGTAAAGGGGCCCCAGAACACACACATAAATACACACAAATAAAAATATTCCCTATATTTTCCCATATTTTCTGGGTTTTTGTCTTCCCCCCCACACTTCCCATATTTTCATATATTTTCCTGGGGATCGACGATAAATTGTGTCTGTGTGTTTTCTCCCCTCCTGAAATGGGGCCGACGCCCGCGTGTCCCCTCTCAGCACGGCACCTCCCGCGGGAAGCGGAAGGTCTTCCGCAGCCGGGCGAGGGGCGAGAAGCCCTCGGGCTGCTCGGCAGGCGCGGCGTCCGTCCTCGGGGGCCGCGGGGGAGTATCGCCAGAGGCCTGCTGTTGCTGCTGGGCCTCCTCCTTCTCCTCCTCCTCGCTCGGTCCTCCTCGCTCCTCCTCCTCGCTGCTCCTTCTCCCTCATCGTCACCACCATTTTCATCATGCGTCCTCCCCTGCCTCCTCCCCTCTCCCACCTGCCTCCTCCAGCCTCTCGCGTCTCCCCTCTCTCACGGGGCCGCGAAGGAATACAGTGGCAACACCCTGCTCCTCCAGCAGAAAACAGCGGCCTCGCACGATCAGAAATCATGCAAAACGAAATCTCGTCGCGCATTCTTCGTCGAGATGTGAGCTTCCGAGATGCCACCCCCCAAGGCTTCTGTGACACCCAAGGCCATTCAGGGATACGAAGCTTCCGTGAGGCACCTGCTGGCAGGCCGATGCCCTATTTGACCTGAAGGAGGCGCTCTGAGTCGGCGAGCGCATCCCATCGCATCATGTAGATCACGGATATCGCTTCCGAAGCTGTCTCCGGTACAACTTCTGTTAAACACTTCTGCGACTGCAGCAAACATCCTGCCCCAGGAGTCGCTCGACCAGCGAATTCGGTCCCAAATGCTGACTTGAAAACTTAGCACTCTGCACTGCTCATTCACAAATGGAATGATTGTTCTCGATGTGTGATATGTGTGGCTTTGTTCTCCAGTCTGGGCGTGTGTGCTCCCATCGCTACTGGAATCCACCGGAAAAGAACACGATTGTCAATTATACCACCCAAGACCCGGACACCACCTGCCAAGCCATGCATTGTTGTGTATCATGGATGGCCCTCGCATGTTCCAAGCTCCGCAGTTCGACCATCGCAGCTCGCTCAGATGGAATGACAACTGGTGGCGAGTGATGGCCTGCGCCACCGCAGGCAGAGCGCCGATGTCGAGACACCCTGGGAGGAGGAGGAGGAGGGGGAGGAGGAGGAGGAGGAGGAGGAGGAGGAGGAGGAGGAGGAGGAGGACGAGGAGGAGGAGGAGGAGGAGGGGGAGGAGGAGGAGGAGGGGGAGGAGGAGGAGGAGGAGGAGGAGGAGGAGGAGGAGGAGGAGGAGGGGGAGGAGGAGGAGGAGGAGGAGGAGGGGGAGGAGGACGAGGAGGAGGAGGAGGAGGAGGAGGAAGAGGAGGAGGAGGAGGGCGGCATGTTGCTCTGGATGGGGCGCTCGCCCGGCCCATCTGCTGCCACCGCCCCCTTCCGCTCCCGATGCCCTGTCTCTCCCAAACCGCCCATTGCCTCGACACCCTCCCATCCCCCCTGTAAGAACGGTTTTTTGAAGGCAGATCTGCCTTCAAAAAACCGTTCTTACATTGAAGGCAGATCTGCCTTCAAAAAACCGTTCTTATAGAGTAGACCAGTCTTTTCTCCAGGCCCACGCACGCGCTCCCCTCCAATCCCCTGCCCCTCCCCCTCCCCCTTCCATCCGTGACCTCTCTGCCCTCCCTCCCCCCCCCGTCGGCACTCCCTCCCTCGCACCCCCTCCACTCCACAGGTATACAGTATGACTACTATTATGACCTCCCCCCGAGACGTTCTGAGAGAGGCGCGCACCCCTCCGAGCATCGCTTTTCACACACAAGATGGGTCCGAATTGGTTTGTCTTAATGACGTGATTGTTGCATCCGAGCGTCTCTGGTCCTCCAAAATATGGTGCTGCCGCTTCGGCGTGAGCCTCATTGTCGGATCGGCGCTCTGCTCCTGTCGTCCAAAACGGCGATATCGCCACAGCGCAGGCCACTTTGTCAGAGCCAGAGTCGTTCTTCATCGCGTTGTCTCCACAATCATTTCCCCTCCGCTGCCGTCCCCAGGTCCTCCTCCTCGTCCTCCTCCTTCTCTTCCTCCTCCTCCTCATCCCCATTCCTTCCTTCCTGGTCCGTCTCCTCCTCCTCTTCCTCCTCTTCCTCCTCATCCTCCTCTTCCTCCTCTTCCTCCTCCTCTTCCTCCTCTTCCTCCTCGTCTCCTGCTCATCCTCTGGCTCATCCACCACCTATTCCTCCTATGTGCACAGCTCCCCTTTCCTGATCATGCACATCACAATGGTGTCTTCCCGGGGGGGTCAGATCCGCTGTGTCGCCCGTTGGGGGATACGGCAGGTTCGTGTCGTGCCGACCCCAGCGTTGGTTTTTGACACCGCAGGGATCGTTCAACCTTGAACGATCGGCCGCTGCCGCAACGTCCGATCGTTCAACATCGATCGATTCTGGGTCGCCGGCGGCGTTCAACCTTGAACGCCCGCGCTGGGGTCGCCGCTGGTCGACACGACGCAAACCTACCGTATAGAAAGTGCCTGGAATCACCCTGAGCCCAAATGGCTACGGGGGGCCTGCTGGGCCGCATTGGGGCGGTCTTGGGAGCCTCTGGGCCCGTCTTGGAGCGTCGGAAGTCCGAAAAGGCGAGATTCCCGAAATCGTTAAAAACCTAAGGGATGAGGAGGGACGGCCAAGGAGAGAAAATGAGGGAGGAGGAGGAGAAAGAAGGATAAGGAATAGGATAAAGAGGAAGAGGTCGACGACGACGTCCTCGCGCCAACCCGCCAGGCGATCTGCTCGATGACGCTCCGGTCCCACCAAAGGTCCGTCCCCGGGGCAGCGTCGCGGAAGTGGCTGACGACCTCTCCCTCTGCTATAATCCCTCCTCGTCCTCCTTCTTCATTTTGTTGGTTCCTCTTCCTCCTGCTCACACTCCCTCCCTCCGCATTCCTCCTGACCCCTCCCACCATCCCGCCTCGTGCTGCCCATTATCCTGTTCCTGCTCGTGCTATGGCTTCGCATCAGCAACTCCATGTTCGCAGCCGTCGTCCTGACAATCAGCGTCATCGTGGCCGTAGTCATCGTCATACCCATCCCCAGAAAGCTATCAACATCGTCGCCGCAATCGTAAATGCCCATACAGTCACCGTTACCATCCAACGCATAGGCATATCTAAAATCACCACTTTCATCGTCACATCATACTCAGACGCGTGATGAACATCTATTCGTCGTCTCCGCAGTTACCACCAATGCCAATACTATCACCATCATCATCAACATGAACATCATCGTCAGCAAAACCGACATCCTGGTCATCGTCAACACCCTCATGACCATCGTCGTCATCATCACCATCACTATCACCGTCAGAACCATCATCGGAGTTGGTCGTCAGCATCGTTATCACCATGACCACATCATCATCATCATCATCATCATCATCATCACCATCATCATCATCATCATCATCGTCGTCGTCGTCGTCGTCGTCATCATCATAATCATCATATCGTCAAGCCATCGCCTGAATCCGTATCGCCAATGTCTGATCATATTGTGTCTATTTCTCTTCCTCATCCTCCCTCCAACCCTCCTCCTCACTCTATTAATCCTCCTCTTCGTCCTCCCCATCCCGCTCTCCCATGCCTCTCTCTGCCTCCTTATCCTGCACCCTCCGCATCCTCATTCCTCCCTCCGGGCTGGGGAGGATGAGGAAGGGGTGTGTGAGAGTTGCGTGGGACGAGGGAGGAATGAGAAAGGACAAGAAGGACGAGGAAGAGGAGGAAAAGGACGCGCCGCCCCCTCCCCACCCGTGACGATCGGGTAGCGATGGGCGTGTTTAGCAAAGACGAGCTGGGAAGTGGACTGGGTAGTGAGTAAGACGAGCGGGTGGGGGAGAGAGAGAGAGAGAGAGAGAGAAAAAAAAAAAAGAAAGAGAGAAAGAGAGAGAGAGAGAAGGGACGGAGAACGGGGAAGCGGGGGATCCCATGGCAGCCCAGGAACGCAACGTGCCAAGCCGGCGGAAGAGTTGTGCAAGAACCTCGAGAAAACAGCGGATGGGCTCCAGCGCCTCCACACAGCGGCAAAGAAAAAAAGAAGGGCGCTGCACGGCGATCGGTGGCTGCAGGATCAGAAGAACAACGACAGAACGGCGAGAAGCCCGTCGACTCCACGGGCCCAGAAGCAGCCAGAATGCACGTCGAGGCGACGGCGGCGCTCAGGGCGGTGCAGCCGACGGCAAGCCGAGGGGGCAGCCTGAAGCTAGACGCTGCTCGCCCAGGCAGCCGCACGTCTGCCGCGGGTCGCACGGGTCGCGTGCTCCTCGCGAATGTCACAAACTACGGCGAGAAGGTGCGCCACTAGGGAGGGCATGTCCGAGTTTCTACATTATCGGCCTAGCGGAGCACCACCTTCTTGGCAATGCCACAGAGACAGAGTCGATGAAGCTACGCCGTCAATAGGGGCACTCGCAGATCACGTGGACGCCTGCCACACCGGCGGGGCGGGGTGCGAAGGGCACTGATGGGGGCACCTACGAAGTCTCCAAACCTGACCTGTTGACTGCAGCCCATCTGCCTGACGGATCGGGCAAGAGCGCATTCCAGAAGCAGTGCTGATATGGAGGATGCAAAGAGTGAAGGTAGGCCTGATCACCATCGCCTTAGACCAACTCTCCATGGGATGGAAGAACAACCAACTGCTCGCGATATCAATCCCCTGGGGATAATCCCACCAGCCCTTTAGGGCGTCGGTGGTTTAACGAGTTTCCAATTCCACCCCTCCTTCTTCCCCTTCGGGGAGGGGTTTACCCCTCCCCCTACCCCCTCCCCACTGACCTGGACAGGGGGGGCCGCGATCGGTCAGAGCGTCCAAGATCGACCCCTGGGAGGGCTAAAATTCGACACCCCTCACGAGGATCGTGGCTCCTGAGGGGGGGGCTGAAATTTAGGAACCCCCCTTCGTTGATCGATCTCCTCCAAGATGGCTCCGAGAGACGTCTTGGACCCCCTCTTGGGCCCTGCGCGCGGGCGGGCGGAGCGTCGCCCGCCCGCCCGCAAGGCCCAAGAGCCCACTCAAACGTTCGAAGATACTTCCAAGACGCCACCAGGGAAGAGGAAGATGAGGAGGAAGAGGAGGAGGAGGAGGAGGAGGAGGAGGAGGAGCAGGAGGTGAGGGAGGAGGAGGAGAAGAGGAGGAGGAGAAGGCGGAGGAGGAGGAAGAGGGGGAGGAGAACAGCTGCCGATCATCGGCGCTCTTCGTTCGAACGCCTGGTGTAGGATGGGCTGGTGGGGATACGCGAAGCGTCAAGAATAAACTTCGGGGTCCAGCAGGGATAATAAACGTTTTCCCGGAGATCCCAGCACAATGATGAAGATGATGACGATGCTACTGATAAAGATGATCCTGGACGTCCGTAAGAATCTTTAAGACGTACATCCGAATTCCGTTCGGAAACCCATCGGATTCCTTCGAAAATCATTCGGGCTCCTTAGGAAAACCATAGGATTCCTCAGGACACCTTTAGGATCCCTTAGGACATCAATAGGACTCTTTCGGAAGCCTGAAGGAATCCCATAGACATCCATAGGATTCCTGAGGATAGCCATGGGAATACTAAGAACATCGATAGGACCCCTGAAGAAATCCATACGATTCCATAGGGGAATCATAAGATGCCTTAGGACATCCATCGGAATCCTATAGAAACCAGTCGGATGCCTAAGGATAGCCATCGGAATCCCGAGGAAATCGAGTGGATCCCTGAGGAAACCCATCGGATCCCTAAGGAAATCCATCATAACCCCATGGACATCCATAGGATTCTTTCGGAAATCCATGGGATGCCTTGGGAGGTCCATCGGAATCCTATGGAAACCCATCGGCTTGCTTAGAATTTTCATCGGCATCCCAGGGAAATCGATTGGATTCCTTAGAAATCCCTTAAGATTCCTTGGGATATCCATCGGCTTCGTATGGAAATCTATCGGATACCTCAGGATTCCTCAGGATTGCTCGACTTCGGGTTATGCTCTTGAAGTTTCTCCCCGCTGGTCAAATTTTCCACCCCAGCGCAAGACGTACCACGGGGACCGCATGCAGGCTTGGCCTTGAAGCTGAATGACATTCCAGCGGCCATCATGATCCAGGAACCTCTCTCACCGAACAAATCGGACACACCTCAGATCACAGCCTTGAGATCTGACCTGTTTCGCTACAAGATGCAACATCATGAAAGATCACAAGCCGAGCCCTGAACCCCATCCTTCGTTCTGCAACATGGTTTCGAGCCCGGTCGATCTGTGATGGTCACAGGGCCCGACACCCCGGGCGCAAACGCCCGGCGTGGAACAAAAACATCGCACGGATCTCATGGAGCGCGCTTGACCTGAGGAGCCAGGAAGTTTTTTTTTGTGGCGCCAGCGGATACCTGCCGATCTCTGCTCTGCCTATTGAAAGTGGGTCTTCGGATTTCCTTCCGGCGCCATGCTGCGCGCCACGAGTATCGCAGCCAGCAGAGGAGCCAGGAAGTACCAGCGAGACAGCGAAGGGCACGCCAAGCTCCAAGGAGAGTGGCGGCCGAGGAGCCCCAAGCCTAAATGCACAGCGCGGCGGGGTCATGAAACATGTCAAGAAGAAGGTGATGTACCCAGACATTCGACGTCCAGATGTTTTCAATACGCGGTCCCCGGGAGTCCCGACCCAGTCACCTTTTTTGTACCATCGACCACGTTGCCTGCAACGCGCGCCGGCCAGGGCGGACAAATCCTGCCCCCCCCCCATAGACCGACAGACGCAAACCAAAAAATCGAACCATGAATCGTAATCCACATCCCCTCCAGGGGGCTTTGGGATGAACCGGACAAAACAGAGCACGGAATAAGCAGGACAGCAATTCAGCACAAACGGAACCAACACGCTGGTTCTCGCCACTGCTTAGGAGAACGGTCACTAAGCGAAACCGTGCGATACGAAGATCCCCCACATCATATCGGTGAGACGGGGTGGAGAAACGGAGAGGAGGAGGAGGAGGAGGAGGAGGAGGAGGAGGAGGAGGAGCAGGACGAGCGGAAGAGAAACGAGGTGAGAGCGTGATGTTGGCTCTCTGTGTGTGTGTGTGCATTCCCACATGGTCCAACCGACCACCCCCATCAAAGGCAACACAGGCGGAATAACAGCGCACAGTATTGAATGCAGGTTGCAGCCCAGCATGCCCCACGGCTGCTAGCAAAGGAAGGGCTCCCAAGGAGACCCAGACGACGGCAGAACGGGAGGCGTAAGCAAGAAGAGACAGAACGACAACACGAAAGAGGCGGACGTAAAAGGAAAGGAGGGAGGCGGAACAAAACAGCGAAAACGAGGGATGCTCACGAGTAGGCAAGCAGCTGGGCGGACACGTAACTGTAGCGGGAGTTCCGGTAGCCGACCTGGAGGGGTGAAGGTCGAAGGGCGCCCAGACACGGGTGCCGAGGCACTGGTAATCCCCGAGGCCTAGCTGCGCAACGCCCCTCGCAAGGATATTGCATTGAATTCCACTGATGGTGCGGGAGTCGTAGATGTAGCTGGAGCCAGAGTCGGAGCAAAGGTCGGGGCATGGTCAGAACTGGAGTCAGGCTTGGAAAAGGAGTGGAGTTGGTATCCACCGACAGGGCGCGGCCAGAAGTGACAGCTGAAGAATTGCTCGGTGTCGATGCCGAGGTGGGGAAGGGGGGAAGGGCTCGCAGTCGGGTCTTCCCACGAACATCGCGAGGCACACTCAAGCGTCGGTGCAGGCGACGGTGCTGCCGCAAGCGCCGTCGTCGGTGTCGGCCTAGACGCCGCCGATGGTGTCGGCGTCGGTGCTGGCGACGGTGCTGGCGCAAGCGCCGGCGTCGAGGCCAGGTGCGGCGCTGACGTTGGTCATGGCGCCGGCGCTGGCAACGGCGATGGCGTAGAAACCGTCGTCGGTTTCGGAATCGGTGTCTGGTTTTGTGCGTCCGTGCAAATAAGCCTCGTCGCAGCTTGATGCGTGGGTCGGTGGTTGTGGGTCGGCAGCAGGTCCAGTGGGAGGCGAAGCTGGGGTCGGAGCTAACGCTGCTGTCAGAGCAGGGCTGGATTCTAGCACTCAGTCCCTGGGGCTGGTTTCTCATCCCGAATCGTGTTCGGACTGTCCTGGAGCCTGGCGAGGGCCCCCAGATGCCGAAAACGACGAAAAGCCTCCCGTCCTGACGTTTTTACATCGCGATCATGTCTGAGCATGGATCCCTTCATCTCCACGCACCTGCCCGCCGTCGTGCGGGGGACAAGCAGCCCACAGACGAAGCGCGAGCGCCTGGGCAACGGCGGCAACAACGACTCCCTGGTATGCGTGGCCAGGACAGCGGCAAGCACAGGGGAACAAACAATGACATGAACGTAACAACTCTGAGATCTGCTCGGATTTCTCGGATCGGCGCTGGACTCCCCCTGGGTGGAGCGCTGAGAGAGGGCCAGGGGCGGCGTTGGAGGCGCCGCCAGGGGGCCCCAGCGCCGATACGAGAAATCCACGTAGACCTCCAAGTTGTTATGCTCATGTCATTGCCCGTTCCCCGGAATCAGGTTTCCCACGATCGTGATGAGGATGATGCAATGCTTCGAGGGATAGCCGATTGGCACGGCCTGCATCCAGGACCGCTCCGTGACGATACAGCTGAGAGGTCAGGCGGGCACTCATCTGGATCCAACGCGCCACATGGTGGAGAAATGGGCCCCCGCGCTGCCAACAGTCCCGTTACGGAAGAGAATGCCTATCGGCGTGGACGGAGGCATTGGCAAACTGACCCGTCGCACGCCCAGCTGCCAGCGCTACCCCCGGGGACGGAGACCCATGCGGCAACGGCTGAGGCTGGCTTGCCGACGTGCCCCGAGGCGATGGCGACCACGCCACGGACAGTCCCGACCACTACCCCACCTCGACGACCAGTCACGACACGGGGAGCTGCATCCCTTACCCCCCTGGGGTACACAGGTGCCTGGTTTGGGCGCGGTTTCGCTTGAGGTGTCTTCATAGCTCGCACGACCCGTCGTGACTCGGAAGGGGCTTCGCCTCTGGCGTCCTTACACATTGGCTTGGTTCGCTGCGGTTTGGGAATTATCTCGATTGAAAGGTCCTCCACACCTGTCCCACAGGCTCCAGGTGCAACCCACGTGGGGCAAGCTATGCGGTGAGAGCTACGTGGTGCAAGCCATGCGGTCCAGGCTACAATGTGCAACAGTCGTGGTGCGATCCCACATCGCTTCGCCCCTGCCTACATGTGACCTGCTAAAAGCCGGTGTTGGCCCGTGGACCAGCGCGGGGAGAAAACAGTCCCGCCCTGTAGACTACCGGGAGCCTCCTCTGCTGCAGGCGCCCCCCCAGACCGCAAGGCAGGGGGAGGGCGGCTGCGGCTCAAGGGGATTGATTCTGACACTTAGACCCCCACTCCACGTACGGCAGGCTCGTGTCGCGACGACCCCGGCGCTGGTCTCTGACACCGCGGGGATCGTTCAATCTTGAACGACTGGCGATTTCCACAACGTCGGATCGTTCAACATGGACCCGTTTTGTGTCGCCGGCGAAATTCAACGCTGAACGCCGGCGGCGGGGTCGCCGCCGGTCGACACGACGCGAACCAACCGCAGAAGGCTCCTCCCGTTCCCCTCTCCTCTCCCCACCTCCATCCTCCAGGGTGAACCACCTCGTCACAGCCCAGGGGACAAGCAAGTCATCCCCCTCCTCTCCCCCCTCTCCTCTCCCCCCCCTCCTCCCGTTCCCCTCTCGGGGGCGCGCAAATATGGATTAGCGATCCATGGATCTGGCGCGCGGTCGCCAAATCCATCGATCGAGGGAGGTGCCCCTCCCAAAGTGCGGCCAATGCCGCCTCGCTCGGCGGCGGAAATCCGCGATTTCCCATGGAAACGGGACCCGTCGCTAATCCACGCCCCCCTAAACCATGTTTGCGACCGCCTGACTCTTCTCTCCCCCCCCTATCCTCCGGGGTGAACCACCTCGTCCTCGTCACAGCCCACAGGGGACGAGCAAGTCCTGTTCAAGATCACCGCACCTTGCGCAACGCTGCCCGGCTTGGGCAGGCTGCATCTCAGGGAGACCCTGGAGCCTACAGCAGCAGCAGCAGCAGCAGCAGGGGGGAGAGGGACGAGGATTCCCCATTCCTTTCCTCATTGAGGAGAGGAGTGAAGGTTCCTCCCGCCCGTTTTCCTCATTGAAGAAGAGGGGCGGGAGGAGGAAGGCGAGGGAGAGGGCCTCTTGGGCAAACTTGCGCAAAATCTGGATGCCCCCGCAGCCACTTCCAAAGGTCTTGGCGATGGCGTGAACCTTGATCACCTCCACGGTCACCACCTATTAGGGAGCCTTCTGCTCAATCAATCCCCCTCTTCCCACTCTGCACCCTTTCCTGGAAATCATGATCCCCCTACTCTTGCCCCCTCCTCATTCTCCCCCCCCTCCCCCCCCACTACCTCCTTGTCCTGTTCGTTTCCATGACGCGACATCCTCATCCGTCCTGTATGTCATCATCTTGATCATCGTTATCATCAGCAGCAGCCTCATCAGCATCCTCACCACAATCATCATCAGTATCATCAACACGTGCACGATCATCTTCATCAGCCACAACATCATCCTCCTACTACCACGTCTACGACCTCTGATTCTACAAATACGGCTTAAGACGATGCCTAATTCTACCACCAGTGATGCTTCCACGACTACAAACAATACAATTGCGACTGTTACGAACAATATTGTCAGGCCTGTGCTTGCGAACATGTACTAATACAGACTGGGATAAATACGACAACCCATCCACCATCAGAATCACCGTCCAAAAACCACCCCTAATTCACTCCAATACCCTACTCCTCCCCACCCTCCTCTTTCTACTCCTCCTCACCGCGAGTCGCACCACGACCACTACCGTCAAGGCAGGCTGGGCGCTTGGTCCAACTCCTCCCCGCAATGCTCGGGGACGAGCGACTCGGTTTGAACAATCGGGCCAGGCGGCTCTCGAAATATGGTGTTCGCCTGAGATTGTTCAGGAATCGTCTCTAACAGCTACTCGGATAGAGGGCAGCCCGTCGTCAAAGCAGAGCTCTCGCATGGCGCTTCATCGCAACTATTGGCCCTGACTAATAATTTGTTCGCCAGATGCACGGATGGCGGGCGGCGGTTTTCCAAAGTCAAACTCTCCCTTCAGACTCCTCATCCACTGGGCAGATGTCTCATGTTTTCAAAGCTTCTGCAACTTACATCAGTGAAAGACCCGAACTCATTGCGGTTTGGCACGCTGAGTATGCAATTGCGAACGTAATCGTACACTTGCTGTGCACAACCTGAAGGGCTTGTTACGAGGGCCGCGCGTGATGATCACCCCACGAAGGCTCCGATTCTGAGAATCTCCTTCTTGGGCGAGGTACGGTGTAAAGTGCAACCGCGGCATCCATGGAGAAGTCGGACCATGAACGTGTGATCAATGTTGCGAGGTTGTGCAAAACACGCGTTGCGGGAATGGCGTGGCAGAGCGGCTCTAAGCATATACGTGTGCAGGCACCTGCCATGCGAGCATGAAGGGGCCGAGGGGTACCGCGGGCCGCGCGCATCGGAACAGACGCGGCTAGCGACATTGGCGGACACGCCCAAGCAGCCCAAGGCTGACTTGGGCTGCTTGGGCGCGTCTTGGACCATCCTTTCGCATTCGGGGAGCTCCTGGGTTGGGCCCGAACACGCCAAAAACATCAGTTCTCTTATGGGAAATCGACGATTTGCCCCTACCTAGGCTCTGCCTAGAAGGGTTCTTACTCGGAGGCTTAGTTAAAGGGCCGGGCAGTGGGGCCCGCCCCGGGCGGTTCCCCCGGGATCCGCCTCACGGTTCCCCCAATTACGTCCCTTTAGCTTAGCGTTGCTTATCTCATCTCAGCGTAGCTTTTTTCATCTTAGCTTAGCTAGGTTCATCTTAGCTCAGGTTTATCTTGGCTAGCTGACCTTCATATTAGTTTCGCTGAGCTTTAGCATAGCATAGCACAGCAGAGCATAGCATAGCGTAGCATAGCATCGTATATCATAGCCCAGCATAGCATAGCATAGCGAAGCATAGCATAGCATAGCATAGCGCAGCGCAGCACAGCACAGCACAGCATAGCACAGCACAACATAGCATAGCATATAATAGCAGAGCATAGCACAGCAGCCAAGCAAAGGCAAAGCAACATCAGCGACAGCAAAGCAAAGCACAATCAACTCAAAGCAAAGCAAACACAAAAGCAAAGCAAAGGAAAGGCAAAGGAAAAGCGATGTGCGACAGATGCCGAGCTAGCCTCGATGGCCGGACCGGAGCCCCCGCAAGCAGTGCCTTCCGCAACCATTTCGGCTCAAGTCCGGAGGCCCTGCCATATAGCCGCCCACGCATAGCATAGCCAAGCATAGCATAGCATAGCATAGCATAGCATAGCATAGCATAGCGCAGCATAGCATAGCATAGCATAGCATAGCATAGTATAGCATAGCGCATTTTAGCATAGCATAGCATAGCATAGCATAGTATAGCCTAGCACAGCGCAGCATGACATAGCATAGCTTAGCATAGCATGGCATAGCATATCATAACATAGCATAGCGCAGCATAGCATTGCATAACATAGCATAGCGCAGCATAGCATGGCATGGCATAGCATAGCAACTAATGCTGCTTTCCTAGGGGCTCCAACTTCTAGGTAGGGTCGCACTGGGGTAATTGCTAATTGGGGCTCTCTCGGGGTGCCCCTTGGGGCGTCTTCGGGGCCTTCGGGGGCCTTCTTGGCGTCATGGGAGTCGTCTTGAAAGGCATCCGGAGCCATCGGAGCGCGTTTTCGAGCGTTCCGAAGCCATCTTCGGGCGATCTTGGACGGCCCCCGGCGCTCTGGCAGGGGTCCCGGCGCGGGGGCCCCACATTTGCGGTCGTGGTCCCGGCCCCCCGCCCCCGGACCCGGTCCCCCGTTATATGTATATGAAGCTTGTACCTCCCTCCCAATACAAAGAACAAAACACAACCGGAGTCCAGCAACACAGCGTTTAGGTCCAGCCCTGGTGGAAGGTGGCCCTTGCGCCGGGCGTGTCGGCTAAGGCGTCTGGTTGCGAATGGAGACGGTTCTCGGGAAGCTGGTCGGGAGCGGCGTCGGGAGTGACGTCGGATACGTCCACGGAGACGGCGCCAGACGCGGCATCGGGCGGGAAGTCAAGTGGGACGTCGGGCAGGTCGCTGGGAAGCGGGTCGGGGGCAACGGGAGAAGCCCAGGGCTGGGCACGGGGCTTGGCTTCGGTAGCGGTATCAGGCTGTTGGGGGGCGGAAAGATACGGATACGTGTTGTCCCCGGACCTCTCTTTGGGTGCGTTCTGACCGGAATTTCGAAGCGAATCCAGCGGTGACAACGAGGATTCCCCAGGAGGGCCAGGAAAGGCCGAAATTGAAGGGGGACAACACGTATCCGTATCTTTTTCTCCCCCGAGGCTGGTCGTACTTTATCTTTTTTATCTTATTTTTTATCTTTTTCTCCCCCTACCAGACCACCCCAACCCAACCCGAAGACCCCACTTTCGGGTTGGGGGGGGGGTACGGGTTCCATATGTGTTTTTTCAGTGTTTCCCGCCCCCCCCCCCCACTGGAAATCGAGGGTAAATCTGAGCCTTCGGGTTGGGTTGGGGTGGCTTGGTGGGTGGTGAGCATCAGGCTGGTCGTTGGGCGGGGCGTCGGGCGAGGTGTCGTCGCGGGGCCGGCCGCCGAGTGGCTGCCCTTTGGGCGTCGTGCAGGGCGGCGGGTGGAGCCGCCAGGCAGGGCGTCGGGCGCCTGGGAGGGCCCTCGGCGTGGGCCAGTTTGAGTGGAGTCGCCCACCTCCTCCGCCTCCGCCTCCTCCTCCTCGTCCTCCTCCTCCTTTTCCTCCTCCCCCTCCTCTTCCTTCTCCTCCTCGTCCTCCTATTCTTCCTCCTCCTCCTCCTCCTCCTCCTCCTCCTCCTCCTCTCTCTGCCTCCTCCTCCAATCGGGTCGGGCGAAAGGGGGGGATAGCAAAGGGGGGGTCTGAGAATCACCTCTCGTAGCTGAGTCTCCCAGCGCCTCCCGGCGCCAGAAGGCGCCCATGTATCGAGGAATGGGCCCCTCGGCGAGGCCGAAACCAGCTGCATGCACCAAATTTCGTAACCCCCCCTTTCCCAATCCCCCCCTTTCGCCCGGCCCGATCCAAGTGTGTCCCCACGGGTTTCCAGAGGCAGGGGCTGGCGGTGATTTGCCATAGGCGCCTTCGATGATCTCGGAGTTGGCCAACGTATTGCATGGAAGTGACAAATGCACCATCCGATGACCGCAATTTGTGTTTCTAGTTGGTCGAAAGGCCCATGACGTGTCCCAATCCGCAAAGCCAGTGCGTGCAGAAATGTGATTGAAAAAGCGCCTCGACCCACTACTGCTCGATCAGGCAACACTGCGGACATGCCCCCCATCTCACTGCATCCCCCCCACTCCGTCAAGATAGCAGCCAGCGAAACCGACGCCCCAGCCCCTGCTCGCGCAAAAGAGGGATGGGGATGGTTCACCCCCACCCCCATTTGGCGCCAGTCGTCATCGTCGTCGTCGTCGTCGTCGTCGTCGTCGTGCTCGTCGTTTGCCGGCGCCAGGGGGAGCGAGGGGTTTGAACCCCCCCTTGCGCAAGGGAGGTGTGCTCGTCGCTTGCAGGCGCCAGGGGGAGCGAGGGGTTTGAACCCCCCCCTGGCGCAAGGGAGTTTGGGACCCCGCACCCGTTTTCGCAGAGGGCGGGTCCGGAGAGGCCTCCCGGGTGTCCAGATGTCCAGGATGTTTCGGGGGGGGGCGTTCAGCTTGAACCCCCACCCCACCCCTCTGGGAGCCACAGAGCTCAATCCAAAGAAAAACGACATGTTCGGCCGATCGCGCGGGAGGCGTTGGGCGACTAGGGCGTTGACGACGCTCCTCCTCGTCCTCCTCCTCCTGCTGCTGGCTGGCTGATCCGCGCGGGCACAGCGCGTGGCGTGCCTCGCGGTGAGCCCGCGGCCCGCCGCGGGGGCAGAGCGGAGCAACAGCAGGGACCACCGCCAACTTCCTCCTTGCCTCCTCCTTCTCCTCCTCCCTCCTTCCTCCCGCCACGGCCCCAGGGGCTCCCAGAAGGGACGGGCACCCGCGAACGGGACCCCTGGGGCGGCCGGAATGGTCGATCCGATCGCACACTCGCGCCAGTGACACCGCCTCCTTCCTTCCTGCATTCTTTCCTTCCTTCCTCCCTTCCCTCCCTCCTCCTCCTCCTCCTCCGCATCCTCCACCTGCTCCTCCTCCCTCCTTGCTTCCTTCCTCCTCCTCTTCGTCCTCCTCCGCCGCCATCTTCCTGCTACCCATGCTCCCTCTCTGTGCGAAGTGTCCTGTCCAATCCTCCTCTCCAGGTGAAGAGAAAGAAGGGGCCGACGATCATCCTCATCCTTCCTGTCGGAAACATACAAAATCCTCGACTCTCGACAATCAAAGAAGATGAGCCTCGCTGGACGTGGAGCTCACCAGGCGGCCGTTGAAGATCCAGCGCATCCAAAGTGCGGGCTCGACGGCCCAGTCCGACTGCGCCAGCGTCCTGGCCTTTGGGAGGAGAAGGAGGAGGAGGAGGAGGAGGAGGAGGAGGAGGAGGGCGAAGAGGAGGGCGAGAAGGATGAGGATGATGTTCAGCCTCCACTTCCTTCTCCTCCTTCTTTCCTCGCCAGCCCAACTGCGAGGAGGGAGAGGAGGAGGAGGGAGGAGGGAGGAGGAAGGAGGAGGAGGAGGTGACACTCGGTGGTGGTTTTGCAACCCGTGGATACTGCAGGCTGTGCATATCGAGGACCCTGCTGCCGGCGTGCTTGCATGCTTGGGACGTCGTCTCCCGCCCCCCCCCCGCCATCTTCCGCTGGAGGAGGAGGGGACGAGGGCGGAGGGGGGAGAGGAGGAAGGGCAAGCCAGGTGCGCTCGCGCCCTCTGGTATCATACACCTCCCGCCTATCCTGTTCCTTTGTGCAGAAGTGCATCCTGTCCACTCGCTGGGATGTCCTACATGGCGCTGGTCCCCCAGATGACCTCGTACCGTGTAGTGGGCAATCAGATAAAAAAAGGGGGGCCGTGTACATCGGACGAGGAGGAGGACTAGAAGGAGGAGGTAGCGGACGCGCGCGAGGTTGAGCATTAGGACGAGCAGGATGATGAATGAGGCGGAGCAGCAGCAGCAAGAGCAGAAGGACCAGGAGCTGGAGGGCCAGGGGAAGGAGGGAAACATCTGGGGCGGCAACGATGAGGAAGGAATCGGATCCAAAATTGTGCCCCCCGCTGGGGCAACAACAACAAGAACTGAACGACGGGAGCAAAGCGATACTGGAATGCGACCAACGCTGCAGCTGCAGCGGGAACAGCAGTTATAGGACCAGCGCCGGTCCGATTGCAACAACTGTGTTGAAACCCTACGTGTGGGAAACATGCGGGAGGGGTGGCGCCTCCGCGCAAGACAGTATGAGGCGTGAGGGTGGAGAGACCGAGAGGTAGCGAAACAACAACAACAACAACAACAACAACAACAATCATTTTACCCGAACGCTCAGTGTTCTCACCAGTGCCAGGGTTTTCATGCGACGCGAGACAATACCCCCACTTCGTGGGGGGGCAGTTCAAGCTCTACCAAATATCCAAACGACTCTTCGCGACCACCCAAACCCAGCTTCCCGCCCTATGACGTTGGGACACTTCACTTCGTGGCGTGCGGACGACCGTGGCTACTACACTGGCGTGGGGTACACACCCACAGAACTTGGTCACTTATTCGGGGCGCGCGTGTGCCCAGCATCCTGCAATTGTGACATACAATACATGACACAGACAGACAGAGAGAGAGACAGAGAGCAGACAGAGAGAGAGACAGAGAGAGCGGAGTTGGTCACATTTTTGGGGCAAGTTCCTGAGATCGTCGTGTTTTTTGTTGGTCTTGCGCGCGCGAATGTCCACTTTACTTTTTTTTTGCAAGGGAGTATTGAAATTTGATTATGTTAGAACAAGAAAAAGTAGCTCGCGCGAGCTCATGTAACATAAATGTTGGAAAACCATTGGTTTTGTGGGAGTCGGACAGCGCGCGCGGGTGGAAATTTTGAAAAGTCGTGCAGCTGTTTTTCGAGGACCTACGGTGCGATTCGTGTGATTTTATGATGCGCGGTGGTAAAATTCTTAAAAACCCAATGGTTTTTGTAGATTTCGGCGTGCGCGCGCGAAGAAAAAACGAATGTGTCCCGCATGGTATTATTTGACAGGGATGATGGCCCTGGCAGGTGCGCAACCGTTGTCGCAGAAGTTTGAAAAAGTTGCTCGCAAAAGCCCGTTTGACAAAATTGTTTAAAAAGTGATGGTTTTCCTACGAATCCGCAAGAGCGCGCGGGATGAGATTTTGACAATTTTTTATTTAAAAAACCATTGGGTTTTTGATGTTTTTATGTTGAAATCGTTCCGAAACCTAAGGTTTTGGAAGGATTTCGTCTTGCACGCGCGAATGTCCACTTTAGCTTATTTTTTGCAAGGGATTCTTGAATTTGGATTACATTTGAACAAGAAATTTCATTTTATAGTATTTTTTGCAAGGGAAAACGGGGGGGAACAAAACAACCGGATCCGGTACTAATCCATTTTTCTGAAGCTTTCGCGAAAAAATGATGAAAATGTAGCTGCGGCCTAGGTTTTGGAGGGGGGTCGTGTACCAGGGGTCCCAACAATAATTATTCTTTAGAAGTAATAATGTTCAACAACAACAACAACAACAACAACAACAACAACAACAATTACTAGCACGTGGGGACACTCCGTTCTCACCAGTGCCAGGGTTTTCATAGGAGGCGGGCAATACCCCCACTTTGTGGGGGGGCCGGTTCAAGCTCTACCAAATTTCCAAACGACTCTTCGCCACCACCCACACCCAGCTTCCCGCCCTATGACGTTCGGACACTTCACTTCGTGGCATGCGGACGACCGTGGCTACTATTCAGGGCCCCGCGGCCGACGACGACGGCGTGCGCGCGCGAAGAAAAAACGAATGTGTCCCGCATGGTATTATTTGACAGGGATGATGGCCCTGGCAGGTGCGCAACCGTTGTTGCAGAAGTTCGAAAAAGTTGCTCGCAAAAGCCCGTTTGACAGAAATGTTTAAAAAGTGTTGGGTTTCCTACGAATCCGCAAGAGCGCGCGGGATGAAATTTTGACAATTTTTTTTGAAAAACCATTGGTTTTTTGATGTTTTTATGTTAAAATCGCTACGAAAACTAAGGTTTTGGAAGGATTTCGTCTTGCGCGCGCGAATGTCCACTTTACCTTATTTTTTGCAAGGGATTCTTGAAGTTTGGTTATGTTAGAACAAGAAATGTCCACTTTAGCTTATTTTTTGCAAGGGAAAACCGATCGTAACAACACAACCGGATCCGGACCAACCCGTTTTGCCTGAGACTTCCTCACGAAAATGATGAAAACGTGGCTGCGGCCTAGGCGCGGCGGGGGGGCCATGCACCAGGGGTCCCAACAATAATCATTCTTTAGAAGTAATCATGTTCAACAACAACAACAACAACAACAACAACAACAGCAACCACAACAACAACAACAACCACAACAACAACAGCACCAACAACAACAACAACAACATCAACAACAACAACAACAACACCGAACAACAACAACAACAACAACAACAACAACAACAGCAACAACAACAACAACAACAGCAACACCAACAACAACAACAACGACAATGACAACGACAACGACAACGACAAGAACAACAACAACAACAACAACAATCATTTAAGACTGGGGACACTCCGTTCTCACCAGTGCCAGGGTTTTCATAGGAGGCGGGCAATACCCCCACTTTGTGGGGGGGCCGGTTCAAGCTCTACCAAATTTCCAAACGACTCTTCGCCACCACCCACACCCAGCTTCCCGCCCTATGACGTTCGGACACTTCACTTCGTGGCATGCGGACGACCGTGGCTACTATTCAGGGCCCCGCGGCCGACGACGACGGCGTGCGCGCGCGAAGAAAAAACGAATGTGTCCCGCATGGTATTATTTGACAGGGATGATGGCCCTGGCAGGTGCGCAACCGTTGTCGCAGAAGTTCGAAAAAGTTGCTCGCAAAAGCCCGTTTGACAGAAATGTTTAAAAAGTGTTGGGTTTCCTACGAATCCGCAAGAGCGCGCGGGATGAGATTTTGACAATTTTTTATTTAAAAAACCATTGGGTTTTTGATGTTTTTATGTTGAAATCGTTCCGAAACCTAAGGTTTTGGAAGGATTTCGTCTTGCACGCGCGAATGTCCACTTTAGCTTATTTTTTGCAAGGGATTCTTGAAATTGGATTACATTTGAACAAGAAATTTCATTTTATAGTGTTTTTTGCAAGGGAAAACGGGGGGGAACAAAACAACCGGATCCGGTACTAATCCACTTTTCTGAAGCTTTCGCGAAAAAATGATGAAAATGTAGCTGCGGCCTAGGTTTTGGAGGGGGGTCGTGTACCAGGGGTCCCAACAATAATTATTCTTTAGAAGTAATAATGTTCAACAACAACAATCAGTTTACCCTCTCCACACGCAGCATGCGACCATCATGATTACCATCCCCATCATGGGGGATGATTGTTCTACCGCGGGGGTCCGTTATTCCAATTCCCAGATCTCCCGCCCAATGAGATCTTGCAAACACCTCCTCCGAGGAATTTCAGCATATCCCGCCTCGGAAACACATGCCCGCGCCCTGGTGCGCCGATGCGAGACCGCCAGTGGAGCCCCAGCCAAGGGTAAAACACAAGGAAGTGCCGATCGACAGGATTGGCTCGGTGGGGGTGGGGGCTGTCAGCGGCGAGGCAAGGACCTGGTCCTCAATAGAAAGGGGGGCAGTCTCGAGCAGGGGTGCTGTTGTTGCTAGGAGCGGCGCCAATGGTGAAGAGAGTAGTGCGCTGGTCCAGAGTGAAATAACACGAAGTCTCGAGCGGGAGCGCTGGTTCTGTTGGGACGGCGGTTGTCGGCGGCAAGGAGGAACACCGCCTCTAGTACGCAGGGAAGAAATGTCGAGCGGGAGCCGCGGTTTTGTTGAGACGGGGGCTGTCGGCGGCGAGGAACAGCACCGTCTTCAGGAAAAAGGGGGGAAGCCTCGAGCGGGAGCGTTGTTCTTGCTGGGGGCGGCTTCAATTCAAAAGAGAGTTGGGCGCCAGTCCAACGTAAAACGGGAGGACGTCTCGGGCGGGAGCGCTGGTTTTGTTCGGGCGGCGGTTTTCGGCGGCGAGCAAAAGCACCAGCTCTTAGTAACAAAAAAGAGGTCACGAGCGGGAGCGTTGTTCTTGCTGGGGGCGGCGCCAATTCAAAAGGGAGTTGGGCGCAAATCCGGCGCAAAACGGGAGGACGTCTCGGGCGGGAGCGCTGGTTTTGTTGGGGCGGCGGTTTTCGGCGGCGAGCAAAAGCACCAGCTCTTAGTAACAAAAAAGAAGTACGAGCGGGAGCGTTGTTCTTGCTGGGGGCGGCGCCAATTCAAAAGAGAGTTGGGCGCAAATCTGGCGCAAAACGGGAGGTCTCGGGCGGGAGCGCTGGTTTTGTTGGGGGGGCGGTTTTCGGCGGCGAGCAAAAGCACCAGCTCCGAGGAACAAAAATAGGAGGAACGGGAGGACGTCTCGGGCGGGAGCGCTGGTTTTGTTGGGGCGGCGGTTCCCGGCGGCGAACAAAAGCACCAGCTCTGAACAAAAAAGGAGGAGGTCTCGAGCGGGAGCGTTGTTCTTGCTGGGGGCGGCGCCAATTCAAAAGGGAGTTGGGCGCAAATCCGGCGCAAAACGGGAGGACCTCTCGGGCGGGAGCGCTGGTTTTGTTCGGGGGGCGGTTTTCGGCGGCGAGCAAAAGCACCAGCTCCGAGGAAAAAAATAAGAGGAGCGGGAGGACGTCTCGGGCGGGAGCGCCGGTTTTGTTGGGGCGGCGGTTCCCGGCGGCGAACAAAATCACCGGCTCTATATCTATATACAGAGAGGAGAGCAGATGTCTTGAGATGAAGGAATGCAGGAGTGGGAGGAGTGGGAGGAGAACCAAGAGGAATAGGGACAGGGCGAGAGGGGGAGGCTTTACACGGGCGAACCTGGGAGCGCGTCTGATCGCTCTGCGAAAGCCGAGCCGGAAAGTCCGCCAAGCAACCTGTGGCTCTGCCCTACGACGGATTGCAGCAAAGGTCGCCTGCGACGTGTACTGAGACGAACCGCGAGACAGCAAAGGGCCATGCAAGCTCGCGGTGGGGCCGAAAAGCGGGCTGCGAGAAGGCTCCGCAGGGCTGTATTGTGGATGCTGGCGACAATCTTCACGATGCCCCGACGCCCTCGGCCGGAGGCCAGGAAAATAGTCGAGGGTGAAGAAGAAACCGGCCAAGAATCGCGGCTCCAATGGCGGAACCCAAACATGTTCTAATAACAAAACCATGTTCTTAGAACATAAGCTCGATGTGCTAATACAAGACAATATCAGCCAGAAATGTTTTAAGAACATTTCGCGCATACCACAAAAGGTTATTATAACACATGCTTTGGTGGCCGTGTAGGCGAGCCTGGATGCTTCGCCACTGCTCGAGAGGTTGCCGCCCGTGCCCCGGGGCTGCTGGGCCTGGCCGCGAGGTGGCCCTGCCACCCCACAGCGCACCCCTGGCGGGACGCAGGCACCGCTGCCCCGGGAGGTGAGAGCCACGCGCGGCGCAGACCAGGGCCGCACGCCCTCCCCGGGCCTCTGGTGGCCATCGACGCCCTGCTGCGCCGGCGGGCTCCGACGGCTCATGTGTGATCCTACCTCGGCGACGTGATGGTGGTCCTGCCCGCTTTGGTCGCCCAGCAGGGGCGAATGGTGGCGGAGGGCCGCGCCGCTGCCGGCCCCGCCCTCCACGAGAGCACGACGGCAGCATGGACGGCAGACCCGACAGCGCAGCTCCTGCGCTGCTTGGGCGCCGCTGCCCACGTGGGCGGGCCGCGAGGATCCGCTCTCGAGCTTTGTTGTGCACGGCCAGGCGGACAGCAACGAGGGAGGCCGTGCAGGCCGGTGACCGCGTGGCGGCGCCATTCCGGGAGCTTCGTTCGGCTGGCCTGGACGCCCACGAAAGCTGTCTACAGCCACAGACCTGTGGGGCAACGAGAAGGGGGGGGGGGGGCGGGCAGCCGGCTCAGGGGGGGAACCATCGAGCTGGAATCGGCGATATGTCACCGATATATCGGCGGTAGGCCGCCGATAACAAATCCGTGCGTTCCAGGGCGTTCCTGGGGCGCACCACGGGCGGGCATCAGGCGAAGCCTCGGCATACACCCCTTGCACCACCCCCCGGCCCAGCGCGGAGCGCCCACGTGGCGCCCACGAGGCGCCCACGGGCGGGCATCAGGCGAAACCCCGGCATACCCCCCACGCGCGGGGCGCTCACGAGGCAACCACGGGCGGGCGGACACCACCGAAACTAAATCCTTCAGAACACCAAGGGGGAACCCCTAAGTACAAGTGCTGTTTGGGGAATGAATGCATGACGGCCAGATTAGCACCATACATGTAAATAGACTGATATTGAAGGAATCCTGCGCGTGGAAGAAAAAGCAGTACACGGACGCGGCGGGGCCATGGAAACAAACGATCAGGGGAGAGAGGAGAGTAGTACTCATGTCGAGCGATTGTGGAGGGCAGAGACGGCAAGAAGGGAAGGGGATAAGAAGAGAGAGGGGGCGGGGCCCGGGGGAACGACCGAAGGAGGAGGAGGGAGAGGAGGAGGGCCAGCATAAACCCACGAAACGTCAACGATCAGAGAAAGAGATCCGAGAGGGCGCGCCCGTCGCACACTCTCCAATGGTGATTCCCCCCTTAGCTCCCCCCCTCGGACCTCCGCTGCCCGAAGCCCCCCCGCCCTCACCCTCATTTGTTCCTCCCTCCCCCCCTTTCCAAAGGGGCGGGGAGGGCTTAGCTACCCCCGCCCCCTCTTGAAACCCACCCTGTCAGAAGCCCCCACACCCTCCCCCCCTCCGAAGCTACCCCTCCCCTCCCCCCTCTCGCGCACCGGAAGCTACCACCTCCCCTCTCTTTCCAAAGGGGGGAAGGGGCTTAGCTCCCCCCCCCCTTTGAACCCCCCGTGCTAGAAGCTCCCCACCCTTCTTAGCTACTGGGGGGAGCTTGGGCCAAAGGAAGGAGCGCCGAAGACCAAAAAGGCGCCGAACCCCAAAGGGGCGCCGAAAACCAAACGAGCGCCGAAAACCAACTGGGCGCCGAAAACGAAAAGGGCGCCGACAACCGAAACGGAACCGAAAATTAAAGAGGCACCGCACACCCGCAGAGCGCCGAGAACCCAAGGAGCGCCGAAAACCAAAAGGCGACGAAAACCAAAGGGGAGCCGAAAACCAAAGAGGCGCCGAAAACCAAACAAGGGCCCCCAAAACCAGCGGGGCGCCGAAAACCAAAGGGGCGCCGGAAACCCAAAGAACGCCGAAAACCAAAGCAGCGCCGAAAACCAAAAGGGCGCCGAAAACCAAAGAGCACCAAAACCCACATGGGCGCCGAAAGCCAAACCGGCGCCGAAAACTAACGAAAACAAGAACGGTGCCGAAAACGAAAAGGGCATCGAAAACCGAAAGGGCGACGAAAACCCAAACGGCGCCGAAAACAAAAGGGGCGCCGAAAACCGAAGGGGAGCAGAAAACCAAAGGTGAGCCGACAGCCACAGGAGCGCCGAACACCGAAAGGGGTGCGGAAAACTACTGGGGCGCAGAAAACCGAAGGGGTGACGGCGCCGAGTACCCAAGAGGCGCCGAAAATCCAAGAGGCGCCGATAACCATAGGGGTGCCGAAAACCAACGATGCAACGAAAACCGAAACGGCGCCGAAAACAAAAGGGGCGCCGATTACCAAAAGGGTGCCGAAAATGAAAGGGGCGCCGAAACCGGCAAAAGCTCCGAAGATGGACAGGGCGCAGAAAACCAAAGGGGCGCCGAAAACAGCAGGGGCGCCGAAAAGCCAAGGGGCGCCGAAAACCAAAGAGGCGCCGAAAACGAAAGGGGCGCCCGAAAATCAACGATGCGCCGATAACCAAAAGGGCGCCGAAGAACCAAAGGGGCGCCGAAGACCAAAAGGGCGCTGAAAACTAAAGGGGCGCCGAAAACCAAAAGGGGCGCCGAAAACCAAAAGGGGCGCCGAAAACCAAAGGAGCGCCGGAGCCCAAGAGGGCACCGAAAATCAACAAAGCGCCGAAAAACAAAAGGGTGTGAGGAAAACCGCAATGGCGCCGAACACCGAAGAAGCTCCGAAAACACCAGGAGCGCCGAAAACCAAAGGGCCGCCGAAAACCAAAGGGGCGCCACACGCCACAGGGGCGCCGAAAATCAAAGGGGCGCCGAAAATTAAAGAGACGCCGAAAATCACAAGTACGCCGAACACCAAATAAGAAGAGTAGCTTGGAAGCACCCCCCTCTGCCAGGGCCCTCAAGCTGGAAAGCCAACATAAGGAGGGGGGGGTAGCTTCCGAGCCCCCCTCCCCCCTTCAGCCAGGGACCCCGCAGCTACAAAATCCACACAAAGGATGGAGGGGGGGCAGCTTCGGAAGCCCCCCCACCCTTTGAAAGGGGAGCCCGGGCTGACCCCGGGCCCCGAGGGGGGATGGGGGGCTAGCATCCGAGTTCCCCCCCCCCCCTGGCTAGGGCCCGCCATGCTAATACATGCCCAACATGGAAGGGGGGAGGGGGGGTAGCTTCGGAAGCCTCCCCCCCTTTTCCAGGGGAGGGGGAGGTACCTTGAAGCTGGGGCCCTTCATTTAGTAAGGAGTGTGCGACGGGCGCGCTCGTCAGAGATCCGTATCAATATTCCCTTTACTACGGGAAGCGCTGCCTTGAAAGACGAGGGTCCCGTTGGCCTGCTCTTCACGCGAGCTCCGTCTTGTACATGAGACTGTCCTGCACCCTCGATGCTACAACATACGCTCAGGTGGGACTGCAGAACGCACAGAAACGTCGGACAAGCGCTCTGGTTTGAAACGGGATCGTACTCGATCATTGTGACCTCTTGCACGCAGATGAATTCACAGCCATGGGACATGAAGAAGCGAGAGACTCAACGTAAAATAGTATGGCCGACCTCCGCCCAGGAAGCTGTTGCATAAGTCTACACGTGTCGCCCAAAGTTTGAGGACACATGAACAATAGTCTCCCTGAAAGCCACCATCCGTCCGCGCAGCGGTGGCAGAAGATCATATCCAGTATTACGCATACAGTCCGACGGCGGCAAGCGAAAGCCGAATTTCTAGCATGGGGCTGCCTTCCATCCTTATCCGCGACCGTGCCGCAAGGGCACGGAGTGGATGTGTCCTCAGGTCCTTTGGCTAATCCTCTGAGCCTCACTCCTCTTTCTCCGCCTCCGCCTCCACCTCCTCCTCCTCCTCCTCCACCTCCTCCTCCTCCTCCTCCGCCTCCACCACCTCCTCCTCCGCCTCCACCTCATCATCATCATCATCCTTCTCCTCCTCCCGAGGATTCTTTCGGGGACCTTGACCCCGGGCTCTCAAACCTTCCGGGGCGTGGCGCGTGCCCCCAGGGGCTCGGCGCGTGCCCCCCCCCCTGGGCTGCCCCGCATCCCGTCGCGCGACCTCCTCGGGCCCAGGAGGGCCCCAAGACGGGCCGAGAGAGCCTCGAGAGGCCCCCAGAGGCCATCCGAGCGGGCCCCGAGGCCCCGAACGATCGCTCCAGGACGCTCAAGATGGCGCCCAGGCGGCCCAGGAGGCCTCCAAGACGCCCAAAGAGGCCTCCAAAAGGCCTCCCAAGAGGGCCCCAAGAGGCCAAAATTATTGAATTTCCTATGGTGATTGGAGAGTTTGGGCGTTCTCGCCATTTCGGCTCCCCGACGCTCCCAGACGGCCCTGGGAGCCCCCAAGTCCGCCCCAAGACGGCCCAAGAGGCCTCCAAGAGGGCCCCAAGACGGCCCGAGAGAGCCTAACGACCCTAACGACCCAAGAGGTGCCCAGAACGGCCCAAGAGGGCCCCAAGACAGCTCCCAGAGGAGCCCAAGAGAGGGAACACGAGCCGAAAATCCGAGCCTTCCGCCCCAAGAGGCCCCCAAGAGGCGCCCGGGAGGCCCCAAGAGGCACCCAGGAGGTCCCCAAGAGGCACCAAGAGGCACCCAAGAGGCGCAACAGAGGCCCCAGGAGGCCCCGAAACGGCACCCTCGGAGGCGTCCAAACTGTCTCCAAGAGGCACCATGAGAGGCCTCCCACGAGATCCCAACGAACATACAACAGGATTCATACCCACAACCCAGGCACGGTGGCGAGATGGGCCGAATGCCATTCGATCCGCTGCCCCCTGTCGATTCATCGCAGGGGTGCCTGGCGTGCTGAATCCTCTCGGTTTTGGTTTTGGTTCTTTTTCCAAAAGAACTCCCCCTGGGGCTTCGGCCCGTCCCGCCGGCCACCGGCCGTTGCGCTCGGGACACCCTCAAAAAATCGCGAAGATGGCCCAAGATGGCCTCCAAGTCCGCCCAAGATGGTTCAAGACGGCCTCCAAGACGGCCCAAGAGAGTCCAAGACGGCCCAAGACGGCCCAAGAGGCCCCCCAGAGGCCTCCCAGACGGCCCAAGAGGTCTCCAAGAGGGTCTCCAGGAGGGCCCGAAGAGACCAAAATCATTGATTTTCCTTGGGTTTTTGAAGAATGTTGGCATTTGCTTCTTCTCCGCATTCCGACGGCTCAAGACGGCCCAAGAGGCCCCCAAGATCGCCCAAGAGGCCCCCCAGAGGGCCCCATGACGGCCCAAGTGGCCTCCAAGATGGCCCCATGACGGCCCAAGAGGCCTCCAACACGCCCAAGATGGCCTCCAAGACGCCCAAGATGGCCTTCAAGACGGCCCCGAAGCGCCCCAAGAGGGTCCCCCGTTGGCCCAGAAAGGCCCCCAAGACGGCTCCCGACGGCGTCAGACGTGCCAGGAACCCAACAAGATGGCCGAAGTTGGCTCGAAGCTGGCCCAAGACGGCCCAAGAGGCCCCCAAAAGGGCCTCCAGGAAGGCCAGAAGAGGCCAATATATATATATATATATATATATATATATATGTCCCTTTGGTTTTTCACGGATTTTGACATGTCCTTCTTTTCGGCCTTCCGACGGCCCGAGACGGCCCAAGAGCCCCCAAAGGTCGCCGAAAGATCGCCCAAGAGGCCTCCACGACGGCCAAGATGACCTTCAAGATGCCCACGTGTTCCCCGAAGGCTTTCCAAACCGATTCGGGGAACACATGGTCCGACGGCTTGGCAGGTCTGGCCTCAACGTTCGGCCACATAGGCGCTTCCATAAAGGCAGGGGGAGGCGGTGATTCGCCGTAGGCGTCTTCGATCCGCCGCTCTCTGTTAATTCATCACAGGGGTGCCTGGCGTGCTAGATCCTTTCGGTTTTGGTGTTGGCTGTTTTTCCAAAAGAACGGGGCTTCGGCCCGTTCCGCCGGCCACCCGGAAAGATCTTCCAGATTGCCCGGAGGTGGTTGCAAGGGTTGTTCCTGCTCCAGACGGCTCCAAGACGGCACAAGATGGCCTCTAAGACGCCTCCAAGACGGCCAAAATGGTCTCCAAGACGGCTCAGATGGCCCCGAGATGTTTCCAAGATGGCCCAAGATGCTTCCAAGACTGCCTAAGATAACCTCAAGATGGCCCAAGAGGCCCCCAAGAGACCGCCAATACGGCCCAAGAGGCCTCCAAGAGGTCCTCCAGGAATGCCCGAAGAAGCAAAAATCATTAATGTTCCCTTGGTTTTCGAAGGATTTGGGCATTGGCGCCTTTTGGGCTTTCCGTCGGCCCAAGACTGGCCAAGACGCCCCCAAGGTCAGCCCGAGATCGCCCAAGAGGCCTCCAAGACGGCCATATGACGGCCCCAGATGCCCCCAAGACGGCCCCAAGAGGGCCCCAAGACGGCCCAGGAGGCCTCGAAGACGCCCAAGATGGCCTCTGAGACGGCCCTGGAGCACCCCAAGAGGGCCCCAAGTCGGCCCAGAGAGGCCCCCAAGATGGCTTCCGACGGCGTCAGACGGGCCAGGAGCCCACCAAGATGGCCGAAGTTGGCTCGAAGTTGGCCCAAGACGGCCCAAGAGGCCTCCAAGAGGGCCTCCAGGAAGGCCAGAAGAGGCCAAAATCATTGATTCTCCATCGGTGTTTGAAGGATTTTGGCACGTTCTTCTTTCCGGCATTCCGACGGCCCGAGACGGCCCAAGGGCCCCCAAAGATCGCTCAAAGATCGCCCAAGAGGCCTCCAAGATGGCCCCAGAACGGCCCAAAAGGTCCCCAAGACTGCAGGAGGCACCGAAGACGCCCAAGATGGCCTCCAAGACGGCCCTGGAGCATTGCAAGAGGGCCCCAAGTCAGCCCAGAGAGGCACCCCAAACGGCTTCCGACGGCGTCAGATGGGCCAGGAGCCCACCAAGACGGCCCAAGAGGCCCAAGAGGCCTCCAAGAGGGCCTACAGGAAGGCTCGAAGAGGCACAAATCATTGATTTACCTGATGTTGTTGACGGATTGTGACATTTTTTGTTTCGGACTTCCGACGGCCCGAGACGGTCCAAGAGCCCCCAGAGATCGCCCAAGAGGTCTCCAGTATGGCCCCAGAACGGCCCAAGAGGCCCCCAACACGGCCCCAGGAGGCCCCCAAGACGGCCCAGGAGGCACCGAAGACGCCCAAGATGGCCTCCAAGACGGCCCTGGAGCACCTCAAGAGGGCCACAAGACGGCCCAGAGAGGCCCCCAAGACGGCTTCCGACGGTGTCAGACGGGCCAGGAGCCCACCAAGACAGCCAAAGAGGCCCCCGAGAAGCCCCCAAGACGGCCAAAGAGCCCACCAAGACGGCCAAAAGATCCAAGAGGCTTCCAGGAAGCTCCCAGGAGGCCCCAAGAGTGTCCCCAAAGGCTCCCAAGATGCCCCCTCCTCCTCCTCCTCCTCCTCCTCCGCCTCCTTCTCCGCATCCTCTTGATCTTCCCCGCAATCCTCCCCCAAGTGTTCCCCGAAGGGTTTCCACAACGGCTGGGGGAACACATGGCCCGATACCTTGGCAGAGCTTTTGCCACAACGCTCGGCCACATGGGCCGAGCTGTGGCCCAAGATGATCCAGATGGCCCCAAGAAGCCCCAATGTAGCCCCAACATGGCTTCTAAGACAGTCCCAACATGCATCCAATACCGCAAAAATGGCCCAATAGAGCCCGAGAGTCGCCCAAGCGGCACCCTAGAGGCCTCTTCTTCCCTTCTCTTTCTTCATCCCTCTCCTACCATTCCTCCTTCCCCAATGTATTCCCCGAACGCTTTCCAAACCGACTCGGAGAACACATGGTCCGATAGCTTGGCAGGCCTCTGGCCACAACGTTCGGCCACATAGGCGCTTCCGAAAGGGCAGGGGGCGGCGGGGATTCGCCGTAATTAGGCGTGTTCGGTCCGCCGCCCCCTGTTCACTGATCACAGGGGTTCCTGGCGTGCTATCGAAGACGCCTACGGCGAATCACCGCCGCCCCCTGCCTTTGTGGAAGCGCCTATGTGGCCGAACGTTGAGGCCAGACCTGCCAAGCCATCGGACCATGTGTTCCCCGAATCGGTTTGGAAAGCCTCCGGGGAACACATGGGCGTCTTGATGGTCATCGTCGCCGTCTTGGAGGCCTCTTGGGCGATCTTTCGGCGATCTTTGGGGGCTCTTGGGCCGTCTCGGGCCGTCGGAAGGCCGAAAAAGGGAAATGCCCAAATCCATCAAAAACCTTGGGAAAATCAGTGATTTTGGCATCTTTTGGCCTTCCTGGAGGCCCTCTTGGGGGCCTCTTGGGCCCTTTTGGGCCAGCTTCGAGCCAACTTCGGCCATCTTGGTGGGTTCCTGGCACGTCTGACGCCGTCGGGAGCCGTTTTGGGGGCCTTTCTGGGCCAACGGGGGACCCTCTTGGGGCGCTCCAGGGCCGTCTTGGAGGCCATCTTGGGCGTCTTGGAGGCCATCTTGGGCGTGTTGGAGGCCTCTTGGGCCGTCTTGGGGCCCTCTAGGGGCCATCTTGGAGGCCACTTGGGCCATCAGGGGGCTCTCTTGGGGGCCTCTTGGGCGATCTTGGGGGCTTCTTGGGCCGTCTTGAGCCGTCGGAGAGCCGAAAAGGCGCAAATGCCAAAATCCTTCAAAAACCATGGAAAATCAATGATTTTGGCCTCTTCGGACTCTCCTGGAGGACCTCTTGGAGGCCTCTTGGGCCGTCTGGGAGGCCTCTGGGGGGCCTCTTGGGCCGTCTTGGGCCGTCTTGGACTCTCTTGGGCCGTTTTGGAGGCCGTCTTGGACCATCTCGGGCGGACTTGGAGGCCATCTTGGGCCATCTTCGCGATTTTTTGAGGATGTCCCGAGCGAAACGGCCGTTTTTGGAGGATTTTTTGCGGTCGTTGAGCACGTTTGGGGATTTTCCGGGTGGCCGGCGGGTTCTGCCGGAGCCCACTGGGGAGTTCTTTTAGAAAAAGAACCAAAACCAAAACCTGAAACATCCAGCACGCCGTGCACCCCTGCAAGCAGGGGGCGGCGGACTCCCACTGGGGCTTCGACCCGTCCCGCCACCGTACCGAAGACGACCAGAACTCTGCACAGCGCCGCCTCCAAGACGGCCAAGATGACCCAAGATGGCCTCCAAATGCGCCCAAGACGGAGAAGATGGCCCCAAGAGAGCCCAAGATGGCCCCAAGATGTATCCAAGACGGCCTAAGATGCCCCCAGGATGGCCTCAAGATGGCCCAATACGGCCCAAGAGACCCCCAAGACGGCCCAAGAGACCTCCAAGACGTCCTCCAGGAAGGCCCGAACGTGCCCAACTCATTGATTGTCATTAGGTTATGGAAGGATCGTTGCATCTTCTTCTCTTCAGCTCTCCGACGGCCCAAGACGGACCAAGATGCCCCAAACATCGCCCCAAGAGCGCCGAAAGGCCCTCCAAGATGGCCCCATGACAGCCCAAGAGGCCTCCAAGAGGGCGCCAAAGAGGCCCCAAGACGGCCCTAGAGGCCCTCAAGACGGCCAAGATGGTCTCCAAGACTGCCCTGAGGCGCCCCAAGAGGGCCCCCAGTCGGTTCAGAGAGGCCCTCAAGACGGCTTCCGACGGCGTCAGACGGGTCAGGAACGCCCCAAGACTACCACAGAGGCCCCCAAGAAGCCCCCCAAAGCCCCCAGCAGGCCCAAGGAGGCCCCTAAGATGCCTCCAAGAGGCCTCCAGGAAGCTCCCAGCAGAACCCAAGACTGCCCCAAGAGGCTCCCAAGAAGACTCCTCCTCCTACTCTTCCTCTTCCTCTTCCTCTTCGTGTTCATTCTCCCCCACATGTTCCCCGAAAGCTTTCCAAACCGACTCGGGGAACTCATGGTCCGATAGCGTGGCCAAGCTCTAGCCCAACTTTCGGCCACATCGGCGTTTCCGAAAAGGCAGGGGGCGGCGGTGATTCGCCGTAGGCGTCTTCGATACGCAGCGCTTGAAAGTAACAACCATATGCACGGCACTGGGGCGATATGAACAACACGCGCCCTCCATCCGCGTAGCTGTTTGGAACATTCTACGAATGTGCGCGGTGCTGAGGCGATGCAACAAGGAAACACCAACACATCCCACTAGAACCACGCGCGCGCTTCGCGCGCTTAGGTTCTGTCGAGTCCTCTTCCTCCTCCTCCCTCTCCTCCTCCTCCTCCTCCTCCTCCTCCTCCTCCTCCTCCTCCTCCTCCTCCTCCTCCTCCTCCTCGTCTTCCTCCTCGTCTTCCTCCTCGTCTTCCTCCTCATCCTCGTCTTTTCCCGAGCGATACAATAACAACTTGCGTGGAACCCCTCTCGGGCCCATCTTGGGGCTCTCTTGGGCCGCCTTTGGAGCCTCTTGGGGCGTCCTGGGTCTCTCGTGGGGGCTTCTTGGAGCTCTCTTGGCGCCTCCTGGAGCCTCTTGAGGCCGAAAGCTTGGAATTCTACAGTGGCTTTCTCCCTCTGGGACCCCTCTCGGGCACGCCTTGGGGCTCTCTTAGGCCATTTTGGAGTCCGATTTTGCCGTCCTGGGCGCCTCGTGAACCGTCTTGGAACTCTCTTGGGGGCCACCTAGGCCGTCTTGGGAGCCTCTTCGGACGTGTTGGACGCGGTGAAAACCCAACAGGCGACCATGCGATAAGTATACGCTTTCCACAGGAATGGGACCATTTTTGCTTCTTGGACCTCTCTTGGGGTGCCTCTCGGAACGTCTTGGGCTGAGTTTGGAAGCCTTTTGGCGCCTTTGGGCGGCGTTTTGGCGCCTCCTGGGATGTGTTGGGCTGGAAGCTCGGAATTCGAGAGTGGTTCTCTCCTTCTGAGACCCCTCTCGAAGTCGTCTTGGGGTTCTCTTGGGCCGTCTTGGGGCCGTCCTGAGCCACTCGTGCGCAGCCTTGGAGCGCTCCCGGAGGCCTCCTAGGCCGTCTTGGAGGCCTCTTGGGCCGTCGTGGACGCGGTGAAAGCCCAAAGTGCGAACATGCGAAAAATATACGTTTTCCCATAGGAATGGCACGATTTTTGTTTCTTGGACCTCTCTTGGGGTGCCTCTCGGAACGTCTTGGGGTGCATTTGGGAGCCTTTTGGCGCCTCTTGGCGGCATCTTGGCGCCTCCTGGAGCCTCTTGGGCCGGAAGCTCGGAATTCGAGGTTGGCTTTCTCCGTCTGGGACCCCTCTCGAACTCGTCTTGGGGCTCTCTTGGGCCGTCTTGGGGCCGTCCTGGGCCACTCGTGCGCAGCCTTGGAGCGCTCCCGGAGGCCTCGTAGACCGTCTTGGGCGCCTCTTGGGCCGTCTTGGACGCGGTGAAAGCCCAAGAGGCGAACATGCGAAAAATATACATTTTCCCATAGGGATGGCACGATTTTTGCTTCTTGGGCCTCTCTTGGGCTGCCTCTCGGAGCGTCTTGGAGGCTTCTGGGACCTTCTTGGTGTCATGACAGGCGTCTTGGAAGGCATCTGGAGCCATCGGAGCGCGTTCCGAAGCCGCCTGCGAACGATCTTGGACGGCGTCCGGCGGTCCGACGAGCCTCTGGGCCCCCCGGGGCCCACATTTGCGGTCGGGGTCCCGGCCCCGGGCCCCCGGACCCGGTGCGCCGTTATATGTATATTATTAAACATGCTGAGAGGTTGTAATGCGAAAGTGAACGGCGCTGAGGCCAGACCCACCACGTTTTGAACCATTCCCCATCCATCAGTGCCGCTGCTGGAAGCATGTTAGACAAACGCGTGTGGCGCTGAGGCGAGAACTGCTTTTTGAACCCTATTGCCCCTATAGCCGTGTGGAACTGCTGAAACTCCGAAGCGTCATGACCACGCACGTTGCACTAACTCTGGCGAAACGCTCGGCCCGCCATAACGATACGTCTGGTGGTGCGGCGAGGACGGGTGCTTTACAGGACTAGGGGTGGAGGAGGAGGAGGAGGAGGAGGAGGAGGAGGAGGAGGAGGGGGAGGAGGAGGAGGGGGAGGAGGGAACAGGAAAGTGAGAACGAAGAGGCGAAGCAGTAAGGGGGTCGCGGAAGGGAAGAGGGGGGGAAGAGCAAAAGCAGAAGGAAGAGCAGGAGAGTAGGGAGCCCACAAAGGATGTACGCGCCCAGGTATGTACATGAACACGGCCCCTCGATCCGCGAGACCGGCCGCGTTATACGAACATTTGCGCAATGCGAACTCTCGAAACCAGCGTGGATTCATGTACATGTACGTCCTTTTTCCGCTCCTGAGAGAGGCGTCCTGGCCTCCATGTTCAGCTTCACAGCGTAGTATTCTAGGTCCCCCTGGGCGACGAAGAACATGTGGTGGGCCGGGAGCCCCTCGGTGAAGACGTTGCTGCCTCCCGAGTAGTGCTGCTCGCGCATGGCGACGTGGCTGATGGCCTTCTGCTGATCCTTCTACTTTTCCTCCTCATCGATCTTCCATCCTGGATCCTCGATCCTCGATCCTTCTCCTCCTCATCCTCCTCCTCCCCCCCTCAGTCGGCTTAAGGGGTTAAGGGGGAGCGATCGACTTACCGAAAGCACCCATTTTTACACCTTTACACGACTACGCCTCCCAACCGAGATGGCCAGGTGAGGGGGGGGCACCCGCATACCGCTCTGCCTTCATGCGCATTGCTGTGTACAACCCACTGTCAGCGGGGACAATCGAGAGACTTACAGACATCAGCTTGGAACTCAAACAGTGGGACATCATTATGATCTGCGGCAGTGCCGAATGGTGTGGACTAGAACCAGTAAAAAAAGCCCTACTCCCAAACCACTGGTGTTTGCGATTTGGTGCACGCAAGGGAAGATTTATCACGAAAGCGTGCGGAATTACTATTCTAATTAGCAGGCTGATCCCGCAGACCAGCCTCAGAGCTATCTATCATCCACCAACGCAGCTCCAGGGACGAGTAGCAGGCATTAAATTGCACACCCCAGGGCAAGACTACGCATTTTTCCCAGTCTACTACGCCCCCACCCACCTCAAGAACTACGTCGAGATTGGCAAGAGAGTGACGAGCTGGATAGAGCACACCACGGACGCGCTAGGAGTCAGGACAATGATAGTGGTAGGAGGGGACCTCAACAGTGACTTGGGACTGCACCGCGACTCGGACGGCATAGTGCAGGCGAGTATGGACAGTTGTGTTGGGGGGATCGAGCGAAGGCTGGAAAACGAGAACGGGAAAATGTTCAGAGAACTCTGCACTAGCAGCACATTTTCTGTAGTTGCTACTAGGTACGATATAGGGCCCACCTACTACGGCACGCAAGGGGGAAACACGCGAATCGACCATATAGCGATCCCAGCAGGAGCCCTGCACCTAGTTAAGCGTTGTTTGGCCCTCCACACGGCAGGGAAGCGCCTGCAGACCATCAGGTCCAGAGGACTTCGAGACCACGTACCAGTCGGACTCATCCTCGACCCGAACGCGAGGCACTTCGCACGGCCGCGGCCACCACCACGACTACGCTTGGACAGGGATGCACTTATGGCTTGCGTGAGGAAGGGCAGGAAGAGAGAGGAGTGGCTACGAGCAGTATATCAAGAGCTAGGCGCAATAAGTACGGAGGACTGGGAGGAAGCAATTGCAGCACCGACGCCTGATCGCTCTTGGCACCTCTACTCCACAGCAGTCAGGACAGCACTAGGACAAACCTTCGGGCAGACACAGCAGCAGCCAGACGCCTCGACGCAATTCCTCAAGCAACACAGGCAACAACTACTGAGCAGACGAAGAGACATCAGAGCCAAGCTAGGTCCAGAGGTAACAGACGAGGAGCAGGAGAGCATCAGAGAGCAGCTGAAGGAGGTCACGGCAGTATTGAAGCAGATCAGGGAAGCGCACGAGAAGCAGAGGAAGAAGAGGCTAGTGGAGGAGATCTGGGAGGCACACGAGAGGAGCGACTTTGCAGAAATGCACCGGCTGCGAATCCAGTACCAGATGAACGGCAGAGGACCAAAAAAGAGGTACTACTTCTCACCCAAGACACACTGGGATAACAACAAGTGGGAACAGGAGCTAAGTAAGGACCCCTCCCAGGGTGGATTAGGAGCTGTCCCGATCTCGCTGCAGCAACAACTACAGGAGCATGAGGAGTACTATGCCGACCAGATGCCACTACCATGCGATCACGACCTTATGGCGAGGGTAGCCCAGGACAGGAGGAGCATGTTGCAGTACAGCAAGAGAGCAGGAAAGAGGAGAGCGTGGCCAGAATGGGGATTGCCAGTAGAAGCCACTCTGCTCTTACTCGACCCGAAGATCAACCTCAGCAGCCCAGACGAACTTAGCAAGCGTAGAGAAGCTAGAGCAATCAGAGAGGCTGAGAAAAGGAACGACGAAGAGGAGCTGGAGAAGCTGAGTTCAGCATACAGTTTTCGAAGAGGACGGCAATTGTTAGCAAACATGGGATGGGATGGAGGACGGCTAGGTGTTAGAGAGGGCATGGTTATGCAAGAAAACGATGTGGTGAACTACGCAGTTGGAAGGGGACAGTACGCAGGACTAGGTACTGAAGTGGCGGCAGACGGCAGAAATAGGTTATTCCACGACAGACTCACTGAGGTGCTTGTGAAATGCCGCACGACGCAGACTACACCCCTGGACTGGCACCGATCCAAGGCATTTGATGCAGACAAGGGGAACGGGAAGGATGGTATCCAGGGAAAAAGAGTGATGCATGCATACTGCAGTACGGGCATGTCTTGGTTCGCAGGGACCCACAGAAGAGGAGAGCCCCAGCAGCACCCCCCCTGGGCCCAAGGAGGACTCCCCCATAGGTGCAGAGAAAACTCGATCGCTACTATTATGACGACAAAGTGGAAGGCAGAACAGCTTGGATATAGCACTGTGTTTACCAACTACGATTGCTCCAACGCTTTCGCCAGCACACACAAGTCTCAACTGCAGGCAGTTGCTTTTAAACAAGCCGACAAATGGGACAAGCCACATGCGGTGAATGCGATCGGTTACACGACCCTCACCATGGATACAGCAGAAGGGGAAACGACAATGGCAACAACTACTGGGTCACAGATGGGATTTACCCCGGCGCCAAGACAATTCAACGATGGATACAACATCTACGTGGACAAATGGAATACCCAGGAGCGACAAGACCCGCGACAACGACTGCATGATACGCCGCACCCTATCACTGGCAAAGTGTGCGACCTGGACCTCAGTACATTCATGGATGATATCACCAAAACCCATACAATGCCACCAGCAGCAAGTGCTACAACCATAGTGGGGCACCTCAATGGGACGACGGCAGCGCTGGAACAAACTATTGCCAAAGGCGGCTGGAAACTGAACGCTGGAAAAACTAACCACCTCCTCAGCTTACGAGGCCGAGGCAGCCACGCGAGCACGAGGAAGATAAGAAGGAGCAAAGAAATAAAGGGGTTACCTCTCAGAGAGATGCGCGTGTTAGGACCATACCTCCCGCCCGACCAAGGGCTCTCAAGCGAAATACAAAGGAGATGCGCTGCCATACGCCTTGCATGGAGGCAAGGAGGAACTTTTTGGTCGTCAAAAACAGCCCTTGCAGTTAAAGGGATGATGTTCACGGCATTTGTATTCGGAGCCGGCCTTAGCGGCCTCACGGCCCTCGTCTTACCAGCAGCCAGCACCAATGCACTGGACGCGTTATTTGGGAAATATCTACGTACTCTCGCCAGAGGAGCAATGTCCTGGACTACAGAAGCAGGCGACACAAGGTGCAAAAGTACAAAACAGGTGTTTAAATGGTGGAGGTTAGAAAAATCGGCAGTTGAATTACGCATTCGCAGGCTCAAGTGGTACCCACAATGGGCACTGTATCCAGCAGAACATGCCAATGTGGTTGCGGCAATCTTTGGCGACTCTACGATGGACCGACTACACAACAAAGCTAGACTACTGAACGGCAACTGGATTGGTAACGAATCGACCCCAATGGCCAAACAATACCTCGAAGACCTCGAACAACTAGTGCAAACAGATGAAAACATGAGGGGATGGTGGGAAAGGAGGAGGTCCGACCTACACATCTTAATATGGGGGACGGAGGAATGGCATCAGCGGATCAACCTCGACCCCGCCATATTGCGCAGTGCAGCGACGCATTGGAACGATGCATCGGAGGAGGTGAATGAGAAGGAGGGGGAGGAGCACATCACTAAACCGTACTGGTGCGATCATGTGTGCGTTGACGACAACGGAGTGCAATATACTTGTGCTGCGCGGTTTGTTACCTCACAAGGGCTAGGTGCGCACAAACGAGGAGTCCACAAAACACACACCCTGTTCTCAAAGCTTATCGTTACACACCAGTGCCCTTGGTGCCTCAGTTCTTTCAGCAATCGGATCACGGCGTTGGACCATGCGAAGAGGGCTACAGAGAAACACGGCACGTGCTACGAAGATCGTAGCAAGTGGGCCCACGAGGTCATCATCCCTGACACGCTCACATGTGCTATCTGTGGACATGAGGCTCAAGAGCTACCCTCTCTTCAGCAACACCTCAGATCCCACCACCCTGGACCAGCTGATCTTCGCCCAGCCCACGATGGCGCTCCCCGCACCAGCGGAGTGGCAGGTCGCAAAGCGAGGACCCCAAGCCACAGGAGCCGCGGGAGCCGCCAAGAAGGGCAAGGGCAGCACGGGCAAGGGCGGAGCAGCCAGTGGCTCAGGAGGCGGCCGCGCACCTGCTGGGGACGACTTAGGCTTCGAGAACGAGGGCTACGACGACAAGCTCACCACGATCCAGAAGCTGAGCTTGCGGAACAGCCAAGACATCAGGGAACTGTACCACACGACGACGGACTTCTGGTTCATTCCAGCAGCCAGCCCACCATTCAAGGAAGCGATCGCAGCGGCCCGCACATACGGACAAGAAGTGCGCAAAGCAGGGAAGAAGCATGGCCTGGGCCCGCCTCGCGCCCACGTGGCAGTGGCAGCCATCAGGGGGATGTGGGAGTCCCTCGACGGCGAACAAGGGAGCGAGACAGAGAAAGCGGCGAAAACCATCCTGCAGGAGTACGTCGAGGCGACGAACCACGCTCTCGGACCCCTCATCGCGCAGGAGACCATCCTCACTTTCAAGGTCGGTGAGACCTACAAGAAGGAGGACCTAGACGAGACGGAGCGGATGGGCAAGATGCACTACACCTTGGCGCCCCAGCCCACGATCGCGGCCATCTTGCAGAAGAACGAGCCTGGAGAGCAGGTGCTCCTGGCCGCCAGGAACTACAGCCCCATCAAGCTCAAGGAAGCGATGACCACGGCGCTCCTCTGCTGCAACGGCACCAAATCGACAGGAGCGGGACCGGAGACCGCCCTCGAGCGAGCCGAGGCGCAGCTGCGCAGGAACACCAGGGTTCGCCAGTGACTACGACGGGAACACCAAGCGGAGTGCAACCGGCACCGACAGAGGCACCGACGCAGGTAGCCATCGGTCCGCCCTCCCTCCTCCGCGCGCGCGCCCCCGCAGGTGCTCGCGAGGCAGCGTGGCCGCCTCGCTCAGAGAGGGAAAAGATAGCAAACGAAATAAGCATGGACCCCAGGAGATATGGAGCGCTCACAAGACAGCGCACGATCAGTCCTCACTTCCAAGAATTGTATTCTCTTGCTACAAGCTACCGAGACAGGCGAAGAAGGATTGCCGAACTGGGCCCCCCACCAGGCCTCAGCAGACCTCTAGAGCCCCCCTCGGATCAGCGAGCTGACCCTTAAGACATTGTATAGGATGTTTCACGGCCTCTGAGAAGTTGTTACAACTACATCTCTCATTCCCACTCCGACCTACCACCGCATCTCCCACGGCATGCTGATGTGACGAGACATGTGCGCTTGCTTATGCGAAGTTGCGATCTTCCAAATTATTCGGATCAGACAACAGCTGTGAAGTAACACGTGTGCTTGCTCCTACGAAGCTATGATCTACCTACGTTCTAAACTACTGGGATCGGACAACAGATGTGAAAGCAGGAGCCCATTCTCAAACCACAACAGCAGAAGTTCTCTCTATTCTTCCTACTACGCAGACGGTACTCAGCCAATTTTTGGTTCAGAAGTGCGAGCTCGCCTCCCCTCGGTTCCTTTGCCACCTCACCTCAACCAGAGTGATGCCGCCACAAGAGCGCGGGCCACCACCAGCGCCACCAGCGCACCTCGCGCACATCGACATCCGCTACAACAGCGCCAGTGGCCGCCTGATGACAGGCAACAGCAGGCTGAGGTATACGAGGCCAGTGCTCGACGAGCTGATCGACCCGCTGAATGGCATCATATCAGCGATCATAAGGCAGCAGACGCTCATAAACCTGTCGCTCGAGAGGCCATCGGCTCCAGTGGTCATGGAACAGGAGGAAATGCTAGAGCGCCAGGAAGTCATCAGGAAGCTGACGAGCCAGCGACTGATCCTCGCGAGTGCAGTGATGAGCCTGAGGTACGGCCTCAACCAGATCCAGACAGAGGACGAATCGCTCGTCGGCCCGTGGCCCGACGAGATCAACTACGTCGAAGAGCTCGGCCTCAGATGAGTAGCTAGCTCGCGGCCGCCCTGTCTGTCTAGTTCCGCCCTCCAGGCGCGCGCCGAGGAAATGTTACTTAAGACCGGCTTGTTCCTCGATGCCCGCTGCTTCTGGGTCGATCAGACGGAAAACTGCTTTAACAGTTTTAACGCTGGCTGGGCCTGCATTCAGAGCTGGCATCACGAGAGGTCATCGCTTCTGTCCGCTTCGTCCCCTCTGCTTTCCTCCTCGCGAGTCGCCCCTCGCCTCCCCCCCCCCCTCGCTCGCGCGAGAGAGCCTGACCAGTGCCCCTCGCGGCAGCTGTTCGCCAGCGGGGCCGGCAGCAGCCGCCTCCGCGAGAGTAATGGACGGATATGCAAAGCACGACCGCCCCGATTCTCTTGGAGGGCCAGAGCGCCCCCCATCGGGATCAGGCAGGGAGTGCGGCGCAGATCGGTCGACTAGAGGCGGGCAGGAGCCCCGGCGCGGTCTTACCACCCCCCCCCCGAGGTACTCGGGCGGAGGTCGCATGGGCAGGCCTCATCAGGAGCAGAGGCCCCCCGCTCCATATCTCACGCTGATGGCCATGCAAAGCATAGCCCGAGCGCGTCTGGCGCTCGAGCTAGAGCAGGAAGGAAGCCGTCCGAAGCGCCTTACCTTACCTTGCCTCCCCCCTCCCCCCCCCCCTCCCCCCCCTCCTCCTCCTCCTCCTCTTCCAGCCGCCGCCACGGCTGAAGGGCGCGGGGCACGCGGCCCTCCCACCCTGTTCATCGCCCGCCAGGGGAGCAGCGCGCGATGCCCACTCGCCCGCGGGGCCCAAGAGGCCCATGATGGCGGCTCTCCTCTTGCTCGCGGCAGTCGGCTTCTCGCCGCGGGCTGCCGCCCGCGCGTCGACAGGCGCTTGCCGCGCCCTTGGACGCACTCAGGAGCGAGAGCCGCAACCTGCTCATCACAACAGGATCTACGAGTACATCCCTCTCTACCTGACGGGCAGCACCCGCGCGCAGGAGATCACCCGCGAGCACTACATGGGCGAGATCCTCTTCCCTGGGATGAGCCGCCGCCCGACTTCGGACGGCCGCCACGGCCTCTTTCAGCGCGACTACCACGGGGAGCTCTCCTTCGGCTGGACCAAGGAGAGCTTCGGGGGGCGCACCTTCCTACATCAGCGGTTTCTGCCGGCACACCTACGTCTGATCTACCCTCCGCCCGCGGCGCTCTCGGGCCGCTGCGGCGCGACAGCGCCGCTCCTCGGACGTGCTCCTCATGGTTCGGCACCCTTCCGTGCCATCCGAGTCCTACTCATACCGCCAGGTGACCCAGGCTATGACCTCGTGGGCACGCACCATGATGGAGTCTGTGGGCAGTCGTCGCACGCCCTTCAGCGGGGCGGACCTCAGCTCGGCGACTCCGTGGACGAGACGTTTCTCGGCTCCTCGTCCCTGCTCGCGCCCGACTCGTGGAGCGAGGTCGACAGCGCCGTGGGCACCTTCCTGGAGCTGGAGGGCCTCTTTGGACGTCTTTGGCAACGGTTCCTCTCGGACCACGACACCTTCTTTGTCAGCGGGGGCACCTGCATAGGGACGCACGGACGATCACGCAGGATCGACTTCTTCTACGCCCCGTCCGCCCCGGAGTCCCACGCACGCCAGTGCAAGGCCCCCATGGGAGCAGGACGCCGCCTCAACATACTGTACGATCGAGACCACCGCTCTGTCTACGCGGGCGACATCTTCGAGGCCCACGCGCTGCGCACCTGGGACTACGACACGATCATGCTTCGTCTGGAGGGCGCCCTGAAGTCGCGCGACCTGCAGCAGGCGGTCACGTTCCTCCCCAAGATGGTGCGCCTGCACGCCCAGTTGCTCAGGGACCTAGCGGACTCGGAATGGATCAGCATCGTGACCACGCCCACGGCTACCTCGATCGTCGCAGCTCGGGAAGCGGGCAAGATGCACGCAGAGGCGGCGCAGTTCCCCGAGGCGAAGCCCCAACTCACCACATTTGCACCTCGCTCACGCCGAGTTCAAGCACCCGTCGGCCTGAGGCCCCGCAGGGGCACGGGCTCCCGCGCACCTTCCACCAGCAGTTCGTTTGCACGGAGACGGGCTCGGAGCTCTTTTCCACCTCAGGCCGCGCACGCGCCGCAATGACCAGTACACCAGGATGCAGCTCGCTAGCGCGGACCAGATCACACTGAAGAGCGTCAACCCAGACGGCCCTCGGGAGACTTGTCTCGACGTTCTGGGCGGCCGCCAGAAGATGGGGACGGGCCACCTGGAATCGATGGCCCAGAAACTGCCAGACAAGAACCGCCAGATCCACTACGGCCAGAAGGGCTGACACGGGCGGCGGATCCTACGGAAAGAGATGGGCGACCAGCACACTACGTGACGACGTGAGTCCAGCAGCTTCGCTGTAGCACCAGGCCCCTCTAGTCGCTCTCGCCGCCCCTGGTCTCTAGGGCGCGCCGTCGGCCCTTTTCTTCGGCCTGGTTTCTTTTTTTCCTTCTCGGGGCCTCTGGGGTGTCCAGGGAGCCAGCTCGGTGCTCTCCGCGCCGTCGAGCTCGGCCCCCATGGGGCCAGAGGGGTATCACCCCCCGCCCGCGGGCGTTTTACTGTTTCCTGTCCTGCTCGGCTCGGATCAATGGTGATCACAGCTGCACGGCGCGCCCACGCGCCTGACCTCGTTCGGTCCGAGGAGATCGCACGACTGTTCAGAGGTGTCCCCGAGCGATCTCTCGTTTCGTGAGCTCGAGGGGCGAGTGTCTTCAGACTCACAGCGCAATGCCGGGTCCATCCATCCATCCATCCATCCTCCTCTTCCTCCTCCTCCTGCTCCTCGTTCTCCTCCGCCGCCTCCTCCTCCTCGTCGTGGGCATCCTCCTCTTCTTCGGCGTCCTGTCGAAGATGCACGTCTTGGGTGTGCGGTGGCTCTCCTGCGGCCTCCTGGAGCCTTCGGCGGCCTCTGGAACATCCCGGGAACCTCCAGAGACCTCCAGCGACCCCCAGCAACGTTCTCATCATTCGAGGCTTCAAGGATGGAGTCCTGAAGGATCCGGGCCTAAGGGTGCGGTGCCTCAGACGTTCAATGCAAATTCAACCTTGGAGCCCTTCCTACCCTTCGGGCCCCATCTCTAAAGGCCGGATCTTTGAGCCGCCGAGTCATCACCATCTCGCGCCTCCTCTCCCGCCTCCTTCGGCTATTCCCCTCGGGTTTCGCGCCACATATCCCCAGCTTGGGGTGGGGGGCTGGTGGGGATGCTGAGATCATCCTCTCCCCCTGGGATCTTAGGACTCAGGTGGGGATGGGGATTGATCAGACGACGCTGAGACCACCCTCTCTCCATTGACCCTCGGCATCTCCCACGGCAAGCCCGCCGCTTCCGAGGGGGCGTTCGCCTCGGTGGCCGCGACGCCTTCCCCAAGACGGAAGGCCGCGCGTCGGAACAAAGGGCACATCGACATATCATGACCCAATTGGGATGGGGATCGGTCAGACGATCCCGGTGCCAGGAAGGCGGTCCGCCTCTCGCCTTCCGGCACCGGGGTCAGATTCGCGGCGTGAGCCCAAATGATAGTGTTCTTCTTGGCCAGGAGTGTTCCGCAGCCAGGGAGGCTACGCTGCACCTTTCGACACCTCGCCTCCTGCTTGGTGGCAGCCTCAGCCCACTGCAATAGGGCGGACGAGGCGTGCAGGGAACCACTCGGCGCCCACGCGCCATCGCCCAGCAGGCACAAGCGAATGTACCCCCGCGTTCCTTCTCTCGAGTGCGGCGCGGCGAGCACCCGGAGGACCGGCCCCGCAGCGCCCGCTGGGGCAGGTGTCGGATGCTGAAGGCCTGGGCACGGTTGTCGTATGCCCGCCTCAGCAGGCGGACCAGCTCATCCACTGACGCTGGCGGTGGGCCCCCAACCTCCTGCAGGAAGCGCAGAAGGCCGTGCCGTTGAAGGCGACGACGAGGGCGATCATCCTGCATCAGGGCACGGATGGCCAGCGAGCAGCCTCTTGAGGCCCTGGTACGAACTATCCTGCCGCATGTGCCCACCGTGGCAGTGCATCCGGTCGACCCTCTCCGCCAGCGTCCCACCTTGCGCCCGCGCCGCCAGGGCGCGCGCGACCGGCCCGGGGAGGCCGCTCAGTCCGCCCGCCGTCGCGCCCCGGACGAACTCCTGGGGCCGTCACCACGAGCAGCAGCGCGGCCAGCAGGGCTGAAACCACGGCCTTGCAGCCGTCCGCCCGGCTCTGCGTACCGAAGAAGGCGCGCAATACCGACCTCTGCGCCCGCTCGACGTTCGAGCCGGCGCCTCGTACGAGGGCTTCGTACGGGCACCTCGTGCTCTCGGGCAGCCCTGCCGCTGCAGGTCTCTTCAGGGCCGCTCGTACCACCCTCTGCGTCATTTCCTTCGAGAAGGCTCGCTTGCGACCCCTCGCCGCGGGTGGGGGCACCGCGCGGCCGGCCTGCGCCGGCAGTGGCAGGACAGGCAGCGCCAGCGCGCCAGGCGGCGCCATCAGGGTGTCAAGCACCTCGGGGGTCGCCACCGTCGGGACGGCGGAGGGCGGCGCCGCGACCGCCAGCGGCGCCGCGCGGGGCTTCTGATCTGCTGTAGCAGCGCCAGGTGCCTCGGCAGCCTGCGGCGCCGCGGGCGCCCTGCCCGCGCCCGTCCTGGCGGCACCGCCGTACGCCCTCGGCGCAGCCGCCGCGCCGCCCGCCTGGGAGCCGAGAGCGAGGGACCCTGCCACCTTCAGCGGCGACGGCGGCTGCGCCCGGCCGGCCGCCGACTTCCGCTTCATCTCGGGGGCCGCCGCCTTCGCCCTCGGCTGCGCCTTCGGCGCCTTGCCGCCGCCGGGGGGTGGCGCCGCCTCTCGTCGCTGCGAGCTGTCGGCCACGGGGGGTCCTCGCTGCCCTGGCCGACGGGGTGGGCTGCCACTGTCATGGTTCCGCCGGCCCCGCCCGCGGCCGCGGGGGCCCTGTGCCCGGCCCGCCACACGTAGCCTTTGCCCTGCTGCCCCCGCCGCCGCTGCACCCCCCTGCCGGCCGTGCCCGCCCCCGTTGCTGCCGCCGCCGGCGCCCAGCCCGCTCCTCCGCCGCGCGGACGGGGCGCCATCCCGGGAGGGAGGGCCGAGAGGGAGGCCCACCGCGGATGAGTGAAGGGGAAGGAACAGGCGTCCCCCCGGGGACGCCCCTGGGGCACTCTTTGTCCTCCATCCATTTTCCTCCTCCTCCTCCTCCTCCTCACCCCCTCCTCCTCCGCCTCCTCCTGCTGCTTTTGCTCCCCACCACTTCCTCCACACCTCTGCTCCATCTCCGCGCTCGCATCTAGCAAGTCAAATACGGACAGCGCGTTCCGCACACTGCCTTGTGTTCCCGAACAGGGCTCGACAGTTGGCAACCGTGGGTGTCAACCTCACCGCCTACAAAACTCAGTGGAATTATCTTCCATCCGCTTCCGGTTACCCGAGCTCTGTGCGGTTCTGTCGGCTCTGTCCCACTCCATTCTACTGTCGCACTGTATATTCCTACAGTGAACGCAGACGGTAAGAAGTCTTGCTGCAACAAAAACCTAGGGGCACAGCTGTCCTCGAGTTCTGAGTTTCCTGGGGTGCCTCAGCGCATTTGTGCACCTCAAGGGCCCTCGGGGAAGAAGACTTCCGTGGGCACTTGCTGGCAGGCCGGTTTATTGTTTGACGTGCCTGCTGGATTCCACCCATCCTCCTCCATCTCAATTCTTAGGTCGGGCGTGTCCCCTATACAGGGGGATTTAAAACGAAAAATCAAACATACTCCACAAATACGAACAATAATCAACAATCAACAAAAATCGTCCCGAGACAATGTTTGGACAATTTTTGAATATTCCCCCTGTAGAGGGACAGGCCCGACATATCCCGATTCCTGAAATTCCACAAGCCGTCGCAGCACCACCAGAGGTGCCGGTGGGGAGGGCGCAGCGTTTCGCTCGAGACTTCCCACCTCTCGCATGGGCGCCGTGCACATGTTTGGCGCCCATGGTTTTTTCATCATGCAGATCTCGCCTGACCGCGCGCCCATTCCGTTGCACGAATTTCGCAGAATGCTGTTCAAACGCAGGTCTCGCCTTGGAGCCGCGACACTTCGTGGTAAAAGTGACCAGCTACGACGAGGGTGGAAGGACAATGGTTTTGTAAATGCAGTTCTCGCTTCAGCGCCGCGCGCATTCGTTTTCGAAGCCTCCATCACTTTCAATGTTTGAAGGCCTTTTTTTCTTGTTTTTTTTCGAAAAAAATAGCCGGAGTGCAGTATCCCCAAGCAGGGTTTCTAAACCCACTGCGGTTTCGAAGGTCGATCGCGTGCCCGTCCAGTGCGGGCCGGCATGGCATGTCAGAACATGATAACATGATGTTTGCACATGAGATGGTTACACGAAAACTTGTGTGACGCATGCCTATCAGGAAGCTCACGCTAGAGGGTGTCGTACTATCTCGCACCTGGTCGACGAGTAAGCTGTCGGGTCGGCACTGTGAGAGGTTCCACCGCCATGCTGTGAACTCAGAAGCAACTGTAAGAGAAAACGTGGGAGGACGCGGAAGTGGGGGGGGCATGTCGTGATGGTTCCCCTGGGGATGATATCGAGAGGTACGCGGCGCACGTCTCAAAAGAAAAATTGTGACGTCGGATGTCTGGGGAGGGGGGAAGACAGGGCGCGCATGACTGATGCTGAGGCGGCAGAAACGACGACGGCGGGGACGGGGAGGCGGAGGCAGAGGCGCAGCAGCGGGAGGCGGGAGGCGGGAGGAGGAGGGAAGAGGAGCCAGGCGGGAAGCGGGAAGAGGGAGGCGGGAGAAGGAATGAGAGAGGTTGTGATTGGAGCCCCTGTGCTACAAAACGTCTCAGGCAAAACGGGCCAGACCATCTCGCGCGCAACATCGTCGAGCTTCGCATTGTGAGGATGGCTCAAGCGAAACGGTCCAGACCACCTCGCGAGCGACATCTTGGACTCAATATTGGAAGGATGTCTCAAACGAAACGGGCCAGACAACCTCTTGCACACGTTCTGACAAGTCCACGTCACACTCGCTTCCCGTTAGGTCCTCTCCTGAAAATCCCTTGCTTCAACCTCCCCCTCCTCCTCCTGCTCCTCCTCCTGCCTACTCCCTCATCCACACCATCATCCTCCTCCTTCTCCCTTGCATCTCCTTCTCCTTCTCCTTCTCCTCCTCCTCCTCCTCCTCCTCCTCCTCCTCCTCCTCCACCTCCTCTTCATCCCGAACGGCATCTCGGAGCCCAGAGTTGCGAGGATGTCTCCAGCGTAACGGGCTGGACCACCTCGCGCGCAGCATCTCGGACCCCAGAGTTGCGACGATGTCTCGGGAGAAACGTGCTGCGAGGAAGTCTCAGGCGAAACGGGCCGGACCACCTCGAGCGCGGCGTCTGAGAGCTCCGAGTTGCGGCGGCCTCCTGGGGCCTCCTGGGGCCTCCTGGGGACCTCCTGGGGCTTCCTCCTGGGCCTCCTGTGGCCTCCTGGACTCCACATGACTCCACCTGGGGCTTCCTGAAGCCTCTTGGGGCTCCCAGGAGGGGATATCTAAGATGTGGCCGTCTGGGCCCCCCAAAATGGGGGGGGCACAAGAGCAAGAAAAATCAACGAATCGACACCTGATGTGTATTAACTTGACAAGTTCTGGTACGGGGCCTCCTGGGGCCTCCTGGGAATCTACTGGGAATCTCCTGGGGACCCCTGGGGCCTGTCCTGGGCGTCCTGCGGCCTCCTGGAGCTCTCTGGGGCCTCCTGGGGCTCCCAGAACCCCATGGAGGATATGTAACATGTGGTCTTCGTGGCCCCCAGGCTGGACCACCTCTTGCGCGGCATCTGGGAGCTCAGAGCTGCGAGCATGTCTTGTGCGGAACGGGCCGGACAACCTTGCACACAGCATCTCAGAGCTCAGAGTTGCGAGGATGTCTCAGGCGAGACGGGCCAGACCACCTCGCGCAGGGCATCTCAGAGCCCAGAGTCTCGAGGACGTCTCAGGCGAGACGGGCCGGACCACCTCTTGCGCGGCATCTCGGAATGCAAAAGTGCGCGGATGTCTCAAGTTAAACGGGCCGGACCACCTCTCGCGCGGCATCTGGGAGCTCAGAGTTTCGAGGATGTCTCAGGCGAATTGGGCCAGACCACCTCGCGCGCGGCATCTCAGAGCTCAGAGTTGCCAGGATGTCTCCAGCGTAACGGGCTGGACCACCTCGCGCGCGGCATCTCGGAATGAAAAATTGAAAAAATGTCTCAAGTGAAACGGGCCGGAGCGGACCACCTCTTGGGCGGCATCTCGGGGCTCAGAGTTTGGAGGAAGTCTCAAGCGAAAGGGGCCGGACCACCTCTCGCGCGGCATCAGAGAGCGCAGAGTTGCCAGGATGTCTCATGCAAAATGGGCCAGACCACATCGCGCAGGGCATCTCAGAGCTCAGAGTTTGGAGGCTGTCTCAGGCGAAACGGGCCGGACCACCTCTTGCGCGGCATCTCGGAGCCCAGAGTTTCCGAGGATGTCTCAAGCGAAACGTGCCGGACAACCTCTTGCGCGGCATCTCAAAACTCAGAATTGCGAGAGTGTCTCAGGCGATACGCGCTGGACCACCTCGCGCAGGGCATCTCGGAGCTCAGAGTTGCGAGGCTGTCTCAGGCGATACGGGCCGGACCACCTCTCGCGCGGCATCTGGGAGCTCAGAGTTTGGAATATGTCTCAGGCGAAACGGGCCGGACCACCTCTCGCGCGGCATCTGGGAGCTCAGAGTTTCGAGGATGTCTCAGGCGAAACGGGCCAGACCACCTCTTGCGCGGCATCTGGGAACTCAGAGTTTGGAGGATGTCTCACGCGAAACGCCCAATCTCGGACAACTCAGAAACGAGAGTTGCGAGGATGTCTCAGTCGAAACGGCCCGGACCATCAAATTGTTTCGAGGACGTCTCTGCTTTGATTTCCCTCGGCCGGAGTTAGCTTCTATCACAACAGCACCCCATTCAGCAAGCTGTTTGGGGAAAAAGCGGTTCTCGCTTGAGGCATCTTCAAATTCTACGACCCGAGCGTAACTCTCAGAGAGATTGGTGGTCCGAGGGGTGAGATCTTGGAAGTAGAACACACTTGGACACATTACACAGATGGTGGGGGGACGATCCGTTTTCAAATCGGGGCGATCGCTGGGCGATTCCTTACCTCTGCGATGTCGCTCGCTAGAAAGATGGAGGGTGCATCCTGAACAGTAAGGTGTCCAGCCTGAGTGGCAGGCCCACCCGGTGCCTTGCACTTATGGGCGGGCGCTTCCCGCAATGAAGAGAACTGCCTGCAGGCACTTCTGCAGAGAGGACACGGGACGGGAGGGCGTATTGCAGCTTGGTTGATCCTATCTTCATCCTGGTCCTCCTCCTCCTCATTCTCCTCGTTGTCTCCTGGTCTTATCCTTCTACCTAGGAGCGAAGAAAAAGGGCGGCAACATGGCCCTCGACAGGGACAGCCTGCGGGTAGCGTTGGCCGAAGTGGTCGTCATCGTCGTCGTTTGGGTCGCTGTGGTGCCGCTCTCTGCGCCCGTGCGGCTGCGAGCCCCCACTGGTGATCGCAGCCCTGGTGCTCGCTGTGATGCTGCTGCTGTTCGCCGTCAGTGCGAGTGCCGTGCTGTCCTTTGCGCCACACCGCTCCTGCGCGTGCTGCTGCATCCTCCGCCTTCGCTTCCTCGCCCCCTGCACCGCAGGAGGGGGAGAGGAGGCAGGAGGAGGAGGAGGAGGAGGAGGAGGAGGGAGGAGGAGGAGGAGGAGGAGGAGGAGGAGGAGGAGGAGGAGGAGGAGGAGGAGAGGAGGGAGGAGGGAGGAGGGAGGAGGGAGGAGGGAGGAGGGAGGAGGGAGGAGGGAGGAGGCTCCCGCTGCACTGCCGCCCGGCGGGGCGGGCCTCCACCCCCGATAAATCCACTGCCTCTTCCGGCCCTCTCCCCACTTCCCCCTCTGGTCCCTCCTCCCCCCGCCTCCTCCTTCCCCTGCCCTGCGCGCCCCGCCCTTCCCCCTCCTCGTCCTTCCCCCCTCCCGAATCCCCTTCGTCCTCCTTCCCTCTTCCTTCCCCATCCTCTTCCTCCTCCTGATCCAACTCATCTTCCCGAAGCCGCGGGTCCCCGCCTGAGGGCAACACGAAGGACGTCGTCGCCCAACAGTTCAAACGCACCAACTGAGCAGGAACCTCGGTTCTCAGGACCCGAGGCGACAACCCACAGGACAACCAACGCAGAGCTTTGCTACGCGGGTCCCCGGACGGCCACAGCCCTTCAAACATCCTTTGAGCTGCTTCGACCCGCGAGCCCCGCATCCGAGGCAGGCCACGAATGGGTGCGAACGCTCGAGCAAACTGTGATCGACTGTGTGACGAGCAAGCGTGTGCTCCTTCCGCCCCACCCAGCCCTTCCTCCCGCAGCCAGCGGTTGGCCTCGAGGACGCGGCTCTCGAACGTGCTACTGTACGTCTTTGGGGAGGGCCACGAGGCGGCAGCGGGCGCACCAGCGGCGGGAGGCAGGCCCGCACAAGTCGTGCACGAGGGGGGGACCACGATGTGGAGGACAGGATTGGGAGTGCTGCGCATTCGCCGCGCAACATGCGCAGTGTCTCGCGCATCCTCGTGCTCTCCCACGAGGCCGATCTTGTGGCCGACACGCTCCACAACCTGCTCAGCCTTCAACAGCCGCGCGCGCACGCCACTTGGCGCAAGCGTGTGGCGGCCAGCAAACGTGGTCCAGACATCAGCATGGAGATTGCCAAACCAGTCATTGCGACTGATCCTACCTCGATCGACGCCGGGCACGGCGCAGTGGCTCTTGACCTGTGCGGGGAGAAAGGCCTCCTTCGCACCGGCCGCCAAACTCCCCCTAGAGCCTCGAAAGAACGTCCCACCTGCAAGCCCACGCTGACGAGTGGCAGGTGGTTGCCTGCTCACCACGCTCTGTCATTCCGACAAGCAGAAGATCAGAATCAGTCACTGCTTGGTACTGGCGGGATGACCTTCTGAAGCGCAAAAACCATAGCCTCCAACTCGGGCCGCCAATATCCATGACTTCTCGGGAGCAGCTGCGGAAACATATCTTCGACACCGAGCGGCTCCTCATTGCAGAGAGTGACAACCTCCCAAGCTTTGCCGCACAAATCTTCCCACTGAGACTCAAAAGACAACCCATCCAGGAAAACCTCCCGAACAATCCAAACCCCAGGACCAGAATGCCGATGAAAAAACATCTGGTCCTGAGCGGGGGACCTTCAGTCAGATCTCGGAAGAGGCCACAAAGCCCGTTCCAGGAGGAGCTGCACCTCCGGACGGTCCTGGGCCTGAACAAGAGCCTCGAACGCAGCAGCGCATGGGACCTCCTGCCCTAACTCGCAGCCAACACGTCGAAAAAGTGCCTGGTTTACCACTACAGGAACTGCTGGGCGAAAGGTTACACTCAAACTTCCTCGCCATAAGCCACTGGCCGCCTATGATTGCGACTGCGACTGTGACTGCGACCCACATTGCGCACCCTGTAGGTCCCGCGGGTTGGGGCCGAAGCACCCGCTACAGCTTAAAGCGCCTGGCAAAAGTCGTGCTCTAGGGCGCTCTATGAATCATGCGTGGCCCACATCCGCAACAGGTGAACATCAAATATCCCGTGGCTTCGGCCCCGCAGTATCCAAGCCACGGTGCGAGCACTGGCGAGGGAACCCCGTGGAGCCGAGGTGCCAAGAGCGACACGGGCAGGCTGACGAGGCGTCAAGCAGCTCACTCTCGTGGGTCCCTCAAACCATGAAAAGGCACGATGGTCCAACCCACTCGGGCCAGAATCAGCCTGCAAGCGCTGAAACGGGCCAGCAACTCGAGTCCACAACGTAGTGGACGCCGAATCATCCATCCCATCCCGAACCGCATGAATCGGCACCCACCACTCCCATCTAGCTCTGCAGAAAGTGGGTACAAGCATGCAAGTAGCACGAGGCAATTGGGTCAACATCTTTCCCGCGCGTTGAATCGACAGGGTCCGTCATTTGCCAGACGTCGACCCAGCAAGTACTTCAAAGACAGTGCTGCAGACGACACCACGGTTGGTGGACGTGCCACCAGTCGCATTCATGCCGTAGCTGGAGCTCTCGACTCCAATCCAGATTGCAGCTGTGCGCCTGTTAGCACCAACACTTATCAAGCCGATTGTACGCAATCGCTTGCTAGCTCCAGAACAACGCTCACGACTCACGTGCTGCCCGAGGCGCCGCCCACGCTCAAAGTCAACACCGAGGTTACATTCATGTTGCGCCGACATCGCCCCGAGCGGCTTCCGAAGCTCCGAGGCAATGGTTTCGCGAACA
>CAUYUJ010019170.1:1337231-1389731 GCA_963575745.1 Prorocentrum cordatum | reverse complement strand
CACTCCATACTGCTGCTCATCTCCGCTCGCTACCCTCCTACTCACTCCGCTCAACGTGTGATGCGGTCCAGCAACTTCGACGCATCTCTCTCCAGGGCCCCACGTGGAGCCGCTCCCACCTTGCGCCCCCCGCCCACCGTCTTCAAATACTGCACCAGGTGGCGCTCGAGGTCGGGCACTCGCGAGTCCACCGCAAACGTCAGCCTGAATGTATCTGACTTCTGCTCTTGCTTGCGCGTGACCCTGATACGACAAGCACGGACCTCGTCCGCGAGCGCCATGAGATCTCGCTGCAAGACGACCTCGTTCCAATATGCCAAGAAGCACTTTTTGCATTCCTCGGGGCACTGAGGATCCTGCCCTGCGGCTTGAATCAGCGCCGCCCACACCTGCAGAAACGGGGGGCCGAGAGACGACCCGTCGCCGCCGTTCTCCTTCAGCGACTGCACGGTGGCATGATACTTGACGCCTGCTGCCTTGGCGGCCTTGGCCGCGACATTCTCCATCGGGACCAGGAAGGTGAAAAAAACGACGCCGCAGATGTCCCTCAACTCTGCAGCATTGGTGAGAGACAGTTTCGTGAGAATGATCACGAGCTGCTTCAGGATGTCCCCCTGGCCTCCAGCCTGCTTCTTGGCGGCCTCGACGACCTTCGCTTGCTTTGCGGCTGGCTCGCCGCTGCCGTCCTCCGCTCCCTGCGCCGGGGCCTCGAGCATCCAGGCGGGGCGCTTGTCCATGCTCATGGGCGCCGCGACTTCGAAGCCAAGGAGGATGGGGCTCAGGACACGGATCAAGGTGCGTTCTCAGATGACTCTGGAGAGCCTCAAAGCTGCAGCCATAGAAAACACATAGCGGACACTGGTGCGACGAAGGGATACTCGGAGGCCGAAGATGTCGGACTTGTACATCACTACGAAACCCTCGGTCTAACGAATCACGAAGATGGCGTCGGCATATTGCCCGTGAGGCGAACGTGGTAAGACACACGCAGCATTGGTTTGAGACACTCAGGATACCCGATAGAGCTTGATTTCCGTGTCTAGCTATAATATGGGTGTGTACTGCACGTCGGTCTGGTAAGATAGCTCCACAAACACTGCCACTGCTGTCACACATCATGCACCTAGACTGTTTCTCGAGTTCGATCACGCTAGGGGTAAAGTCAGGCTCGGGTCCAGGACCAGGAACATGTTCAGGAGGGGGTACGGCTACAGCTAAGGATCTACTCCGAAGCTCACGAACATCAATACTCATAAACTTATCCCCCGCCTCCTCCGAACGAAACAGCCCCAGAAAACGCCCATCAAGAAGAGCGAGCAGGTCAGGGCCCTCTCCAAGGACCCCCAGGGCCTCCGCGTCGTCCCAGTACATCTTTACCCAGGGATGAGCCTCGGGATCTAGACAGCCATTCCCCCGAAACGAGTGTCGTTTTCCAACAGTAGCAAAGAGCGCTGCAATGACTTGTTTGTGAAACTGCGGTCGACGCACCAGTTCCTGCAAGAACCGTAGTCGCCGAATCCGAGCTTCCAGCTCGGGAGAAACCAGCCGCCGGCAGGCCAGCACATCTGCATTAGAGAGAGAGAGAGAGAGAGAGAGAGAGAGAGAGAGAGAGAGAGAGAGAAAAAGAGAGAGAGAGAGAGAGAGAGAGAGAGAGAGAGAGAGAGAGAACGAGGGTGGCGCTCAGCGCGTGGATCAAACGCACCACCACGCATAGCACGCCGAGCAAAGGATGCAATCTGATTCGTCAGCCTCCGATATTCTGCACCAGTAGGCACATGCGCCTCAATCCCAGAAGGTCCTGCATTATAAACCTTGCTCATGAAAAGACAGCGTCGCAATCGATGCGGAATCCCAGGGAGTTGCCAGAAAATCCCCATGGAGTAAAAACCGACTGCGTTGCGTTACATCTTGCTTTTAGTTCGACAGCATACCGATGAGGCTGAGCAGACATCTGGAAGCCTAGCGATTTAATAAGCTGCGCGGCACGCCCAGGGAAAGACAGAGCACCTTCGCGCAGAAGTCGAAGTGCCTCAGAAGAGCCCCTCCCCACCAGACATACCAGCGTATCCTGCTTGCTAAGATTCTGCTCGTACCCATCCCGTAGGAGAGAGTTGTCTAGATCAGCATTGATACGTCGGCTAAGCTCGATAAGCTCCCGTAGACTAGTGAAGCCCCCTCCCACCAGCTTCTTAGTCAGATCATCCGCGTACTTAATTAAGGACAGGTCCTGCATCGCGCCAGACACGGGGCAGCGGACATGCAAATAGCGAGAGTAGCGATCCCACTGGTGCTGGGCCTCACGCCAGCGCTCCACAGCAGGCGAGAACGTGTGCACGAACGAGCGAACGGCAAATCCGTCTCCCATGAGGCCCCCGCTGCTGGGTCTCAGCGTCACCTGCTCATCAGAACCCCGAAGCTGAATCACTGCCCACCTATATCGGTGCTCCCCGAAGCCCAAGGAATCTGCCCAGAACATGCATGAAATTGCCGTTCGCATGGATGCCCAGCTACTCGAGCTGAACGCGTTGGCGAGGTCATGAGCGTTCGTCACGTGCGAGAGACCCTCACGCCACAGATGATAACCACTAATATTCTGTACAAGCTGCGCCTCCTCACGCCTATGATACGGCACAAATCCATGATCACAATCTCCAAAAAGCCCCGGCCCGCGCTGGTGCATCAAACTAGTCATGAAGAGCTTGCCCATGGGATCTAAAAGGTGGACCCAGCGAGTTTTTCCATCAGGCTTGGGAAGAGGAGCCCCTTCACTACAGTGCCACCTGATAGGTGCCCACCCCGAACTCCGAATCCTCGCCAGACTACCGAAGACGAACTTCTGGAACTCAGGAAGACGCAGCCCCTCTTTTGAAGCACCCAGACCAGCCAGTTTTACCTTGCAGTTCTTGAGCGGGTGCAAAACCAGCCACCATAGCTCCAGAGGAGGGGCCCAGGAGGGCCCAGCACGACGCTTTCCAGCTTTCAGGAGGGCCCGGCGGATTCCTTTGAGGTCGAGGCTGGCAGCTTTGCGCTCCGCATATGTGGGTTCAGCATGAGGTAGCGCGCGAGACAGAAGCCAATCTCTCCATCCCTCCCAATGTGGTATCTGCGTAGCCCCCACTCCCCCCTCAGCTCCAGGACGCGAAAAATCGGCAACAATTTCAGAAGCACTAGCTACTACTCCCCGTATCGAAAGATAATCGCGTCGTTTCGGGCCGAATCGAGTACCTCCTACACGTCGACAGAGTCGAGAGGCTTCGGCGAGTCGTCGATCCCTCCAAAGCTCGTGTATCTCCTCAGTTAGCTGCTGCTGACGAGCACGCGCTTCGCGTCGAAGACGTTTGCCGTTCTGGCGAGACAACTCAGAAAGCTGCTTCACTATCTGCTGCTCCTCATCATCACTCACAGCACATGCAAGTCCCATACGAAGCTCGCGCCGACGATCCAGAAGAGCCCGTCGTTCCTGTGCCATCGGATGCCGAGGGCGCGCCTCAGCACCAAAGAACTGCTGGCCAATCTGGATCAACATATCATTCAGATAATCAAACGCCTGGTCAGCTGTGGGCAGAGAAAGCAGACGATCGCACAGCCCAGAGTCATTATGGATACGCGCCTCGACAGCCTCCAAGAAGTCCCTCCTGCCAATGCCCTTGCGCAGCGCCAGCATAAGAGTGTCAAGATCCCACCGAGGACGCTCCACAGCAACACTGACCGCCTGAGGATCCAGAACATAATCGAGACCCATGCGGATGAACAAATGATCAGACACTGCACGTCGTCGAACATACTGTAGTTCTCTGCTCAGACGGTGAAGCGGACCAGCACTTCGACTATGTTGAACGAGGGCAGCTGGCGCCGCAATAATGTCAATCCAGCTAGACTCCCCACGAGGACCATAGTACGTGGGACTGAAGCCTTTGTAGCTATTTGCCACCTGCAGTCCATGAAGAGAGAACAGCTTTGCCAGCTCAGCACCTGCAAAGACCCCACGTGTAGCACTATCAGGCCTGACCACCATCAGTTCATCAGAAACCCATTGCTCATTTATCTGGGTAGGCCCCATGCCGTCATTGACATCAGCACATACAAATGGAGTCGTACGCTGAGGTAGCGACGCAAGGCGAGGGGCCAGCCAAGCAATCAGCTCGTTCACGGTGCGACGATAACGTGTCCACTCATGTGAATACTTAGGCTTGGGAGGAAAGTAAAGTGCAATGATCGTCACGTCATATCTGCCAGAGCGTGCACGGCACAAGAGGCCGCGACCACCAATCAAAGAGGGAGTACATTCTGTGCGTATTAAATGCTCCACCTTCACCCGCGATCCCCACATGATAGAGACACCACAGTGCAAGTTAGTGAGCTCACCCGTAGTCCAGCCCGCCTCGATGACCACCCTGTTTCCCACCTGCCGTTTCCGAAGAGACGTTCCTCGGGTGGCCTTGCTGCGAGTGCCGATGAGCGCTATGCCGTCGAAGTTCTTCGTGCGGTCCGCAATGTCAGTCAACCTATCGAGGGAGGCGGACTGCATGGGATTGTAGGAACCAATCGTCAAAGGAAAAGTAGACATGACTGCGCAAGCGAGCCGCCAGAAGCTGGGACACCTCAGCGACATGAGAGTAGCATACAGTATGGATAGAACGTGAGTGAAAGGGGTCGGCCAGGCAGCATCCTTGCTGTGCCGAGCTGGCTGAAGGAGGAGGAGGAGGAGGAGGAGGAGGAGGAGGAGGAGGAGAAGAGAGGGGGGGCCCTCCCGTGCGCTCTGTGAGAGGGGGGGGCTACGTAGGGAGGAGGAGGAGGAGGAGGAGGAGGAGGAGGAGGAGGAGGAGGTGGGCGAGGGGAGGATGAGGCAAGCCAGGTGCGCTCGCGCCCTATCTGGCATCCTACCCCTCCCACCCGTCCCTCCCATTGCGCCGGAAGAGAAAGGGAGCTGGGCTCAGTGGATGAGCAGGAACAGAAGGGTGAGAAAGGAGGAGGACTGGGACGAAAAGCAGCAACAGGAGCTGGAGTGGAAGGAGCGGGAGAAGCAGAAGAACCAGGGGAAGGCGGAGGAGAGGAAATGAGGGGGGGCGACAACAAGGAAAAAGGGCTCGAATCCAGAGGAGTGGCCCGCGCAGGGCAAGAGCGCGCAAAGCGACGAAACGAAACTGAAACCCACGCTGCAGCGGGAACACCGTTTTGCAATACTGAAAAAACCGTAGTTCAAAACAATAGCATCAAGAACAACAAAAAACATTTGCAACCCTGCGAATCACGTACAATACGCATAAGGAGCTGGCTATCTTCTGGATGGAGCCCCGGGAGATAGAAGAGTAGTACTCATGATGCGAAAGTGAAGTGGAGGAAGAAGGATAGGCGAGCTATTAAGCATGTCGTTCCCCAGAGACGGGAGGGGAGGGATGAGAAGGACGAGGAACAGGGCGGCAACTTTCAAGCGAGCCCATCGTTAGCGGTAGTGCCCACGGTGATCCTCCCCCTCCTCCTCCTCCTCCTCCTCCTCCTCCTCCTCCTCCTCCTCCTCCTCCTCCTCCTCCTCCTCCTCCTCCTCCGCCTCCTCCTCCTCCTCCCCTTCCTCCCTCCTCCTCCTCCTCCTCCTCCTCCCTCCTCCTCCTCCTCCTCCCCCTCCTCCTCCTCCTCCTCCTCCTCCTCCTCCTCCACCTCCTCTTCCCCCTCCTCCACCTCCTCCTCCTCCCCTTCCGCCTCCTCTTCCGTCTCCCGGCCTACTCCTCCGCCTCCGCCTCCCGAACCCCTCCCCCTCCCCCGCCGCTTCCTTCTCACCTCCTCCTTCCCCTCCCCCATGAGGAGCAGCGGCATGCCTCGGCGCGCAGCGCCCCGATCATGGGCTTTGGTAGGTCCCGGAAGTAGCCGACGTCGTCCTCGTGCACGCGGCTGTTGTAGAGGCGGAAATTCCACCGGAAACTGCGCAGCACCTGAGGTGAAGGGGCAGGGGCGGAGGAGGAGAAGGAGGAGAAGGAGGAGGAGGAGGAGGAGGGAGGAGGAGTTCGGGGAGTTCGCTCGGGACGCTGTCCCGTAGGAGGGAGGAGGAGGAGGAGGAGGAGGAGGAGGAGGAGGAGGAGGAGGAGGAGCAGGAGGAGGAGGCGGAGGAGGAGGAGGCGGAGGAGGAGGAGGAGGAGAAAGGAGAGGAAGAGGAGGAGGATGAGAAGGAAGAGGAGGAGGAGGACCTGGATTGACGTCGCGCCCGTACGATCGCCCCGCCATGGCGAGGAGCGAGGACCATCACGCGCCGAGCCCTCTTCGTCGGATCCGCTCGAGGGAGCGAAGCGAAGCGAAGCGAACGCTGGAGTCGTGTGTGCTCCTCTGGGGAGCCCGCCAGGGGCATGAAGTGGAGGCCGTGGCCTCGACAGGGAAGATCTCCGATTCGGGCTTGTGGGACGTGTGCCCGCTCAAATGATGCCCACTACTCTGTGCACCAAGCGGCCAGGATCCATCGCAGGTCGCTCGTGTTGCTGTGCTCGTATTGTCGAGGAGGATCGAGGATCGGAGGATCGAGGATCAAGGAGGATAGAGGAGGTCTCGGGCTCCTCTGGGGAGTCGAAGACCAAGGAGGAGGCGCGAGGGTCGGAGGATCGGTGGCCGACGAGGTCTGGGATGTTTTTTGGGCGTTCACAGGAAGCTGCGCAGCACCTGCAGGGATTCCTATAGGCCTACCACGACATGTTCGTAGAAGCCAAACATTCTCGAATAACAAAAACAATGTTCTTAGACCACAACCCGATGTGTTCAAGCAAGACAGTCCCAGCCAGAAATTCGGGGATGGACAAACCCCCCTTTAGTACAACGTGGTTTAGTGAAAACGACCTGAGGCCCAAACCTGGCGGGCGCAAGCCTGGAAAATAACGGCCACGGCGCCCTCTCGAGAACCGAAAACGGACAATTCACTAATCGACGTGTCACTGTTGGGGGTTCTGTCCACTCCCGAGAAATGTTCTAAGAACATTTCGTGCAGACCACAAATGGTTTCGCCCGCCTTCGGGCCCCTGGGGCCCTCGCAGATCGACAGGGCCTGAAACATGGCACCCAGTGCGGGGGTGCAGAGCGCTCTGGTCGCCCTCCCCCTCCGCCCACGAGCGGCGAACGCATCCGGATCCACGCCCTCGACGTCTGGACTCCGGGGCGAAGTCCCGCGCATACGCGGTCGCACGGGTACTTTTTGAAGGGGCCCAAGGACACACAAACTAACACACACACACACACACGCACAACTGGCAATATCCCCTATGTTTTTCAATTTTTTTTTGATTTCCGTCTTCTCCCCCACTTCCCATAACTATTTCCTTATGTTTTCCGGGGAGTCGACGATTAATTGTGTCTGTGTGTTTGTTCCCCTCCTGAACTTTCCACGCGGGGCATCCGCGAAAAAACGCCCCGCATCCACGGTCGGGCCTCTACCAGCCCGAGCCAAGTGCAAACCCCGGTCCGTGAAATCCGGCGCTCCGGCGGACACCCTTGAGACCCCCGCCTCTATCGGGGGCGCGCTAACATGGATTAGCGATTCATGGATTAGGCGCGCGGTCGCCAAATACATGGATCGGGGAGGTGCCCTCCCCAAAATGCGGCCGGTGCCGCCTCGCTCGGCGGCTGAAGTCCGCGATTTCCCATGGGAACGGGGCCCGTCGCCAATCCACGCCCCCCTTGATCCGTGTCTGCGATCGCCTGACTCTACCAGCTCGGGCGAGGCCGAGGCCCAGAGGCCTGGCCCGCGAGGCCGCGCATGCAGACATGTGTTCGCCCACGAGCACCATTCCCCTCTGGCCCTCCCCCTCGGCAATTCCGCGCATCTGGCGGGGGGTTCTGGCGAGAAGGGGTGCGTCCGAGTAGCCCCCAGAGGTGCGTTCGCGTGTCCCCCCCTTTTCTGAAAAGCACACGCTCGGGGGGAACTCGGGGACTGGGGTCGGCAAATCGCTTGCGGACATACCTCGTCTTCCTCATCTCGGGCGCACGTCTTCCTCATCTCTCGGGAGCGGCCAACAGGGGGATGTCCGAGAAGGGGGGGGGGTGCAAATCATGACCAGCGGCATGTGCGCGGCCCAGCGGGGGGGCCAGGGACGTACTGAAATAAGAAGAGGCGCCATGAGATCAGGGGAAAAAATCATGGCCCCCGCCATGATATCCCCCCCCCTAGTCATCACCCCCCTCTTTGCCGCCCCCGACTCATCTCGGTCGCACGTCTTCCTCATCTTGGGCTCACGCTGACATGGACCAGGATTCCGAGGACCTGGCGCGCGGGCGCCGGCTCCACGGATCGGGTAAACTACCCAAAGCATGAAGCCAAACCGGCCTGACTTGGCGACGGAGCGCGCCGATTCTGCATGGAAACGGGGCCCGCCGCTGATCCACGCGCCTCAATCCATGCTTGCGCTTCCCGGAGCACCGTCTTCCTCCCTCTTCCCCTCCTCTTCCGCCTCACCCTTTCCCTCTCCCCCCCATCAAATGGGATCGGATCTGCACGCGTATCGAATCGGACCGACCGCATCGGCACGGGGTCGGGATCGAATCGGCGGCCCAAGGGTGCACAATAGCGCCACGCAAGCCTCGGGCCGCATCGGATCGCCCGAAAATCAGAATGGAATCGAATCGGGCCAGGCAGAGCCGTTATCCAGTCAGATCGATCGGATCGAAACGAGCCCTGACATCCCTTCTCCAGGCCTTGTACGACAGGCCTCGCGACACCTGGTGCTCCTCCAGGAAGAGCTTTATCTGAGCGAGCTGCTCGCGGTACGCCTTGTGCGATTCATGGTACTGCTGGACCTAAGTTGTTGTTAAACAACTAAGAACGCTTCTAGTGGTGCTCAATGCTGCGGTTTTCAGCGAACAGAAACGGCAACATAACATCGATCTTGAAAACGGCCAAAACGCCCCCCCCCCCACATGTGTGTAACATCATCTAAGAGCTGGGCCCAGAAGCTGGAGTAGGCTATGGTCATGGCCAAAAGGACGAGCCACGCAAAGCCACAGATCGTTGTGAAGCTGCTCTCCATCCAGTTCGAGGCATAAATGTTGCTGGAAGCAAAGTTGGACTGTGACAGGGCCCAAAGGAAAGAAACCGCGTAGACCTCTGCAGCCGGGGAGTCCACCATGTCGGCCTGCACGAGCCAGGTGGTTGGCAGCTGAACCAGTCCAGATTCAATATCGGTGGGGTTCGCGAGGTCGTACCAGTAACACGCCATGAAATGGCAGACAAACAAGAACGCGACAATGAATAACAAACTCCTCAGTAAGAGCAGTGCTCCAAGAGAGAACATGGCCTCGACCTTCTCCCGAGCTCTCTTCATGACCTTGACAACACGTACCAGTCGAAACACCTGTACGATCTTCCAGGCTCGAATGTACCTGCCCATGACGCAAACAGGCACCGTCTTACGAGCCCGAAGGGGCGTGGTGTTCCTCCACCTTCTTCAGCCTCCCCCTTAGTATCGTATATGATTCCTTTCGCCGTCTCATCTCATCTCTTTGTTTCTCTATTTCTCTAGTTTTCTCTCTCTCTCTCTCTCTTTCTCTCTCTCTCTCTCTCTTTCTCCCTCGCTATCTCTGTCTCTCTCTCATCTCATCTCCTCTCCTCTCTCTCTCCTCACCTCTCCTCTCCTCGCCTCTCCCCTCCTACACCTCCACACCATCAGCACCTTCATTATGCTCATTCCCGTCTTCATCATCATCCTCACGATACTCTGTCTTGGCCACCTCTCCTCAATCCCTCCGACTCTCACAAACCTCAACACTCTCATCTTCCCCCTTGCCCCCTATCCCCTTATCATCCTCTTCACCTCCCGCCGCCACACCTCCCCCCAACGACTCATGTCCATTATCCGTCTCCTCACGGTTGGGCCAAGAGGTGCCTGTTCGCACGCCCGATCGAGTTCACGGTGTCTCCTACTCCAAGGAAGAAGCGTGCCCAATCCATGCCGACAATCAGGAAGTCCAACAGAAACCAAGACCTCATGTACGCGATCGCGACTTGCCTGCGGGTAGGATGGGGAAGGAGGAGGAGGAGGAGGAGGAGAAGGAGGAGGAGGGGGTCAGGGAGGAGAGAAGAGCAGAAAACGAACGAAGAAAATGAGCAGGAGGGAGTGAAGGCGAGCGCTGCATGCCTGTGGCGCATCTCTATCCCCTTCCTGGTCTCGAACCCCGTGATAAAAGATCGCATCATATCGAGCGTCCAGTACACCGTGATGACCTTGCTGACTCCTCCAACCTCTCCCCCCTCCCCCCCCCCAGCCACTCCGTCCTCCCGAACCCCTCCACACCCTTACAACTCGTCTCCCAGAAGCGGTCAGCAAGCACAGTGGCGCGTCGCCCAAGCTCCCAAGCGTCGCAACGTCGACAGCGCCTGCTGGCGGCGCGGCGCCGGGAACTGCAGGAGCCTCAACTGAGGGGCAACGATAGGGGGGGACTGGCATAGGGGGGGATGCATCGACCTGGAATCGACAATACACCGCCGATAGATCGGTGATAGGCTCCCGATAACGAGTCCGCACCCTCCTGGGCAGTTTGGGGCTATCAGACCCCTATTGGCGATCCGTGGACGATTGGGTGTCGATGCATCATCCCCTCCTATGTCCATGCCCCCCTATCGTTGCCCCCGACCAACGTTTGCGGCCCCAGCGACTGCGGGGGCAGCGGCAGGCCCAGAGGCGGCGGGGCCTTCCTCGGCCGCCGCCGCACCGGCGGCAAGGGCCTCCGCGCCGACCCCACGCACAGCGGCAGCAACCCGCGCGCGGAGCTGCTCGACGAGCGCCGCGGCCTCGCCGCCGCCTCCGGCGCCCCCTCCGCGCAGCTGCAGCACCGAGGTGGCAGCCGCCGGCGTGCCGAGGGCTGCGGCTGGACTCGGACCGCCGATGCCTGTCCAGCGCTGGTCGCACCTCTGGCGGCGAGGCCGCACTGGTGCTGCATGCGACTCGCGGCAGCCTCGAACTGCCGACTCCCAGCGTAGCAGCACTCGGCTTCGCTGCTTGCTGGGCCCAAACAGGTCGGCGCAGCCGTCTGTCCCACAAGATCTCAACCGTCCCCCCCCCTTGGTGGAAGATGGTTGCTCAATGTCCAAGTCGATTTCTACGCATGCCCCCACGGCGATCCATCGATCCCCGCAGACACCAGGGACCATCATCACCTTAGTATGGGGCCGGAGGATCGCGCCGCATCGCGAATGCATCGCCAATGAATCGGCGATACATCGGCGGTGCATCGACGACGCTGGCGACGCATCGGCGCCATCGGCGTGGGAAATCCTGGCTCCACATCGAGCTGCATCGCTGACGCATCGGCGATGCGGCGCGATCCTTCGACCCCATCTACTCGGACCCCATTTCAAAGGCATGCAGTCGTCGTACTACCCCAGGGAGGGCCTGGGCCACAAACAGGTTCCAAGACATACAACTGGAGAACGGCCCGAAAATCAGAGCCCCTCGTGGGCCTCAAGCGGTCCTGATGCCAGCGTCTTGACTGTAGGAAGGAAGAAGGACAAGCGACACCACCACCACCAGGGACCACCAGCGGGAGGAGCCAGGGTGGGTCCCCCTGGTGGTGTGGTCCCCCCTCCCCTCGCTCGAGACGTCCCCGAGCCCCAGCTCGGAGAGGCATCGTGGACCTCCTCGCTGGAGGTGCCCCCCCCGATGGTGGTGGTGTCGCTTCTCCCCTCCCCGATGTAGAGTGTGTGAGGTCCCCTCCTGGCCCCACAGCCACAGCCGCTTCCGCCGCGTGCCTCTGCGCCCTCCCGTTTGGACCGCTCGATGTCGAGAGCCCGCCGAGGGGCTGGCCTCCATCGCGAACGCCCTCCCACGGGCCGGGCCCCACCGCGAGAGCCATCCCGTGATGCCAAACTCACGTTGGACAATGGCGCCGGGCTCAAGTGGAACAAACTAGCGAGCGGAGCAAGGCAGAGCAACACGGAGCAAAAGCGAGCAGCGCGAAGCACGGCTCTCGGGATTCTCGTGGGCCATGCCTCGTCGATAGCATCCCTCGGGCCAAGCCCCGTTTTGCATACCCTCCCGTGGGCCGAGTCGCGTTGGTCGGAGCGTGCTTTCCATAGGCCACGCCCTCTGCAAAGGCTCTCGCATGATGCTATGCGTTCGGACTTGCACTGGTCGTACAGCTGGCGGAACGCCCGAATGTGTGACGCGTGACGTGCTGGCGGACCCACCCACCCCTCCTGTGTTTCAGGTGGCCACTCTCCGCCACGAGGCCAAACCACATAGGGCTCGAGCCCTGTGGGTCGGCCTCGTCGCTGCACCGCCATCAACTTGGAGCATCACCTTGGGATCAAGTGCCCCCTTGTGGATTACAGAAGTCCCCCTTCCGTCGCCTCCCTCCTCCCTCCTCCACCCACCATTACCATTATCCTCCCCCTCCGCCGCCTCCTCCTGGTCCTCCTCCGTCTCCTGCTCCTTGTTCCCCTCCTCTCTCTCTCTCTCTCCAACCTCCTCGCTCCTCCCTCGCCCTCCTCCATGGTGCCACGACCTGGCTCATGAATCGAAAGGCGCTGTGCATGTGAACGGGCATTAACAGCAGCGGCGTCATGATCATGTCGTACAGGAGAAGGACGGCACCGTGGTCATTTGGCCGACCAGAGGACCAGCGGGGTCGGAAACATTCAATCATATCCTCGCAACGCATGCTAAATGCAGGCCGCATTTACATGGAATGTGGTCAACGTAGACTGGGTTTAGGCCCGCCCGCGGGGCAAGACGGGAAAATGAAGGCCCGCCGATCGTTTAAGCAGGAGTGCACCCAAGGCAGACTGGGATCTCGGTGTCCGAAAAAATGCGCGCATGACGACGTGTTCGACGACGGCGGCGCTCAGAAGGTGGGGGGCCGCGAGGGTTTAGGGGTCCAGTTTCCCCAACGACGCCGACCACGGACGGCATCACCACCGTGTGACCTCCACCGATCGGGTACTCGGCCCGCGCCGATGCAAGAAGCGTAAAGAGCCTGGGCATGCGCAGCGGTCTCTGGGGGGGGGGGGGGCTGGGGGCAGGGGGATCTTGAAGAGGCCCTGGGACACACAAATAAATACACACAAATAAAAGCAGTCCCCCTATTTTCCTATATTTTCTGAGCTTTTGTCTTCCCCCCCACTTCCCATCTTTTGCCATCTTTTCTGGAAAACCGACGATTCATTGTGTCTGCGTGTCTCTTTCCCTCCCGAGATCTGCGCGGCTGCTCCTGGGCCGCCCCGACCTCCGGCCTTGGGCGCGCGAGTTTGGGGTACAGCGAGGGTGTTTGCCGACAGCCAACGGCGGCCGCCGTGGGACAGGTGGCCGTCTGTGGGGCGGCTCAGGGGTGACCAAAAAATGGCAGAGTTTGCGTTCCAGCGCATTTTCTTTTGCGGCGTTGGGCGCCCTGGCGCGGACGGCCGAACGACCCCTGCAGCGGGACACCCTGCCCACACGGTCGGCGCCGCAAAAACTGCGCGTTCAACGCGGGCGCCGCACATGGACAAAGTGCGCGGCGACACCGACAAAGACGCCTGTTGAAATCAGCAGGAAACGAGCCACTCTCTCCGTACCCATGTCTGACGGGGCCCAGGAACCCGCAAATAAACAGACACAAACCCCATGCTTCCCCAGAATTGTTTATATTTCTGGGTTTTCGTCTTCCTCCCACTTCCCATGTTTTCCCACATGTTCCTTTATTTTCCTGAGGATCGACGATCCATGGTGTCTGTGTGCTTTTTCCCCTCTTGAGTGCCGATCGTCCCGAGCGGCTTCGTTTCGTCTTCCTCCCACTTCCCGTAGTTTCCCACATTTCCCCAATATTTTCCTGACGAGCGACGATCCATTGTGTCTGTGTGCCTTTCCCCCTCCTGAATTCGGGGGCGCGCAGACATGGATGAGCGATCCATGGAAGCGGCCGGCGCCGCCTCGCTCGGCGGCGGAAATCCGCGATTTCCCACGGAAACGGGACCCTAAACCCTAAACCCTAAACCCCAAACCCTAAACCCGTCGCTAATCCACGCCCCCTTAAAATCCATGCTTGCGATCGCCTCCCGAATGCCGATCGTCCCGAGCGGCTTCGTGCTCTCTACCCCGCGGGGCTCCCGGGGAGCTCTCGGCGCCCCTGCCCCCGAGGGCAGGCTCGCCGCCCCGGGGGCCGCGCCAGACCGCGAGGCCCGCGGCGTGGAGCAGATCACCCCGTTGGGAGGATTCGAGCAGGAGGTCGACTACAGAAGAGATGTACCCCCTACTGACTTGTTCTTTGGGCGCCCGAGTTATCCGGAGTAACTCGGGTCCGGGGTAACTCGGGTTTGGATTCCCGAAAAAGGAACCCGAGTTAGCCCTGACCCGAGTTACCCCTGATGATTCGGGGCTCTGGACGCCCGAAATATCCGGGGTAACTCGGGTCCGGGGTAACTCGGGTTCGGATTCCCGAAACACGAACCCGAGTTAACCCTGACCCGAGTTACCCCTGATGATTCGGGGCTCTGGACGCCCGAGTTATCCGGGGTAACTCGGGTCCGGGGTAACTCGGGTTCGGATTCCCGAAACACGAACCCGAGTTAACCCTGACCCGAGTTATCCCTGATGATTCGGGGCTCTGAGTTCTGTCGACACGAAAGAGCGCAGAATGGCCCTCGGTGGACGACGATGTTGCTTCACCTCTGGGGTACATCCTTGCTGTAGTCGATATCCTACTCGATATCGTGCTATCGATCACCCCGTCGGGAGGATTTCGGAAACCCTGTACCAAAAACGTTTTCATCTCTTCGACGCGCTTTTCTTACTTCCGCCGCATTCCGCCGAGCTTCCGCTGGCTTCCGACGGCGGAGGCGGCCTCGTTTTACTTCCGCCGACCTTCCGCCGCCTTCCGCGGCGGAAGAGATGACAACTCATTCAATCCTTGAAGGCAAGGCCGTTTTTGGAACGCCCCACGTCGGGAGGATTCGAGCAAGAGATCGACTACAGCAGTGACGTACCCGACTGATTCGGTCGAAGCGAAAGAACGCATAATAACCCTCGATGGACGGCGATGTTTTTCAACTCGGGGGCACATCCTTTCTGTAGTCGATATCCTACTCTAGAGGCCTCCTGAATGGTGGCCGAGTGGATGGCGTCGGAGGATCGCGCCAATTCGCCGATGCATCGGCGATGCATCGGCGACGTCGGCCATGCATCGGCGACGTCGGCGTGGAGAACATCGGGCTCTACCTCAAACCGCATCGCCGACGCATCGGCGATGCGGCAGGATCCTCCGACCCCATCCCTTCCGACCCCAAGTCTGGGAGGCCTAGATACTCGAATGATGAGCAGGAGGGTCTGCGACGTCGTGGCCTCTGTCCCGCGGGGCCCCCGGGAGCTCTCGGCAACCCCGCCCCTGGGGCTCTGCGCCCAGGGGCCGCTTCCCGAGGAGGCCCCCCTCCCCCCCAGTGCCCCAGGGCGGGCCTCCCAGGGCCGAGACTGTGCGAGACCGGCGGCATGGAGCACACCACACCAGGAGGACGAGGAGGGGGGGAGGAGGAGTGGTCGAGGAAGGGGAGGGGAGAGGAGCGGTTGAGGGTGGGTGGGAGGGAGGAGGAGTGGTCAAGGAAGGGGAGGGGAGGGCGGGGACGGGAGGAAGAGGAGGGAGGGGGGGAGGGGGGAGGAACGGTGGAGGAGGCAGGGAGGTGGTGAGGGGGGAGGGAGAGAGGGAGGGAGGGAGGGAGGGAGGGAGGGAGGAAGGAGAGGAGGGCCGAAGAGGAGGGGCGGGCGGGAGAGAGGAAGGAATGAGGCAGGAAGGAGGGGTGGAGTGTGGCCGCTCCTGGGCAACCCCTGGCTCCTGGTCGTGGCCAGCTGACCCGCGGGGATGGGGCCGAGCAGGTACCACAGCATGAGAGGCGTGGAGGCAGGGTGCAGGACCAGGCAGTCCCTGCCGAGCCCCGTGATGATGGTCTGCGCCTCGCGAGGGGGGGGAGGCGGAGAAGGGGGGCTTGGAGGACGACAGGGAGGAGCAGGGAGGAGAAGGAGGAGGAGGAGGAGGAAGAGGAGGAGAAGGGAGGAGGAGGAGGAGGAGGAGGAGGAGAGGAGGAGGAAGGAGGAGGGAGAGGGAGGAGGAGGAGGAGGGAGGAGGAGGAGGGAGGAGGAGGAGGAGCTGGGAGGAGAGACGGGAGGCATCTCCCCCACCTCCAGCCGCTTCCAGCCTCCCCCTCCTCCTCCTCCTCCTCTCTCCTCCTCCTCCTCCTCCTCCTCCTCCTCCTCCTCCTCCTGGATCCCCCTCCTCCGACCCTCCTCCCAGCCACCGGCCGCTGCCAGTCTCCACCTCCTGCTCCTCCTCCTCCTCCCTCTCCTCCTCCTCCTCCACCTTCTCCTTCTCATCCTCCATTTCCTCGTCCTCCTCCTCCTCCCTTCTTCCTCCTCCTCCTCCTCCTCCTCCTCCTCCTCCTCCTCCTCCTCCTCCTCCTCCTCCTCCTCCTCCTCCTCCTCCTCCTCCCCCATCTCATCATCCTTAGCCGCCCGCGCCTCGTGCAAGGGCTGGCCCGCCGGGTCCAGCTCGCGGAGCCGCACGCTGACGTCCACGGCCGCAGCGGCGGCGGGCTTGGCGTACGAGGCGGTCGACTCCAGGTCCGCGCGCTCGTCGGCGTCCTCTCACCGTGGTCGACGACGTCGTCGCCGCCCTCGTCTTCGTGGTCGTCGCCCTGGTCTTCCTCGTCCTTCCTCCTTCTCCTCCTCAGTCTCCTGCTCCTCCGGCTCCGCCGCATCCTCCCGCTTCGCGCCCTCCCTCCCCCCACCTGCCGCTTCCTTCCTCCTCCTCCTGCTCCTCCTCCTCATCCTCATCCTCTTTATCCTCTTTATCCTCCTCCTCCTCCTCCTCCTCCTCCTCCTCCTCCTCCTCCTCTGCGCCACTGGGAGCACTCCAACAGGACGAGGAGGTTCTTCTGGCGGTGAATGGGTCATGGCCAAGAAGCATCTGGCTACCACCTCGCTGCAGTCCATTCGGCAATATGCACAAGCTGCACGCCAACCTGATCCTATGCGCGGGTTCGCCGCCATGATCTTGCACTTGTCCTCGGGCAACCTGGTCTTGGTATCAGTTTATCTTTGGCCAGGATTGGGAGTTTCTGGCAGAAATCGCCAAGTGCTGGTTGCGTTAGCTTCTTTCCTTCATGGGCTTGCAGACCCTTGGTTGGTTATGGGTGACTGGAATATTTCACCAACTTCCTTGGAAGGATCTGGCTGGCCTGAAAAAAATGGGGGCACACTCATTCTACCTGCTGACGTCAGCACCACGTGCGACAAAGGGCAGGAGGGCTCTCTCATTGATTTCGCAATGGCCAAGAACGGAACATCTTCCAGATACCGAGTTCGGTCGCAGCCTCAGGTCCCGTGGAAGACGCACTGTGCACTGCAGGTTGACGTCCACGATGGCATGCGCAGATGGTGGTACCAGAAACTTTTGTTACCTGAACCGTTTCCAAAGGTAGCCAGACCCAAGCTCGCTTCGGACCCCAGCAGCAAGAGGTCTATACTTCGAGCCCAACGGCAAGAGCAATAACGGGCACGCGTACCACCCGATCTGCTGGAAGACTACGACGCACTACACCCTTCAAGGAGCACTTTGGATCCTGAGTCCCAGGTCTCTTTTCATATACCTTCAGACCTGTGGGAAGAGCAGCCCTCCAAGGAGAGGCTCAGCTCTCAATGTTGCAGCGTGGTCGAGTCTGAGTTGTTGGGCCATATCAACGCACTTGGCCTTGGTGCCGTCACCAGGCAGTACGCGCGGTGGTCCTCAGGAGTTGAACGTGCTTTCGCACTTCATCATCAGCTCAACCTTCGACAGCGGGCTCCACGCGCAGCTGGATTTTCTTTGCGATGGATGCAGACCAAAGCTACCCCAGGGCGGGTGCACATGACTGATGGAGCTGGAGAATGGTGGGGAACTGTTCTCACCTTGGTACAAAGAATCATGGCTCTTCTACGATATGGCAAGGATCCTCGCCAGATAGCCATTTGTACCGCAGCTCTTGGTCGCTACGCCAACGACGCTAGCAGCTTCGACCCATCTGATTTCTTTGGTCCAGGCTCTGAGGGCACCGCTAATCAGCAGCGGTGGATTTCTTGGTCGCGCGCATTCGCTAGCGCCACTGAGATGGAGCGCGACGATTTTGCCTACTTAACTGAGAGGCTGGCCTGTCGTTCTCAGGCAAGATGCTTGACCTTGAGGCGGCATTCGTTTATCCGTTGGGCCAAGGGAGTTTGGACATCTAAGCCAGGCCTGCTCCACTCATTGGTGAAGGAACCCACGGCGGTCTCTGCCGACCCCTTAGTGGATGGGCGAGTCGTTGGAGACCCAACTGTCAGAATGGAACACACCAGATCCACCTGGGAGAGACTCTGGCACGACCCAGTCGACTCTCAGGCCGACATCCTCGCCATGTTCAAGCGCCTTCACGCGCAGAGCCGCGAGGAGGAGCTGGATCCCGTCAGCATCGAGCAGGTGGACAATGTTATCAGGGTTTTAGGCACCAAGGCATGCGGAGTTGACTCCATCACACCTCTGGACATCCAGCGACTTCCACTCGAAGGTCGGTGTGATTACTGCAGACTTCTTAACAGCATTGAAGAACATGGAGTGTGGCCTGCTCAGATCTTGGCATCTATTGGAGCATTATTACCCAAACCCAAAGGAGGAGAGAGGGTTATTGGATTACTCCCAGAGACAGCGAAGATTTGGTCCCGCGTGAGAGCAGGCGTCACGTCCACATGGACTAAGGAGCTCTCTGATTTCTGGGACACTGCAGTGGCGGGCAGTAGCTCGCTTCGAGCAGGTCTCTTGCGAGCGCTGCTCGATGAATCCGCAGTGGCGCTTGGCATCTCGGCGGCGACCCTACCCCTGGACTTCGAGAAGTTCTACGACTCGTTGTCCTGGATCCTCATCGGCCAGGCTGCACTCGATCTCAAGTTCCCAGCGATTGTGGTGCTACTGGAGCTGGAGATGCGTGCTGGGCCGCGGTTCTTGCGTGGCTCTCTTGGCGTCACAGACGCCATCTACGCCACCAGGCCACTCGTTGCAGGATCCCCGCATGGGGTAAGGATTGCCAAGTTGTTTTTACATCCATTGATGGAGGCGGCACATCGCAGAGCGAGTTTCAGCACCTTCTGGACATTCATCGGCGACACGGTTGCCCGCGCAGAGGGCACGCAGGCCAAGGTCCAAACAGAGATCCTTCACGCCACGGTCACTCTTGCCGACCTCGCCAAGCAATTCCGTCGTAAGCTTTCGGACAAGTCTGTACTCATTGCCACCGTTCCGCAGGACGGGAGGAGGACAGCCGCTCAATTGCAGAAGCGAGGTATCCCCGTACGGTTCGGCCTTCACGGCACGGATATTGGCATTGTTTCGGCTTCTGGCAAACGGCGCACAGTCACTAAGGCCAGAATGAGGTTGACCGCCAGCAAGAGGAGGGCGGCTCGCATTGCCCGCATACGCAGACATGCTCCTCTACGGCGCGAAGCTCAAGGTCTTTGGACCACAGGCGCAGCTCCTCAAGGCTCCTACGGACACCAGGCCCATGGCATGTCGCCGTCCAACGTCCTCGCCGTCAGGCGGCAGGCAGCCGTGGCGGGAGCTGGGCCCATGCAGGGCAGGTGTCTGACGACAACACTGGCGGTCCTTTACGGTCTCAAAGATCCAGCCCTGGAGTTACGTCGAAGCCTTATTTCAGAATTTCTCTGTCCCTGGAAGACCGACACCAGCATTCACCATCGAGTTGAGAATGCTTGGACTGTCATTCAGCGGCGGCTTCTCGCAGTTGGCGCCAGCAAGAGATGGAGACTGGTCAAAGGACCTATTGGAGCTGTTATTGCGACCTTGCTTGACGCGGGATGGGAAGTACCCTCGGTTCTCCGTTGGAGGAGACCCACTGTCGGAGGAATCGAGGAGTGGCTGATTCCAACCGCACGACGTGCAGGCTACGACCCCACTGGGTTCGACATCTCCGAGCTACTGGACGACGTGGTCACTGATTTTCGCGCTCAACTTTGGAGCAATGCTTCGAAGCACATTGCAGGGGATGGCCTGGCTGAGGGAGCTGACCTCTATTGGGCCAGGCTGGAGCTCAGCCACTTCGCCAAGAGGGGGGAGCTCGACCTGTTCGGCCTCAATTTGTGCGTGGTCACGGGCGCCCAGTGGACGATGGACAGGCAGCACCCTCTGAGCGAGCCCGCAGACCGCCTGTGTCCGCGATGCCAGCAGGAGGAAGAAACTCTTGCGCATCGCATTTGGCGTTGCCCCTGCAATAAAGATCACAATGATTTTGCGTCTACTGATCATTTGATTCCGCAAGCGTTAGCGTCTGTTGAATCTGAACCAAGCCTTTGGCTGAGAGGTGTTCCGCCTACCCGTGTCACCCACCCTGTTTTCAGGGAGCCGTTGGAGAGCCTGAGCAGAGCCCAATTAGGTGAGGTCCCTCTTGGAGCCTGCTCTAGAGACCCTGGCAGCAGCCCGTTGATCGGCTTCGGGGACGGATCTGGAGGACGCTTTTCGTCCGACCCTCGTCGCCGTCGGTGTGGCTCCGCTGTTGTAGTGGTCAGGGACGCGCGACCTGGGGAGGGACCTTTGCGTTGGGCCGTCTTGGGGGGCATCTCCGAGATTTTGCGAGGCCCCTCGCAAACGGTGCCCAGGTCGGAGCTGCAGGCTTTCGCACTCTTTCTGGAAAGCACCACAGGTCCTGTCCATTTTGTGACTGACCACAAGCCTCTCATGACGGGGTGGAGTCGGGGCCGACCTTGGAGTTTGGGGGGGAGGAACAGCGATTTGTGGCTGCGAATTCGTTGCGCCATCGACGACCGAGGCCCAGGGCATGTCTCGGTCGAATGGACGCCCTCGCACCTGTCCCCTGACGACTCCTCCCTCTCCCATCACGAAGTTTTTCTTGCCAGCGGTAATCAGTTAGCCGATGAAGCGGCTTCTGAAGCCGCTGAGCGCTCCTGGACCTTGGCCGCCCAGGCAGTCCCCGCCACAGACGCCTGGGACCTCACTGCTGCCCTGGTGCGTCGAAGGGCTCGGCGGGCTCTGGCGGACGCTTCTTCGGCGGATCCCAAGCGGTCCAAGGCCCCGACGGAGGTCGAGCGGCCTAGGCCGAAGACCGCCGAGACCCGACGCCTCGAGCACGCTGCCAGGGCCAGCTCTCACAGGTTTAGTCCAGTCGGGTCCCGTTTCAGGTGCCAACTGTGCTCTGTTCTTTCGTCCCGACAGGGCCTCTTAGAGGCCCTGAAGACGGAGTGCTTTTCGCCGCTGGTCGTCCCTCCTGGATTTCCTCGGGACGTGGTGGCCGCGGCTCGTGGTGGCGTCGCTGTTGGTGGGCTGGAGCTCGACCCCTCCCACCGTCTGGGATTCTGGGACCTGCATTCTTTGCATTTTTGTTTTAGATGTGGTCGGACCGCGACCGTTGACGGTCGCCATTTGGCCGAAGGTTGCGGGCCCCCCACTCGCAAAGGCCGTGAGAATCTCGGCCGAATTACACGCGGGCTGTTTCCGAGCTATGCGGGGCCTTCTAAGGCCTCGCAAGCGATTTCGCATGCGAGGTTAGTGGACGCGTGCGTCGCCGGGGAGACAGCACAGCGTGCCAGGAGGGCAAGCCCTGTACCCTCCCACGCGCCCTCTTCCCCTTGCGGGGAGGAGGAGGCGCTGGGGGTGGCTGCTACGGAGTAGCCACCTTGGGTGCAGGTGCTTGGCCTCCTCCCTCTGTTTTCCCCTCCTCCCTTTTTTTAGCACGCTGTGCTGCGCAAAAGGTCCAAAAAGGTCCTCCTCCTCCTCCTCCTCCTCCTCCTCCTCCTCCTCCTCCGCGCGGGGCGCACGGCTGTATGACAGCGGGTGCCGACGCCGACGTGGCGCCAACAATCAAGGTCTCGGCTGAGATGTGCCGCAAGTTGGGACGAAGAAGATGAGGGGCTAGGGTTGGCCCTCGAGGCGGTCAAGAAGCAAGCTTACTCGAAGACCTCGGGATCAGACTCTGATTCGGAATCCGACCCTGCAAAGGCCCGCTGGTTCGATCGTCGACCGAAGCCAGGCACACGTGGTTGATCGTCGGCCGTGAGGCCGAACGATCAGAGCACGTCCTCCTTCACGCCCAACTTCCCCCGCCACTACTTCGTCGAAAAAACGAGGGGAGCACCGGGGCGAAAACCGGGAGGTTTGGCACGCAGGCGGGGTGGCAGAAGGATGGGCACACGGTCGAGGACGGGGGTGTTGATGCGGAGGTGGTAAGGTTGAAGTGCCCAGGGGTCGACTCCAAGTGCGCATGTTTGTCGGCGCGCAGCCTGGGCTGTGATTAAGAGCATCGTGCCCCAGGAAACCTGGATCGCCTTTTCTGCCAAGATCTCCATCAAAGTCTGAGGCACACTTGCGCGTACAGCATGAGATGTTCGCAGAAGAGACATGACTGGGCCAGCGTCCTTGAAGCTACCAACAAACGCTGGGCCAAACCCAAGCCGACGGTGACCCGCACAATAATAAGGAGAACCAGCCAAGGAATGACAGGGTTTGTGTGACCACTCTTAGCCGCCCCTCCCGATTCCATGGTGTTCCGTATGTCGGGATCTTGACTGTAACAACATCGGCCCTCACTAGATCTGCCCTCATCCGCCCTTTCCCCTTCTCGTCCTCGCCTTCAGTCGTCAAAGAGGCGCGTGGCGAATCGAAGCGCGTGCTCAGCCATTTGTGGCCTTGCATCTCCTCCCCGCCTTGCTGTTGGATTCGGTCTTGGCTCATCGTGGTTCCACGCACCCTTCCTCAGCTATCATCCACCTGCTCCAGATCCTCATCCTCCTCCCCCTCCTTCTCCACCGTTGGTCTCCTCATTCTTCCCCACGTCATCCACCGTCCCATCTCCCCAGCCCTCATATACACAGATGCCTCCTCCTTACCGTCCTCCTCTTCCTCCTCCTCCTCCTCTTCCTCCCCCATGCCGCCTCCTCATACTCCACATTCTCATCACCCAAGTCCTCTTCGTCACCCTTCTTAACCTTAATTCTCAATCGAACACCCCTCCCGATCGCGGCGCAACCACGCGTGTCGGTAGGGTGGGCTGGGCGTTTCGCCTGAGACTTCATGAACATGTCTGCTCACGAAACTTAAGCACCACTACAGTTACAAGGATGAAAGGCGGTACATGTTCGAAGTGGGGCTCTGCTTCAGCGCCGCGCACATTCGTCTGGCAATCTTGGAGCAGCCACAAGAACGAAGGGCGGTCATTTGTGCAAAGCGGAAATCTAAGAGCCGCGTAGCTTCGTGTCCAGAGCCTGCACCGATTACAATTGCACGGGGCGGCACTTGTTCAGAATGGGGCTCTCGCCAAAGCGTCGCGCACACTCTCATTAAAAAGCTTGCAACCGTCAAAACAATTGAAGGCGCCTCGTTTTCAAAAGGGGGCATCGCCCTAGCACAGTCCACAATTCGCCTCACAAGTGTGCAGAACTTGCAAGGGTGGAGGATGGCTCACTCGAGTGTGCACATCCATCTTCAGGCTTCAGCAAGTTAAACGGCCAGAAGCTTCACACGATGTAACGACCATGCGTGGAATATTCTGCAGCACGCACGCAGCAGCGGGGCGGCTCATTTTCGAAACAGGAATCACGCTGGACACTCCTATGAACTGCATGGTCATACATGTTCGCCTTCCTTCTTCCTCGCTGGAAGGATGCAAGGTACTTCCTCCTCAAAGCCGGTTTCTCGCTTGAGTGGTATGCCCAACGGTGTTCCCTGTTCAACGAGAAGGCTTGTAGGGACTAGTGTAGAGGGGCCTTGAGAGGGGAAGGTTCAACCTGGCCCTCGTCCGTCTCCTCATCTTCCTCCCCGCCGTTCGGGCCAAGTAAACCAGGGTGAAGCGCAAGTTAGCACTAATAAGATTGACGATGTTCGGCTCATTTGGTGCACCCCCTTCGTCATGCCTCCTCGTGCCAATTTCATGTGGTACGCATCCTCGTCAGCATAAGTGTGCCGCCGGACATCATCACCGTCGTGATCATCGACACCCTCCCCATCAGCAGCACCGTCATCACCAACAGCACTGCCACAACCATGATTTTCATCATCGCCGTCGCTTTGGCAGTCACTATCATCATCCCATCCATCATAATGACCGATATCTCCACCACCAGCAGAAGCGGAAGACAACTCACCTTGCCCCTACTCCTCCTCCTCCTCCCCTTCCCGTTCGTTTCCCTCGCCCGCCACTTCCGCTGCCTGTAAGCGTCTGATCCGCCACACCCTTATCGCAGTCCTTTCATCATCACCCTCATTCGGCTCATCGTACTCGGATATTCCCCTCCTGCCGAAAGTATCAGCAACAACCCCATCGTTGCCACAAGTCACTTCGCAATCTTCCAGACCAGCATCCTCATTACGATACTGTGTCTACCACATCACCATGCCCCGTGTCGAACACAGTAACCATTCCCCAAAACGTCCTGCTCTTGAGCACCCGATATTTTCTCATCCAAGGCTCCATGGTCATCATTACCTTCGCCGGCACCACTCATTGCGACCTCATCTTCTTCAGCCTCGGCCTTGTTACCCTTCTCCGCTGGCCGCTGGCTCGCCCCCGTGCACATCTATCTCCCTACTGCTGCTGTTGCTGCTGCTGTTGATATTCCTCCTCCTGTTCCTGGCCCCCGTCTAGGGTGATTAAGACACGCCACGATGCCGCCGGAGGAGGGGGAAGGAAGGAGGGAAGAGGACGAAGAGAGGAGAGAGGGATGATGGAGGACGACGAAGAGGAAGGATGGAAGAAGAAGAGAGCGAGAAAGATTGGGAGGATGAGACGGACGACGAAAGGAAGGTCTAAGGACGGTCTTCCAGCTGCACCTCCCCCTCCTCCTACCACCTCCTCCTCCACCCTTCCTTTCCCTCATGCTTCCCGCACCATGCATCCACACTTGTCCTCCTCTTGATACTCCATCCCCTCCTCTTGCTCATCCTGCTCCCCCCTCCACCTTGTCCTCGACCAGAAAGACCACAAGGAGGAATAGGTGAGAAAAGGAGGGAGGGAGGGAGGGAATTGGATGGGGGGACGGAGGGAAACGGACCGTGAGAGAGAGGAGGGAATGGGAATCAGACTCGGGATGAAGCAGCGCGTCTACGACGGTTACTGCACGCATGCAACATAGCAGAGCTACGCAAAAGAAACACGAGGGATCACATGGAAGCACCCGCCTCCTTCTCCTCAAGTGACACCGGGCCGCCCCGCTTGGTGAAGATTGAACTATCCGGGCTGAAGCCTCCGTGAGGCAGCGCGATTGGTCACGCTGCGGCGGGCGGCCTCGGTTCGATTCCTGGAGATCCTCTCCTGCCGGCTGCTGGTGAGCCTGACCCCTGTCCCACCATTGTTGGGAGGAGGTGGGGCAGGGCCTGGGCGTCTTGGTTCGACGATGGGGCCGAGGGTGGTGAGGAAGTCTGGGAGCAGGCAGGAACACAGTCCTCGTCACGAGGGTCTGGGGGCGGCGGTGGGGCAGAGGAGGGAACCAGAAGATCGAACCTCTGGATTCGCCACCGTGGGTAGTAGGAGGAGGAGGAGGAGGAGGAGGAGGAGGAGGGCGAGGAGGAGGACGAGGAGGAGAAGGAGGACGAGGAGGGGAAGCTCTCGGACCCCAGTGCGTCTGTTCGTTAGGGGGTCTTACTTGTGGTCTAAGGTAACTGGGTCATGGGTTCGCCACCGTGGGATGTGGACGTAGTCCTCGGCAGTCTGGTCGGTCTCCTCGACACAAGGATCGGGGGCTACAGGAAATTGTGCCAGCCCCTCTGCAAGACAGTTCTGCTCGGGCGCCAAGTTTCCCCAGGAGGGGTCCAGGAAATCGACGACGCTGGCAGAAATATCCATGCACATGTCTTTGAGGTACCTTTCTTTGAATCCTGTCCTGAACCTTACCTCCTAATATTTCCCCAAGAGCTACTGGTGGGCTCCTCTTCCATGGTCGCACCTTCGCTGGCTACCTCTAGCTTGTAGCCGAGGCGCAAGGGTTGGATACCTAATAGCGAGCACTGTCGTAGGCGAGCCCGACACCTGCCCGCGAATGAAACTAGGCCAGCACACGGCGCGGCTGAAAGAGCTCGTGCTGACCGAACTTGCCAACGAGTTGGGGCCTGAGGCTCCGGGCTATCTTCTTCTGGATATTCAGGGCGCCCCCAGACATGCTTACACGTACGAAGAGGAAGGGCCCGTTATATCTCAAAGATCCAGGACGATCATGATGCCATCGCACCACACTCCTCGCACCACACTCCGCGTCTCACACGGGGGCCCTCTAAAGACCCCGCTAACCCTACCGTCATTCTAGATTGTGTGGCTACCTACTTGTGACAGCATGCTTTGTTAGGTTGCCAGGTTCAACGCCAATAGCTACATCGAATGAAATCACAATTACCTGATACTCCGACACAGCAGTTGCAAACTCTAGACAGTCCTGGAAGTCATCAGCTCCCCTAGCATGAGAGAGTAGGTGTAGAAAGGCAACCACACTGCAACGCATCTCTGGCACGATGCAGGAGGCCCGACATCTCGAACGCTTTCACGCCAAACGAGAAAATCACGGGCAAGTGCGTCGAACTGGGGGTAGGAGATGGGTGGTTCTTGAAAGTCAAGCCCGCCTTCTCCCGGATGGTAATCCAACTCTGCAACCGAGCGCCTGGAAAGGAGGTAACGAAACAAGACTCAGGCCCAACGTGACATTCAGCCTCCTTGAGTAGCCCAGCAGCTTCGTCCCGCGCGAGCTTGCGCAACTGGAAAAACTGTGGCAAGGCAGCTTTCCGTTGGAAGGTTCGCGCACGCGCGCCACGTCCAGGGGCTCCTTGGGGCCTTTCTAGTGCCCGCTGCTGCGTGCCTTGTTGAATCGCTCAGTCCTGCTGCTCCTCAGATGGGAGGGCGAAGTAGACGTGAGCAAGGCGCAAGCACTTAAGCGAGGTGTCCGCGAGGTGGCCGATGACTAAATCGATTGACACAAACTGCCTCGCGCACGCTGAAAGCATTGGCCCGCAAACTTGGCCGCCACGCGGCGAGTCTGCAAACGCCGGGAGCCCACATTGAGCACCCTCCTGCTGAACACCCCGCGGCAACAGGTGTATCTGGCCCCCTCTCACACGCCTAAGTGCACGTGGAGCTCCCTGCTTTCAAGTACCCCAAAACTGAATCATGATAGCCGCGTTGTCTGGCCCAAGGTTAACTTAAGTTAACCTTGCAGCCCCGAGGATAAAACGCCCCGCGCACAACGGTTGCGAGACGCTCCATTTCCTCAAGACTGGGGGCCGAGGGGCCACAAGTGAAACAGAAGCCCGTCATCAGCGTAGCTGGCATCATGAAGCCCTTCCCGAGGATCTCGGGGGTCTTGGGCCCCCCTCACGCACTGAGTGAGATCGCGCGCTTGGAACTGCAACGGCAAGGCCAGCATCGCGATTGAGAGCCCGCGCCTCCTCGGAACAATCTGTCATTCCAAATAGAAAGAGCGTCGTTGCAAGCGAGTTGCCTGCCATCGACCCTCGCGCGGCAGTGCCAATGCGGCCCGAGCCTTGAACTCGCCGCCACGCGCCGCGGAGAGACTCGGGAATTGCATGAAGAAGAAAACCAAGCACTTGTAGCCGTTCAAAAGTGTCAAAATTGGCACGTCACTGGAACTTGTGTCGGACCTGATCCGCCATGCTCAGGCTGCGAGAGGGCGTGCGACAGGCTCGCCGCCAGGCTCATCAAACGCAACTAAGTCGCGAATGGCGCAGTTGAAGGCCGACTCGGGGTCAACAAAGAGGATTCCAAGATGGCCCTTGCGGCGCCGAGCCAGGCGTCCTGTCAGGCGAGCCGTATGTGGCGCAGATCAGTCCCCCTTTCCAGCGCCCCTTCAGCGTTGGCATTCAGCGACAGGTTCTTCCAAGTGGGGTCTCAGACTATTGTCAGAATAAGACCCGACCTTATTCCTACTTGAGACCCGATCGCGACGATGCGGCTTCGATTGCGCGCAGCTGGATTGCCCCTCCCCTGCTTGGAGGGGAACAGCCCGCAAACCCATGCACTGGGGCGGCCCCGCCCCCGGAAGACAAAACTGACGCGGGAGGAGAGGGCAATGCCGAGCAAACTCTGGATCGCGGCGCCCGGGGCCCCATCGAGGCCGTTCGAACTATGGGTGGGCATCTGACTACCTACCAGAGCACCCCAACCCAACCCGAAGACCCGAATTTCGGGTTGGGGGGGGGTACGGGTTCCATATGTGTTTTCTCGATGTTCCAAGACCCCCCCCAACTGGAAATGGAGGATAAATTGGGGCCTTCGGGTTGGGTTGGGGTGGTTTGGTGGGTGGTGACGCATCTGCGCCATCTATTGTTCAAACTCAATTGGGGTCGGCAATGTCCGAGCGACCTCTGAGTTCACGGCCGGCAGAAAAATCGGCCCGTTCCTGCGCGAGATGGACTAATTCCTATGGGGCGGTGGCGGCCAAGCTCGAGCTCGGGAAACAACCAAAAACTCAACCCACCTGTCCGCAGCAGCCGCGGGGGCGCCGATGCATTTTCCGAACCTGTCGGCGCCGTGGGGGGGGGGCTTGCATGTCCTTCATTGGCCCCGTCGCCAGGCATCTTGCGGCAGGAAGCGCCAGTGTCATCTCCCTGTTTTTAAATGCGTCGAGAGCCAAATCAACTACTTCTCCTAGATGCGAAGGCTCGTCGACTTCCAGTCGATGGGACAAAACAGCAGAGGTCGGGCGCGGCAGCAGACGGTGCATCGCCGATGCCGTGCTCTCCTTCCTCTGGAGGTCAGCGGGCGCCGTCGCCAGCGCCACCCTCGCGCGAATGGCTCCAGCCCGCGATGCTCCACAGAACCTTGGCCAGCCCCTTGTCCTCCTACGCAGTGCATCACGATGCGCACAACATGCTCGCGCGAGCTCGATCGCCGGATGTGCATGTTCCTCGTGCTGAGGCAAGTGTTTGTGATGTAGTGTTCTCGTCGTGCCAGCGCTCGGCATATCACGTGCTGAAGTAAGCCTAGTACCCCAGGGGACGCAAGGCATAGTATCCGAACTTGTGACACCGTCTGAAATGCCCCAGAACCGAACTGCAATGTGTACGCATTGCCTCACGTTCGTAGACTTGTCAGGGAAGTCCTGGAGAGCCCGCCGGGAGTGGACTGCAAAGGATTAGGAGTAGCATTGACAAGATGGAAGGCCCACGAGTCCTTGCGAGCACGTTGAGCCGCAAGATGCCCATGCTCGCAAAAATCGTGATCGTGTCCAACTTGCAACGAATTCCTGACTCCTCCTGTTGTGCGGGATCCTCGAGGGCCTCGAGGACAAGCTGAATGGGTTTCCACGCGTACAGAATCAGGCTCTTTGGGCAGGCAACACAAACTGCATCTGCGCCAAGTCATGATGAGGCACTGCGTTGCCTGAGTCCACCTCTGGGATCACAAACTAATTCTTTACTTGTGTCACCATAGATATGTTCACCAACTGATGTTGAGCACGCCGGTTCGAGCTGGGCGTTGCTGTCTACGAGCATCCCGGGGACGTGTAATGCCTAAGCTGCGGTCTCGCTTGCGTGGTCAACACCTTCCACCATGCCCGCGCCACCCGATCTGCATCAACTACAGTAGAGTCAGGAGCATGTCCAGCAGTCACAAACAACACGCATTCAGCGAGAGCGAAGGCAAGCAGCAAGATGGCGGGACTAAAAATGACCGCAAAGACAGACTTCTTGTTTAGAGCAGTCATGTGTGCCACTTCCGCGTGGAACAGGACCGCTATTCCGACCGCACCTCCTGGAGAGGCCGAGCCGTGGGTGACGTTGTACAGTTGGGAGCCCGCGCTTTAAACGTGCTCCCAGAGCGACGACAAGATGCAGCTGCAGAACGTGACATACTTTCTGGCCAGCACGCGCATTCGTCCACTTGCTCTCAGACCACGCTGTGTCTGACTACGTATCAGTCCAAGTCGCTGCGCCCACTTAGACAACTTAGACCATGGTGCAAATACACGCGCTAGCGCCAAGTTGACAGAGACAAGTGGGCTCGAAGGGGAGCTAGCACAGGTGGGGTAGCAGACGTCGGTGGTGAGATAGGATACGGGCCTAGATCGAACTCCTCAAGCTTCTGGAATATTACCGCTGGACACAACAGCTGGATATTTGGACTGCCCAAAATGAAGGACCAACCAATCACCAGCCACACATCAACGGCTCAGGCTCGACCAAAAGCGAAGCGAAGGGAACGCGAGGAGAAACTGGGAAAACAAGACCCATCCCAAAAAGCCTTGCAATGACATCCACTAACTCATTCAGGGGATCCCCTCGATGAGCCCGAACGCGTTGCCCCCGAGCCTTTCGCCCAAGAGATTCCACCACCTGGAAAGAAAGCTTTCAACAACTGGGGCGTGGGCTTCGTTGCTGGAGTGCTGCTCAAAGCGAGCATCATGTTCAGAGTGGGGAGTCTGTCGATCTTCGGGTCGGGCGAAAGGGGGGGATAGCAAAGGGGGATTTGAAAATCAGCTCACGTAGCTGATTTTCCCGGCGCCGCCCGGCGCCGGAGGCGGCTATGTATCGAGGAATTGGGCCCCTCGGTGAGGCCGAAACCAGCTGCATGCAGCAAATTTCGTAACCCCCCATTTCCCAATCCCCCCCTTTCGCCCGGCCCGAGATGTGCAAATCAGAAAAGAATTGGAACGACTCTGGCATCTGCAGCACGAGCGCGATCGCCCATGCCGCTGCCAAATACTCCGCCATGTCGGAAGCCGCTCACGACCTTCTAAACCTTCGGTATCATCTTCCACTGGGCACGCATGAAATCCGCGAATAACCAACTCTTCATATGAGCATCCGTAGGACACTGCCATTGCTGCAAAAGTTCTGACCAAAATTAGCACACTGAGCGCCTCCTTGGTGGAGGGGTGTAGGTACTCGAGCAAATCTGAGGCAGGAAAGCGTCTCGCAACAAGGCTCGAAGATCAGAGCAAAAGCCGCGTGGACATTTCGAAAAAGGAGGAACACGCGGAGGGAGGAGGAAAGCGGAGGATCTGGCGGCAGCCCTGCAGGGAAAGCAGGGTACTTCCAGAGACTAGTGGACACCCCACACCCTCCTGGCCAAGCGATCTCCTCTCCTCGGGCTCTTCTCTCTGTGGCGGTCGGCCGTCTCCTCCCGGCGGCCGCTGGGCCTCTGGCTGGCCGCTCGAGATGGGTCTTTGGGGGTCTCCGACACTGCCGGGGGGGCTGTTGGGGAAACGGCGGCAGTGTTGGCCCTGGGCCTGGCGGTGGCGATGGCAACAGGGCACGCTGAAGAGACTATGGGGCCTGGCCTGGCAATGACAGAGGCGCCTGCTGAGGCGGCTGGTTCACTGCCGCTCCGTGCTGCTGACGTTGAAGCTGTAATTGTTGTTGTTGGTGTTGCTGCGCCAACGGCGCATGTGCATGAAACCCCATCGCCTGGACGGCTGACGCTGCTGCTTGAGCTGCGCTGAAGACTGGGGGGTGAACTGCACCTGAACCTTGGGATGCAGCTGCTTGTCATGAAATGTAGGTGTAGAGCGTCTGGAAGTTTCGGGTGAAGCCAATGATGTTCCCCGCCAGCACCTGCTGCGTACGCTGTAGTTCTGCCAATCCTGATGCATTGGCTTGCCATTGCGATGATGATAACAGTCCCGGGGTACATCCTGCTGCGCTTGATGCAGTACCTGTCATTATAGCGGAAGCGTCGGCTTGAGCTGGAGGTGTAGGAGGGCACGACGATGAAATGATGGTGAGGGGCATGGGCTTCGCCTGCTTCATGCTCTGGTGCGCCTCCCCTCAAACTTGAGAAGGTCTTCCGTCAGGGTCGCCACTCTTTCTTGTGCCTTCTCGAGCTCCGCTTTGGTGGTCTGGATCCTCTTCTCGGCACGCGTGAGAGCATCCTCTTGTCGAGCCAACTGTGTCAATGGACCTTTGGCACCGTGCGTCGTCGCCAGTGCCAAGCATTACTCCTGGATATGTGTACTGAGCCCCTGCCCCCGCCGATGCTTCTCGATGATGAGTGTGTCCAAGGCTGATAACTGCTGTGCCACACGAGACCGGCATTTCTGAAGGGGCCCCAGGACACACAAATAAATGCACACAAATAAAGATATTCCCCATATTTCCTTATATTTTCTGGGCTTTCGTCTTCCCCCCCACTTCCCATATTTTCCTGTATTTTCTAGGGAATCGAAAATTATTTGTGTCTGTGTGTTTCTTTTCCTCCTAAATTTCTCCCCGATGTCCTCGGAGGTTTGGTCGGGCGGCGGTGGATCCCACTGCGGGTGATTCCTCACGGCGATCGGTCCCATGGCACGTCGATTCAGCAGCGCCCTGGCGGAGTTGATCTGGAGCACTTCGGGGCTGTCGACCATTTCGACTTGTGTAGGCTGGCGCTCTCGATGATGCTGACGCTCTCGACGTGGTGGCTGGCCGCGACCAGGTGATGCACCTCGTCGGCCTCGCTGTCCGGGTCGCTCGCTCGTGTAAGGCCTCTCTTCTTGTCGAGGATGCGGTGGGTGCTGCCGTCGCCATGACTGCCGACCGGGTGCCTCGCTCTGGAGACACTTGTAACATGATGGAATCCAGCTGATGGTGGCACACCCGTCGCGTCGCCATGTTGTTGCTGCTGGTGAGCGCGCACGAGGCTCCCGCACCATGCCCTTCGCCTGCGGTGGTGCGCTCCCGCGATGGCGTAGTGGTGCTGATGATCACGTTGTAGTCGAATACGGGTCCTGGCAGAGGCACGTTGCCTTCTCTGGCGCCCATGCCCAGGCGGAGGTTCGGGTCGGGCGAAAGGGGGGGATAGCAAAGGGGGGGTTTGAGAACCAGCTCGCGCAGCTGAATTTCCCGGCGCCTCCCGGCGCTGGAGCCGCCCATGTATCGAGGAATTGGGCCCTCGGTGAGGCCGAAACTAGCTGCATGCAGCAAATTTCGTAACCCCCCCTTTCCCAATCCCCTCCTTTCGTCCGGCCCGAGAGGTCTGGACGGTCCTCGGTCCGTCGCGCCCGCAAGGGCGCGGGGGCTTGCACCATGGCGGGCTCAGGCGCGCGCGCGCGCCCGACGCAGGGCAAAACGGTTCCGAGCGGGGCCTCGCTGTGAAGCCACCTTGGGAGGGAGGGAGGGAGGGAGGGAAAGAGAGAGAGAGAGAGAGCGACCTCCCTGCCAGACTCTCTGGGCGAGGCGGAGGACGACGCGGATGAGGAGACGGACGACGACGAAAACCAGAACGCCGACGAGGACGACAGGGACTGCTTGACAAGCCCTGGGCCATCAGCTGAGACGGGACGGCCGAAGGAAAGGAGGAGGAGGAGGATTACTCACTGCGTGGAGCTCCCCATATGTACATCTCATGTTTTATGTCATGCCGTGGTGAGCGTCTGTTCATGAGCGGTCGACTACACTAGCGCGTCCACGTGGGCGACAGGGCCGACGAAGACGAGTGACCCCTAATGCGAGTGATTGCGTACGAGTCAGAGTGAGCTTTGAGTATGGTTGAATGCGAGCCTCTTCCTCTTCATCCCCCCTCCTCAGCTGCCAGGCCTTCCCCTTTTCAGCCCGCGGTAGCTTTGGAGCTTCCCACATGTGCATATGTTGTAGGATAGTTGGCAGTGGGATATGTAAGACGAGCGTTTAGCCACACAAGGCCATGAGTGCATGTCATGTTGGAGGATAGTGCCACGGTGAGCATGTCCAACGATCCCCGCACACAACCACCGCCCCCCCCCCCCTCGCAGTCACCCCCTATGAATGTATATATATATAGATACACATACATATATACATATATGTATATATATGTATGTATATATATATATATATATACATATGTCCTGGACTTCGGAACGAACGTTCTGCTCGCGTCAAGGACCTTCGAGCAAAGCGCCCTCCTCCTCCTCCTCCTCCTCCTCCTCCTCCTCCTCCTCCTCCTCCTGTTCCTGTTCCTCCACCCCCTCCCTTCTCCTGCTCCTGCTCCTCCTCCTCATCCTCCTGCTCCCCCTCCCCCTCCGCACCCCCATGCCCTTCCTCACGATCCCCCGCCTCCTCCTCCTCCTCCTGTTCCTCCTCCTCATCCTCGTTCCTGTCATTTCCCTCCCTGTTGAGCCCAGAAACAAGCGAACCGCCTGAGACATCCCCACAATATGGCCGCGAACGAGCCCGTGCAACCACCCCTGGCGGCTCCCCTTAGGGGTGCTGAAACCAGCGCCCCGCCTGAGACATCCTCACAATCTGCTCTCCAAGCGAAGGATGTTGAGCCCAGAAACAAGCAAACCGCCTGAGACATCCCCACAAAATGGCCGCGAACGAGCCCGTGCAAACACCCCTGGCGGCTCCCCTTAGGGGTGCTGAAACCAGCGCCCCGCCTGAGACATCCTCACAATCTGCTCTCCAAGCGAAGGATGTTGAGCCCAGAAACAAGCAAACCGCCTGAGACATCCCCACAAAATGGCCGCGAACGAGCCCGTGCAAACACCCCTGGCGGCCCCCCTTAGGGGTGCTGAAACCAGCGCCCCGCCTGAGACATCCTCACAATCTGCTCTCCAAGCGAAGGGTGTTGAGCCCAGAAACAAGCAAACCGCATGCGACATCACCACAAAATGGCAACGAACGAGCCAATGCAAACACCTCTGGCGGCTCCCCTTAGGGGTGCTGAAACCAGCGCCCCGCCTGAGACATCCTCACAATCTGCTCTCCAAGCGAAGGATGTTGAGCCCAGAAACGAGCAAACCGCCGGAGACATCCCCACAAAATGGCAGCGAACGAGCCCGTGCAAACACCCCTGGCGGCCCCCCTTAGGGGTGCTGAAACCAGCGCCCCGCCTGAGACATCCTCACAATCTGCTCTCCAAGCGAAGGATGTTGAGCCCAGAAACAAGCAAACCGCATGCGACATCCCCACAAAATGGCAGCGAACGAGCCCGTGCAAACACACCTGGCGGCGCCCCTTAAGGGGTGCTGAAACCAGCGCCCCGCTTGAGACATCCTCCAAATCTTATGTGTGTTGAGTAAGTCTGAGTATGAGTAGGTCTGAGTATGAGTATGCCTGAGTATGAGTAAGTCTGCGTATGAGCAAGTCTGGGTATGAGCAAGTCTGAGTATGAGTAACTCCGACAGGAGGGGAGGAGGAAAGAGGAGGAGGGAGAGGGAGTAGGAGGCGTCCAAATAATAATTATTCACTGCGTGGAGCTCCCCATGTGTGCATCTACGCGCATGGACCTGTCCGCCGTGAATGTCTAGGCGCATGAGCTTTCGAATATTAACGGGCTTCAGTTGTGACGGTCTGGACATCAATCTAACTGCGAATGAATTGGAGTGTGAATGAGCCTCAGTAGTACGAGCGCGTCTCTGTGCATGAGCCTGGGGCCTCCTGGGGCCTCCTGAAACCTACTGGGGTTTCCTGGGGTCTCCAGGAGCCTCTTGGGACCTCCTGGGACCTCCTAGGAAGGTTTCGTGCCCCAGGAGAGGCGCAATCTATAGCAACAGACGTACATAAAACATTGCGGATTAGAGCCGCAGGAGAAGGGCAATCTATAGGAACACGCGTAAAACACCAAGGACTCGTGCCCCAGGAGAGGCCCAATATATAGGAACATGAGTAAAACATTTAGGATTGTGTACACAGGGGAAGGACCATCTATAGAAACATACGTAGAACATCAAAAAATCGTGCTCCAGGTGAGGCCCAATCGATAGGAGCATACGTAAAACACATGGGATTGGAACCACTCCTGTTGCCTTCTGAGGCCTCCTGCTCCTGTGGCCTCTCGGGGCCTCCTGTTGCCTTCCGAGGCCTCCTGGCGTTTCCTGTTGCCTCCTGGGGCCTCCTGTGGTTTCCTGAGGCCTTCTGGAGCTTCCTGGGGCCTCCTGGAGCCTCTTGGGACATCCTGTGGCCTCTTGAATCTTTCTGTAGCCTCCTGATGCCCCCTGGGACCTCATGTGGTCCCCTGGGGCCTCCTGGAGCCTGTTGGAGCCTCCTGTGGCATCCTGAGAAGAATCTGCGCCCACGAACCTGGCCACCAAAACAAGCAAACCGATCGAGACATCCTCAAAATCTGGCCCACCTGGGACGTGACAATGAGCCCCTCGCTCGAGACATCCTCCAAATCTGCTCCGAAAGCGAAGGATGTTGGGCCCAGAAGCAAGCAAACCGCCTGAGACATCCCCACAACATGGCCGCGAACGAGCCCGTGCAACCACCCCTGGCGGCTCCCCTTAGGGCCACGAGCCTGGCCACCAAAACAAGCAAACCGATCGAGGCATCATCAACATCTGGCCCACCTGGGGGGTGAAAATGAGCGCCTCGCTCGAGACATCCTCCAAATCTGCTCCGAAAGCGAATGATGTTGGGCCCAGAAACAAGCAAACCGCCTGAGACATCCCCACAAAATGGCCGCGAACGAGCCCGTGCAACCACCCCTGGCGGCTCCCCCTAGGGGTGCTGAAACCAGCGCCCCGCCTGAGACATCCTCACAATCTGCTCCAAGCGAAGGATGTTGGGCCCAGAAACAAGCAAACCGCCTGAGACATCCCCACAAAATGGCCGCGAACGAGCCCGTGCAACCACCCCTGGCGGCTCCCCTTAGCTGAGTGCTGAGTATGAGTAAGTCTGTGTATGAGTAAGTCTGTGTATGAGTAAGTCTGGGTATGAGTAGGTCTGTGTATGAGAAAGTCTGTGTATGTGTACGTCTGGGTATGCGTAAGTCTGAGTATGACTAATACTGTGTATGAGTAAGTCTGGGTATGAGTGAGTCTGTGTATGAGTACTTCTGGGTGTGAGTAAGTCTGTGTATGAGTAAGTCTGTGTATGAGTATGTCTGAGTGTGAGTAAGTCTGAGTATGAGTAGGTCTGCGTATGAGTAAGCCTGAGTATGAGTAAGTCTGTGTATGAGTAAGTCTGAGTATGAGCAAGTCTGAGTATGAGTAAGTCCGACAGGAGGGGAGGAGGAAAGAGGAGGAGGAAGGAGGAGAGGGAGTAGGAGGCGCCCAAGTAATAACAAGAACCCCATCTTAGGATATGGGGAACAAAAAACCCATCTTAGGATATGGGGAACAAGCAAACCGCCTGAGACATCCCCACAAAATGGCCGCGAACGAGCCCGTGCAAACACCCCTGACGGCTCCCCTTAGGGGTGCTGAAACCAACGCCCCGCCTGAGACATCCTCACAATCTGCTCTCCAAGCGAAGGATGTTGAGCCCAGAAACAAGCAAACCGCCTGAGACATCCCCACAAAATGGCCGCGAACGAGCCCGTGCAAACACCCCTGGCGGCTCCCCTTAGGGGTGCTGAAACCAGCGCCCCGCTTGAGACATCCTCCAAATCTGATGTGTGTTGAGTAAGTCTGAGTATGAGTAGGTCTGAGTATGAGTATGCCTGAGTATGAGTAAGTCTGTGTATGAGTAAGTCTGTGTATGAGTAAGTCTGGGTATGAGTAAGTCTGTGTATGAGAAAGTCTGTGTATGTGTACGTCTGGGTATGAGTAAGTCTGAGTATGACTAATACTGTGTATGAGTAAGTCTGGGTATGAGTGAGTCTGTGTATGAGTACGTCTGGGTGTGAGTGAGTCTGTGTATGAGTAAGTCTGTGTATGAGTATGTCTGAGTGTGAGGAAGTCTGAGTATGAGTAGGTCTGAGTATGAGTAAGTCTGAGTATGAGTAAGTCTGTGTATGAGTAAGTCTGAGTATGAGCAAGTCTGAGTATGAGTAAGTCCGGCAGGAGGGGAGGAGGAAAGAGGAGGAGGGAGAAGGAGAGGGAGTAGGAGGCGTCCAAGTAATAACAAGAACCCCATCTTAGGATATGGGGAACGACAACGACGACGAACACCTCATGGGCCAACTTGACGACAGCCTCGGCTTAAAACGGCGGGAGGACGAGGAAGGGGGCGACGAGAAGAGGGAGGAAGAGGAAGAGGAGGACGAGGAGGAGCAGCAGTGCGATAAGAAGGCGGAGTCTCCTCGGCAGCGGCGGCAGCGCCCGCCCGCGGCCGAGCTCCTCACATGAAGTCGTTGTCGACCCCATCGGCGACGGCGTCGAAGGCAGTGTCGAAGGTGTTGAGGTCGAGGCCGTCGCTGACGGCAGTGTCGATGTCAGTGTTGTCTTGGCCGTCAACGACGGCAGGATGGGGCGCTGCAGGCACGGATGCATCGAGTCCGCGGGGCGCAGCATGAGGCCCGTCTCGAGGCAGATCTTGGTGGACAGCTGGTGCAGGTGTGCGCCCGAACTCAGGGCGGTTGCCACCCATGTCCAGACGATCCAACGCAGCACGGCGGGCAGAAAGGTGTGCAGAGTAGTCATCACGCCTTCGTTCAGGACCATTCTTCATCTCCAGGTACATGTAGTAGGACAGTACGAGCCTCCTCATCGTAGCCCACATCGATTTTTCGTGTGAATCGTCACGCTCGTATTCTCCTTCATCGCCAAGGCCAATCCTCGCCAGAACTGTATCATGAGAAAAGGCACGAGGAAGGCATACATGATGTTGAAGACGAGGACATACAAGATAATGTTGAATAGCGTCATCGGCATCACATCCAAAGGCACATTGAGCTCGCTCAGGGTGAACATGCATTCTCGAGGATGTGTGCCACCCGCCTGCCAAAGTCCGAACCACAATCCACCGCCACGAAGGAGACACCTTGGCTAGGAAGGATTTCAGGTGGAGCCACCTCGTCCGCAAACTCCGCATGGATATCGACATGCCATACCACTTTTGCAGGCGCTTGAAGATGGTCTGATGAAATCTATCAGGGAAGATCCGCGACGTGATTTGTTGAAGGAAGCATCGTTGAGGTCGCGGACGGTGTCCAGCTGCACGTGCGTCCTCAGCCGTCTTGCGGGCAATCTCAGCAGCAGCTTCCAGGGATGAGCTCGATCGCGTCGGTAGCAGCGGGGACTGGCCCGAGTTCAGGGCGGCGTAGCGCTGCACTATAGCCATCGGCTCTTTCCAGAAAGGGGGTGACCATCGTCCCCTCGCAAATGCAGGTAACGGGCAGTATTGGACCGCCATGGCGTCGAGCAAGCCAAGAAAGTGCGTCCAGCCTACGATCGTGTAGTTGGCCATGCGCCACATCGTGGCAACATTGTACAGTTTGAGGGATGTTGGCGAAGGGGACGTCATCCATGTCGACATCGCTAGGATATCCTGAAGCCTGAACGTGCTCGGGGGCATACGCAGAACACGATGCAGGGCATGTATTTCTCGTGTCAGAGCCACTTTAGGAAGCCAGAAGAATTGCGCGAGGTAGCTCAGGACCGTGATGCTCGAGGTCTGATATAGCCGTGCCAGTGCATCCGTCGGGGCGCCAGAAGTAGACAAGGCAAAGAGACGGTCCCACCACTTCGGGATCGCCTTCAACCATTGCAGTTCATTGGTCGCTCCAGGTCCAATATGTGCGCCAAGGTAGACACCAACATCAGCAATCAAGAAGTTACTCCAAGCTGGAATCTGTTCTGCCAAGAAAAAGCGAATCACAGACCGTACCTGATCGTCAAGAGCAGCCCAAAGGGGGATGATCACACACTTGGTCACATTGATGGCGAGGTGGCCGTACTTTTCTGCGCAGTCGAAGACAGGAGGACGAGGAGGAGGAGAAGGAGGAGACGTACGACGACGGCGAGAACGAGGATGGTGGCAGGAGGGTGTGGCGAGGACGACGACGACGACGACGACGAGGAGCGGATCCTCCAGCCACACCGGCCACAGCTCGAGGAAGCCGCCGCCCGTCGACGCGGAGCGCTGCAGGGAGCCGGCGCTCCCCACCGAGGCTCGGCTGTCGCGCCTGGGCCGGCCACCGCTCTGCTCGTCGCTTTGCTGCTGCTCCTGCCCTCCGGGTCATCCGCTGGCACCGCCCTCCTGCTCCTGCTGCTCGCACCTCTTCCTCCTCCTCGTTCTTCTCCCCCTCCTCCCCCTCTTCCTCCTCCTCCTCCCCCTTCTTCTCCTCCCTCTGGCTTCGAGCCATTTCTGCATCAAGCGGCCCACCCTGCACGGGGCACACGAGGTCGGTCTGGCAATGCGCACAGGGGCCAGCATTAAGAGGCGTGGTGCCCAACATCATCAACTACTAATGCTGAGGTCGGGCATGCACGCAGCCGCCAGCAGTCGACTCCCTTGCCTCACTGTCCTCGTCCATTTTCCCCCTTCTTGGTGAGCAGAAGCGCCAGCCGCCGCGGCGCCGCTGCAAGAGGGCAGGTAGAGAGCGGCTTCGGCTGGTGGGCGGAACCCCCCGGTCGAGCCGAGGCGGAGGTAAGCCCATCAGGTACAGCGCAGGGTGTAGCTCGGGCAGGCGACAGAGCAGGCGCCAGTCGACATCAGCTACGCTGCAAGAAAGCAGGCAGTGGCAGCAAAAGCTGGCATTGGCAGCGGGGGCTGTCGGTGACTCCAGGTGAAGGTTCAGCAGATCATCATCAGCTACGCTGCTGGGATCCGCTCGTGCTGGGCGACTGACAGTGGCAGCAGGAGCGACTGGTGCAAAAAGGCGGCAGTGGCAGCCATCTGCATGCGCCCGCAAGAGGAGCAGCGAACCCAGAGCGAAATCCCATCATCTACAGTGTCGGAAGGAGCTCAGGCTGAGGCGCGAAAGAAGGCAGCGACAGCGTCTGGCAGTGCGAGAGGGCGGGCAACGGTAGCAGTCCCTCTCGGGGGCCGCAGGCGAGACATGAGCAAACTATCAGCTACAGCGGTGAGAATAACTCATGCGCGAGGGCAGGCGGTGAGCTACAAGCTACACATCAGCTACAACGTTGGGTGTAGTTATGCGAGAAGGGCGGCAATGAGCGAACATGCACCTGCCACGCCAGAAGAACTAGCTCATGCGAGAAGGAGCTATGGGCGGAGAAGCTCGAGATCCAGGCAGGCAGGACCTACTTATCAGCTACCACGCTGGGAGTAGTTCATGCGAGAAGGCAGGCAGTGAGCGAACGAGAAACTCCAACGCTGGGAGTAATTCATGCGAGAAGGAAGGCAGATGCAAATCGCATTGTCATTGTGAGAACGAGAGGGCCGCGATCCACTCACCGGCTACAGCGCTGGGATCAGCTCAGGCAAGAAGGCAGGCAGTGGCAGCGGCGGTCGTCATGCGAGAAAGCAGGCAAACCGGGCCAGCTCGTGCGAGAAAGCAGGCAGTGACAGTCGCTGTTGGCAATGCGAAGATGGATGGGATCAGCTCGTGTGAAAAAACAAGAATGACAGCCGATACTACCAATGCAAAAAAAAACAGGCAGCTGCGAACCGTAAAGCGTGAGCCCACCATCAGCTGCAACGCGGGACACTCTTCAGTTGCAACGCTGGGAAGCAGCTCGAGCTAGGAAACGCCAGGCACCATCATCTACAAAGCGGGGATCAGCACGTACGAGAAGCGTGTGGTAACAGAGCGTGCGCGACATGGTGGGGGGGGTGAGCGTTTACAGTAACTTCGCAAGCGAGCTAGAGCAGCACCGTCACCTTCAGCGCGGCAGGCGTCTGTGGAGCGGAAAGCATCCGACCACAAATAGACCCTTACAAGAACCACATAGTTCAGCCGTTTCTGCCCTGGCTCGGGGATGCCCTGTGTTGGCGAAATTCGGCAGCGGGGGCTTCGGGGCGCAAGCACCTCCTGGCCACTCGCTCGATAGCGATACTCCAGCGATGATCCTCTGCAATCGTCAACTTCCTCATCCACGTCCTCTTCCGCCTCACTCCTCTTCCGCATCACTCCAGCTCCTCCTCCTGCTCACCCTCCTCCTCCTCCTCCTCCTCCTCCTCCTCCTCCTGCTCCGGCTCCTCCGGCTCCTCCTCCTCCTCCTCCTCCTCCTCTGGCTCCTCCTCTGGCTCCTCCTCTGGCTCCTCCTCCTCCTCCTCCTCCTCCTCCTCATCCTCCTCCTCCTCCTCCTCCTCCTCCTGCTCCTCCTCCTCCTCCCCTCCTCGGCGGCGGACACGCCTCCAGCAGCGGGCTGCGCAGACGTCGCCCTGCCCCCCGCGTGGGCTCGGCGGCTGCCCGCAGACCTGGAGGTGTGTGGGGGGGAGGACGGACGAAGCAGAGCCCCTGCAGCTCGATGGAGAGGCGGAGGAGGAGGAGGAGGAGGAGGAGGAGGAGGAGAAGGAGGAGGACGAGGAGGAGGAGGAGGAGGAGGGGAGGAGGAGGAGGGAAGAGGAGGAGAGGGAGGAGGACGAGGCGAGGAGGAAGAGGAGGAGTAGGAGAAGGAAAAAGAGGAGGAGGATGAGGAGAAGGCGGAGGAGCCGGAGAAGGGAGGAGGAGGAGGAGGAGGAGGAGGAGGAGGAGAAGCAGGAGGAGGAGGAGGAGAGGAGGGGGAGGAGGAGGCGGAGAGAGGGGGGGAGGGGGGGGATGGGGAGGGGGGAGCGGTGAGGGCGAAGGGAGGGGAAGGGGGAGGGGGAAGGGGGAGGGGAGGAGAGGGGGAGGGGGAGAGGAGGAGGAGAGGAGGAGGAGGAGGAGGAGGAGGAGGAGGAGGAGGAGCAGGAGGAGGAGGAGGAGGAGCAGGAGGAGGAGGAGGAGCAGGAGCAGGAGGAGGAGGTCTGAGAGCACTGCGTGCGTTCGCAGCCGAATTCGGCCTCAGAGCAACTGCAGATTTCTCGGTGTACATCCTGGCAAACAACAAACTGGGTTCGAGTGAATGCCGCTGGAACCCCGATTGGGGTCGAAAATGATGGAAAATCAATTGAATGGGAGATTGGGGGTCGATGCGTTCCCCCGTGAGCCTATCCCCCCTCAGTGATCCTCGCCGTCTGGCGTTCGGGTCATAACGCGGGTCTCTGGCCGCCGTTCGGGACGATCCTGGCAGCCCCAGACGCCCCTCGGCGAGGCGCAGCTGCTGGAGAGCAGCCCGAGACCACGAACCCGCCGAGAACCGACGAAAACGTCGGAAACCCTCGAGCGTCGAACGGCCCCCCCCACCCCAAACGTTGCCCCCCTGAGCCTATCAACCTCCCAGCGTTGCCCCTGACCCCTGGCGTCCCCCGCAGGGCCTCCGCGACTGGCCGCTCGCTCCCCTCTCCGCGGGAGACGCGCGGGCCGACGCCGCCCTGCGCCGACGCGACGTAGCTGGCGCAGCCGTCCGCCTGGCAGGCGACGACGCCGCCCGCCGACGTCAACGATGCCGCCGCTCGCCAGAGGTCGAGCAGGAGATCGGCTGCGTAAGTCTACGGAGCATTCCACGTATTTGTTTGCAGAGTCAACCGGCAAGTAATTTCAGGGTGAATAGATTCTGTAGTCGATCTCCTACTCGAAGTGGCGCCGACGCCGCCCGCCGACGCCGCCGCCCACTTCGGCGACCCCGAAGGGTGTGGTCTGCAAAGGGTGCGGTCTGCAACCCGCACTTACTAGTGCTTGTTGTTGCACGTGAATGGCAAGATTTCGGTGACTACCATTCCACTGCTTCGGAAAACATGCTTGCACTAAGTTGCCGGTACTTTTTCACTACAGTCCAAACTATGATCAAGAAAGTCATCAATTAAGAGAGCTGGGCCAGCTTTTCAGAGGTTTCTCAAGGAAACGCTGGACCAGCTTTGGGAGACAGGAACAGGAAGCTACCAATCCCCTTCAGAAACTGAGCCAACTTTCTGTCAAGTTGGTTAAGAAACGCTGGGCCAGCTTTTCGGGGGGAGGTTTCTTAATCAAATGTTCGACCGTACTTCCGTAATCTCGTCCTGTAGCTCATTTGGCATCACAAACTCTGTGGGCGGGCGAGGACCTCAGCAGAGTGCACCGCCGCGCCCCGAGGCGTCCCGACGAGGGCCACGAGGTGCTCCCCGAAGCCCCGCAGACGCAGATCGCAAAGCACACCCAGGCGCACGGTATGTTCACGTCGCGATGGCGTCGACGATGGTTTCCCCACAGATCGCGAAGCACACCCGGGCGCACGGCATGTTCACGTCGCGATGGCGTCGGCGATGGTTCCTGACACCGCGTGGATCGCTCTACCTTGAACGGTCGGCGGTGATCCGACCGCAAGATCGTTCAATATCGAACGATCCAGGGCCAATGGCGGCCTTGGAGCTTGAGCGAGGGCGCTGAGGAGGCTGCCGCAACGACGCAGCGCGAACCTGCCGTAACCGCACCATGCATGCTCCGTGGAAGACACGCTGGATGGGCTGCGGCCTTAGGGGGCCACATGCGAACCCTGCCCGCCCGAACGGCCCGCGGCGCACAACGCGCGGGCAACAGCCGGACGAGCGACACGCACACAACAAGCGGCCACGGCGCCTGCAGGCCACGGCGCCCGTCGGCCACGGCGCCCAGGCGGACCGCCCTCGACGACGTCGACGACGACGACCACCACCACGACGAGGCCACGCCCGCCTGGAGGGCCTCGCAGCCCGCCGCGGCCGCCGCCAGCCGCAGCGCGTCGAGCAGGGGCGCGGAGGCGAGCGCGCGCGCCAGCGCGGGGCCGAGCGAGGCGTCCAGGGCCTCGACGACGACGACGACGACGACGACGACGACGACGACGACGACGGCGGCGGCGGCGGCGGCGGCGACGGCGACGACGACTGCAACGTCGACGGCGACGGCGGTTGCAGCAAGGACGGCGACGATGACGTCGTGTCCGAGGTTTCTGCGCCTGGCCTGTTCTGGAGGCTCTCCACGACTAGGTGACGACATCCCAAATCTACCCCCATCAACCATCGAGTCTCCTGAACCAATTCGAGGCGAAAGTGAGTAGTGTTCATACTTGGCCACAAGTTCGACGAATTTCAGACCCTACCCCAGCCGCCCATCGTGTTGCCTGAACCGTTGATCGGCAAGGGTTTAGGGCTCGGACTTCGCCACCGAGCGACGACCAAGACGACCACGAGAACGGCCACGAGAGCGACCACGGCCAAGACGACGGGGGCAGGCGGGGGCCTGCGCGAGGGACTCCTCCAGGCGCGCCCCGAGGAGCGCCTCCGCCGCCTCTGGGCGCGGCAGCGCGCCGCGGTCGTCGCCGGCGACGTCCACGACGTCGGGCGCCCAGGACGAGGAGGGGGGCGGAATGGGCGACGGCGACGGGGACGGCCCTAGTCTCCAGGAGTTGCAATTTTTCACAACGGGCGTGTTCGCCCAGTTTCGGGCCCCGAGACCCTCACAGGTCGACCTGGCTCGAAAAATGACGCAGACGATGGCTCTGATCGTGATTGATCGCGGTGTCGCAGCTTTGTTGGGCAACATCAGATCTCAGGGGACGACGCCCACCACCACCACAACGGTGACGACGATTGGAACAGATAGGGAAAGAGAAGAAAGGGGGTCGAGCCAGGGGGGGTGCGAGGGGAATTGGGGGTGAGTGGAGGTAGAGGGAGCGAGAACGGCGATCGCAATGTTACATAACCCTTACGCTTGGATCAGCCCTCTGCGGGCCTTCCCGGGTTAAGTCAATATCATGGTTGAGCTTTCCTGACGATGGTGAGATGCAACGTTGGGGCACGGCTTAAATACATGTGCTGTCTCAGACCGACCGTAATATCCATAACTTATAAATCATCACATGTTCAACCCAGCGTGGTATTGAAGTCGGGGAGACTGGTCTGCCCACCATCCGGTCAAGTGAAGACAAGTCCATCCGGGCGGAAAAGAAATACGCCCGGTAATCGCCCTGACGCCAACTTCACAGCACGGAGAAGATACATGCAGAAGAGAAACAGATGATGCAAAATAACCGGTAAAGGATAGGTGGACGAGTCCAGCGTTGAAAAGGAGGGAGAATTGGAAGCACGATTCTAGATTGGCAAGCCTGGGAAGCGCCTGCCCCTCCTTTCCCCCCAGGCCTCCATCCTGCGACCCGCATTACATCTTCTGCTCCTCCTTTTCCCCCTCCTCCCCCTCCTCCTCCCACCCTCCCTCATGCTCCTTTCCACCCCCTCCTCCCTCCCCCCCGCTCCTCCTGCCTGGCCACGGCAACGGCGGCGGCGGCCATGGCATCTCAACGACAACAACGACGACGCTGACGCGGCGACAGAGACGAACGCTCGTGGCCTCCCCCGAAAGGCCGCCGGGAGACCCTCCCCCGGTGCCTCCAGGAACCCCGCGTGGGACTCAAGCGCGCCCGAAGCCTGGACACTCGACCCTCCACCTCCGACGTCGACAGCAACAGCGCTGGCGACGGTGGCGGCGGGGATGGCGACGGCGGCAGCGGCGGCGCCAGTGATCTCCCCACCACCACCACAAACAACTATGGCGACGACCTCCCCTGCACCAGGCGGCTGCCCGCCAGCGACCTCTGGCCTCGCGCAGCGGCCGGGCGCCGCGCACCTCTCCGAGGCGTCGTCTTCGTCGCCGCCGCCGCCGTCACCGCTGTCGTATTCACATTCGTCTTCCTCGTCGTCTTCGTCCCCTTTTTCGTTGTCGTCGTCGTCGTCATCGTCGTCGAAAGAGGGAGAGGAGGAGAGAAGGAGGAGGAGAAGGAGGAGGAGGAGGAGAAGGAGAAGGAGGATGAGGAGGATGAGGGGGCGGAGGAGGCGGAGGAGGAAGCGGAGGAGAACGAGAAAGAAGAGGACGAAGAGGGAGAGGAGAAGGAGGTGGAGGAGGAAGAGGACGAGAAGGATGGGGAGGAGGAGAAGGACGAGGAGGGAGGAGGAGGAGGAAGAGGAGGAGGAGGAGTAGGAGGAGGGCGAAAAGAACGGGGAGGAGAAGGGAGAGGAGAAGGAGGAGGAGGAGGAGGAGGGGGAGGGACAGAGGCAGAAGCAGAGGGGGGAGGAAGAGGTGAAGGACACGATGCGGCTAGTATCAGGCGGAGGAGGAGGAATAGGAGCAGTAACATCTCCCCATTACTCCTCCTTCGTAACCAACCCAGTCTCTGTCATCATCTCCTTCTCCCTCCACATATCCCCCCCGCTCCCCACCGCTGCCCGCTCTCACCTCCTTTTGTGTCCCCATCCCGCCCCTTCCTTCCCCGTCCCTCTAGCCTCAACTCCGATTTCATCCCCGCCTTCCCTACCACTCTCCCTCCCACGACCTCCCTCCCTACATGTTCTTCGCCTCCTCCTTCTGCCTCTTCCCCCTCCCCGTCCCTCTCTCCATTGCGTTCTCCCATGCAGGCCCCCGCTCCTGCCTCCCATTCCACCTCCCTCTCTTATCGGCCCTGCCTTTTTATACTATTCGCCCTCTCCATATACTTCCTTTCCTCTTCCCTTATCCCCTCCTCCCCTCCTCCTTCTACTGTCCATGTCTTGTTTCTCACCCCCTCTCCATCTACTTCCTGTCCGCATTCCCTCTTTTCTTCTCTCCACTGCCACATTCTCCCCTTCCCTCCCCTTCCCTCCCCTTTCCTCCATCTCCTCCTTCCCCTCGCTACGCGTCTCCGTCGAGGACCAAGCTACCTCTGCTGGACATGCCCTTCTTCCCATACCGTCCTGGTGTGATTTCTCTGGCAGTGCTTGCGAATCCGTTTCGCTGTGTATCCACCGCCCCATGTTCTTTGCTTTGCACCTGTCCAGCGGTCCTCGGCGGCGAGTTGACCCTCAGTGGCAGTCGAAGCTCCAGGTGTCTACAGTCTCAGTGGAATGCTGCACGTTGTGTATCGACACTGCCACAGTTGCTTGTCGGGCTGATCCGATTCGGGAAGGCTCCAGTTTCGACTGGGCTAATCATGCTCGGGCCCACAGGTTCATCAACACGGGGGTGGGCGCCCCGCGATGCACGGTGGCAGGACGCTGGTCCCCCCTTGCTCAGGCCTTCAAATAAATTTGGGGGGCCCCTTGGGCTACGGAACGTGAATCGGAGCAGCTGAGGGTCGGCGGCATGCTCCTGCGAGTCTCAGCCCGCCTCACGGCGGAGCACCTGCGCGTAGGAGCGGGGGCCTGACTTGAGCACTCCGCCCCTGCTTTCTGCGCCCCGATCGTTTCCACTTCGCTCCGGCGGCCTCCTCTTCTCGCCCTCGCGGTGGAGCCTTGCGCGGGCACGTCCTTGCCTGACCTCTGCGAGCACCATGGCCCCAATACAGATCCTGCCACTCATGGCAGGGCCCCCACGTGTATAGTGTCTCCCTGCATGGCTAACTGACACCATCTACGCTTGGCCAACCACGGTGAGTGGGTCTGTTCTCATGGACCCCGTGACCCACAGCCGTCTCCAAGGTAAAGACTCGGTGAGGGGGAGTTGCATACGGCTTCCAAGAAAGCGACCCGAACCCGGCTTATGTGATGCGTTGGCACTGGCTACCTGCGACAGTCGCAGTGCGCTTTCACCTTCTCCTGATGTCAGCGCTGATATCTCATTGTCTCAGTGCTTTGAGAACGCCCGTACCAGCTTGCAGGATTCGATGGTCTCTGGGTCTCACGGCACGGACGAGACTGTTTCCGACCAGCTTCAGCAGGACTTTGCGGGCTTCAGCTCGCGCCGTCAGTGGTCGCACCATGTTGATCCTGAGCGTGCTAGGAGGTTTCAGGAGCCTCAGTCTGAGACTGACGCTCCCGCCCACGAATCCGAATATAACGCTGCCAATGAGCAAGCCATTGTGGAGCAGCTCGTCGGCCCCCCGAGGAGCAAGTGTGTTCATGGGCGTTCGGTTACCCCCATGTCCCGTGCTCTTCCCCTTTGCCCCCGCCCCCTCCCCCCCAGCCTTTCTTCCCCCCACCGACGCCCAGAGAGAGCGCACCGCGACGGCGACGACCACGACGACGACGACGACGACGACGACGACGACGACGACCACGACCACGATGATGACGACGACGACGACGACGACGACGACGACGACGACGACGACGACGACGACGACGACGACGACGACAACGGTGACGGCGGCGGTGGCGGCGGCGGCGACGACAACGACGACGACGAAACGGGCGCGACAACTACGGACAGAGCGGCTGGCTGCCGAGGAGGCCAGCCGCCGCACCTGTGGTCGCTCCCACGGAAGGCCGCGGCGCCGCGCATCGCGCTCTTCGGCGAGCGCGGCACAGGGGATCCCCCAATTGCGCCTCCTCCTCCCCCTCCTCCTCGTCTTCTCCTCATCCTCTCCTCGTCTTCTCCTCGTCCTTCCTCATCCGCCTCCCCCTCGTCTTCTTCTTTTTCTTCCTCCTCCTCCGCCTCCTCCTCCTCCTCCTCCTCTTCCTCCTCCTCCTCCCCCTCCCTTCCTCCCTTCCTTCCTTCCTCCCTCCCTCCCTTCCTTCCTTCCTCCCTCCCTCACTCACTTCCTTCCTTCCTTCCTTCCTTCCTTCCTTCCTTCCTTCCTTCCTTCCTTCGCGCTCTTCGGGCAGTCCACGCCCGCGTGCCGGGCGCCCCGCCCGCGGGGCCACGCGGTCGGGAGACTTGCTGCCCGCCTGCGGCCCTGTCCTCGCCACGGTCGAGGGCCGAGGCGCGGGCTGGCCCGACTTGCCGGTGGCCTGACGCCCCGGCTCCCCGGGGAGGGTGGCCGCCCGGGACGGCCACGGCCCTGCGCGGAGGCGCCGTTGCGGCAGCCAGGTCTGCCCAGGCTGGCGGCCCGTTCCGACGACGCCGCCAGCCTGCCCTCTGTTGTGCCTCGGTAGTGTCCCAATCCAGGGAGGCCGGAAGGGAGGGGCGCGGGGGGCAAGGCAGGGGGCCCCAGAGAGGCCAAGACGGAAAGCCAGAGAGGGGCCGAGACAGAGCAGAGGGGCAGGGGGTGGGCCATGGCGGGGAAAGGCAGAGGGGCCCGGGACGGGCGAAGACAGGAGGGGCCCAACAGACGCCAGGCGCTGACGTACCTCAAGGACGCCTTGAAGTATGCATGCCGAACAAGGGCCTGAGCGGGGACCATGGACAACAAGGCGGGCACCACCGATGCGCACTTTGCCACACGCGCCAAATGTGTGGCAAAATGATTTGGCCGACCCCCGCATACCTAGGCCTAGTGTATTGCCAACAACCGGTATGTTTGTTTTTGTGGGGGGGAGGGCAGCGTCTCCTCGCCAGCTCGGTCGTCTCGTCCCCAACGGCGCTGGCCTCCTCGCCAGCGCAGCCGCGCGGCGGCTCCGTGTGCTGGCAAAGTGGCCCTTCCGGCCACCACAAATCGGGCAGACGAGGCCAGGACCATCCACCCACGACGGCCTGGCCGAGGGAATGATCATGCCGACGTGTGGGCCTGGCCCCCCCGCGCACTAGTGGCGCGACGTGTGGGCCTGGCCCCCCCGCGCACTAGTGGCGCGACGTGTGGGCCTGGCCCCCCCGCGCACTAGTGGGAAGAAAGGGACCGAGGCGGCGCAGTACGGCCACGGATGGCTGTCGCAAGGCGCAGGGAAGCCGCGCCGCCAAGGTCGCTGGACGACGGCGGCCCCCTGCCGCCTTTGGCCGGGCCAGTAGCCTGCGCGCCGTGCCTGTGGGAGGCACTTCCAGGAACTAGGAGAAAGGGAAGCTCGATGATGACGAGCAGCGCAGCCGAGAGGCGATCCATGACCAAGAACAAAGCAGGGAAGGGGAAGGGGGAACGGAGCGGAGAATAAGATCCTGCGGCCAAGGGCGAAGCGTAGACGAAGACGGCGCAGGAGGGGTGAGAACAGTCAGGGACTCGGACATCCCCGACGAGGTCGTCAAAAAAATGACGAGGCCGAGCCTGCATTTTGACGAGGCCTCCCGCTGCAGACATTCCACGAAACTCCCCTTCGTCAAAATCAGATGCGCGGTCGTCAAAAAACGATGGCGAACCCGAGTCCTGGCAAACCCGGGTCTTACGCTCCCCCGAAACAGGGAAGACTGATGCGGGCGAGCAGCGCTGGAGGGAGAAGATCGAAAACGAGGTCGGACAAGACCGGGCCAGTCTCTCCGCGGGCCTGCCCCCGGGCATGGCAGACTGGTGGCTGACGCAGCCCCGGTGCACGGCCAAGACGGGGTGGGTCACCCGCTCCTGCCACGCGAACCCACGGGCGCGCGTCTGCCTCCATCCAGGTCAGGGCGTGCGAGCTCGGGGCCATCATCCTCGAGACTCCGATCCCCGACTCCGCACGGCCAAGACGGGGTGGGTCACCCGCTCCTGCCACGCGAACCCACGGGCGCGCGTCTGCCTCCATCCAGGTCAGGGCGTGCGAGCTCGGGGCCATCATCCTCGAGACTCCGATCCCCGACTCCGCCTCCGCCCCCGACGGTGCGGTCCCCAGGAGGTTCCCCGGTGGAGGTCCAGGGCCCGGTCCTTCCGTTTCCCCCTGGTTGTTTGTCCGTGCGGTGGTGGTTGGCGGCGGCATCGGCGGCCCTCCCTCCCTTTCCCTCCGGCGGCGGTCTCCGGGCCAGGCGTTTTTCCCAACCATCCTGTGGTGTTGGGTCCTCGTTTTGAAGAGACGGTGCCCCGCGTCTCCTTCCTCCTCCTCTCCTCCTCCGCCTCCTCTCCCCTCCTATCATCCTCATCGTCATCATCATCATCATCATCATCATCATCATCATCATCATTATCATCATCATCGTCATCAGCATCAACATCATGGCCGCCATCATAACCATCATCGTCATCATCACCATCATCGTCGTCATCACCATCATCGTTGTCCTCGTCGCCATCATCGCACGTTTCGTGGCCCCATACGGAGCTCCACCGAAGGTCCCAGTGGGTGTGCCCGCATGCGTCCCGCACGCCCATTTTGGCACACCCCTCACACGTTTCGTGGCCCCATAGGGAGCTCCATTTACGGTCCAAGTGGCGCAGCTCGCATGGCGCCACCGCCCCATTTTGGCACACCCCTCACACGTTTCGTGGCCCCTCAGGGAGCTCCACCTGAGGTCCAAGTGGCGCAGCTCGCATGGCGCCACCGCCCCATTTTGGCACACCCCTCACAGATTTCGTGGCCCCTCAGGGAGCTCCTTTTGGCACACCCCTCACACGTTTCGTGGCCCCATAGGGAGCTCCACCTAAGGTCCACGTGGCGCAGCTCGCATGGCGCCACCGTCCCTTTTTGGCACACCCCTCACACGCTTCGTGGCCCCTCAGGGAGCTCCACCTGAGGTCCAAGTGGCGCAGCTCGCATGGCGTCACCGCCCCATTTTGGCACACCCCTCACAGATTTCGTGGCCCCTCAGGGAGCTCCACCTGAGGCCCAAGTGGCGCAGCTCGCATGGCGCCACCGCCCCTTTTTGGCACACCCCTCACACTTTTCGTGGCCCCTCAGGGAGTTGCACCTAAGGTCCGAGTGGTGCAATTCGCATGGCACCCCTTGACACGTTTCGTGGCCCCACAGGGAGCTCCATCTCAGGTCCAAGTGGCGCACCCCACATGGCGCCGCAGACCCACTTTGGCACACCCCTCACACGTTTCGTGGTCCCATAGGGAGGGAGGAGGAGGAGGAGGAGGAGGAGGAGGAGGAGGAGGAGGAGGAGGAGGAGGAGGAGGGCGAGGAGGAGGACGAGGAGGAGAAGAGGAGGAGGAGGAGGAGGAGCAGGAGGAGGAGGAAAAAGGACCGCCCTGGCCGCTGTCGCCGCCGCCGATGCCGCCGTCGCCGCCGTCGGCGCCGCCGTCGGCGTCATGCTCGCGGCCCCACAGGCGAACGGGAGAGAGGGTCCCCTCCCCCTCCTCCTCCTTTCCCTCCTCTTCGCTTCCTTCTCTTTGTTGCCCGCGCGCATCATCATTGTCCATGCTTGTTGAGTCCACTTAGCTGTGAAGCCATCCATTGCAAAGAATCCGAACCATCGCGGCGTGTGGCCTGGCCCCGACCGGTGTCTAGGATTCT
>CAUYUJ010019170.1:1317231-1332231 GCA_963575745.1 Prorocentrum cordatum | reverse complement strand
CCTCCTGATGACAGCAGTGACCTGCGGAGGCCCCCGAGGACCATGGGAGACCCCGTGGGACCGCCGCAGGAAAACGTCCTCGTGCTCCTCGTCGTCGTCGTCGACGTCGTCGGTGGTGGACTGCCGCCGTCATCCAGCGTCCGTCGTCGTCGTCGTCCTCGACGGTGTCCTCCTCGTCCCCGGCCTCCGTCTCCTCCTCGTACTCCTTCTGCTTCACGCGATATTGAGCAAGGCCGTGCGTCTGACCCGAAGGGCGTGTGATCATGAAATCAAATGGACAACTAGCACATGTCATCCCTCCTCTTCCACATGTTCCTCCTCTTCCTTCCTCATCCCCCTTCATTCTGAACAACTCATCCCTGTGGCACACAAAGGGGGTGCCAGTAGGACGGGCACGGCGTTTCACCTGAGAGGCCCTCCCCACGCATGCACATAGAACTTGAAACCTGCAGCAGTTCCTCGGATGGAAGAGGGCAATGTTCAAAATGGGGCTCCCACCTGAGCACTGCAAAAACCCGTCTTAAAACATTGCAACCAGTACAAGGACGGAGCACCTCTGGTTTTCACAAACTGGGGTTCTAGCCAAAGCACCGCGCACAGTCCTTTTCAATTTTCGAACTTCGAAAACAGGCCGAAGCTCATGTTCATCATGGAACCCCCGCCTTAGCGCCCCGCACCTTCGTCCTAACAGTTTGCAGCAGGTTCAAGGATGGAAGGGGTCATTGTCAAAATGAGGGCTATCGCCTGGGCTCCGCGCGCAATCGATTTCAAAGCTTGCGGCAGCTACAGGCATGCATGGGGGTCGATTTCAAGATGGGCCTCTGTCCTAAGCGCCGCGCAAGCTGGTCTCAAGGATAGGGGGGGGGGGCGTGTTCCAAGTGGGGCTCTCGCCTCAGCCCCGCGCAGGTACGCGGTGAAAGTCTGCAAACGCTTCCAGGATGGAGGGCGGCGGTGCGTCAGACTGGGCTTACCACACGAGCGAGCACCACGCACCCGAATCTTAACAGAAAACTGTGTAACAGCTGCACGGAGGGAGGGCGGACGCTGCTCAAAATAGGGCTTTCGTTTTAGCGCCGCGCGCAGTCGCCTTACACGTTAGAAGCAGCTTCAAGGATGGATGACGGCCCCTTCTCTAACTCGGGCTTCCCTTTGAGACTTCGTTATATCCGGATACCAAAAACATCGACACACTTATGTAACAGCTGCGCGGATGGGGATCGACGCCGTTTTCCAAGTGGGGTTCTGACTTGATAAGTCCTCGCAGTTCATGGCCACAACACATGCGAACCTGTGCAACACTTACACAGATGCGTGGTGGACCATTAAAACACGAAAAATCGCTGGTTATCTTTGACTTGTATCATCGTGCATGCTCGCAATCCGTGGCAGTCGCTCAGGGGATGCGGAACTGTTCCTTTTCGAAACTGGGCTGTCGCTTAAACGGCACGTCCATAGGGTGCTGACGGTTCACGGGGGGCGCTCTTTCCAGTGAGGAAGAAAGCGGTTAGAGAGTTTGAAGGAGGAGACGCGGGACGGAAGGGTTGATTGCAGAATCTTTCATGCATCTTGGCTTCACTGTGGACCTCCTCCTCCTCCTCCTCCTCCTTCTCTTCCTCCCTCCTGCTTGCAGAGCCCTCCTGCTGCTGCTGCTCCTCCTGCTGCTGCTGCTCCTTCTCTGGCCACTCCTCTTCATTCTTCTCCTCCACCTCAACTAGGGAAAGGGAGCCGAGAGGAGGCCAGGGGAAGGGACAAGGGAGCGAGAGAGGGAAGGAGGGACGGGGGACGCCAGGGGGGAGGAATGGAGGCAGAGGCGAAGAGGGCAGGGGAGAGGGAGAGGGAGAGTGACAGAGGGAATGGCGGAGACGAGGAGGGGAGGAACAGGGAGGGAGCAGCGACGGGTGCAGGGATGGGCGAACGTTGAACAGGAGAAAGATGATGAGTGAAGGAGGATGAAATCAGCAGGAGGGGCGTGAGGAGATCGACAACGGGTATCAAGGACAATTGAGGCGAAAGACGGACGAACGTAAGGACGACGATGACGATGACGGCGATGACGACAACGAATGTGAGAAGGACGACGAGCACGAGTGCGATGGGGAACAATAGGGGGGACGGGGGGACTGTCTCAGGGGGGGAAGCATCGACGTGGAACTGGCGATACATCGCCGATAGATCGGCGACGGGCACCTGATAGCGCCACCGAACGTTCCTGTGGGGGATATCGGGCCCCTTATCGGAGATCCATGCGGCGACTGGGGGGCGGTCCGTTCCTCCCAGAGCCTATCCCCCCAAGTGATCCGTGTCGTCTGGCTTTCGGGTCATAGAGTCAACCAGTATAGCAAGGATGCGCGATAAGGATGCAAGGGCCTTGGGCGCCCATTTCGAAGCTTTTCGAGCTGGGCGCAGCCATCGAAAGCGGCGAAGGATGGACCGAGGAGGCAAGGATGCAAGGGTACCCTTGGGAAGGTTGCCCGTCGTAACTATGCGGGTTGACTGTAACTTGGGTCTCCGGCGGCCGTTCGGGACGACCTGGGCAGCCCCGGGCAGACCTCCTCGGCGAGGCCCAGCTGCCGAAAGGCACCCCGAGGCTGGAAAGCAGCAGAGAACCTACGAAGACGTCCGAAAAGTTGAACTTTGAACCGTATCCCGGACGTTGTCTCTGAGAGGGAGAGGGGAGGAGGAGGAGGAGGAGGAGGAGGAGGAGGAGGAGGAGGAGGAGGAGGAGGAGGAGGGAGGAGGAGGAGAGGAGGAGGAGAAGGAGGAGGAGGAGGAGGAGGAGGAGGAGGAGGAGGAGGAGGGAGGAGGAGGAGGAGGAGGAGGAGGGAGGAGGAGGAGGAGGAGGAGGAGGAGGGGGAGGGAGACCTGCCCACGCCGCCGCGCGCGCCGAGTCCTGCGGGCCCCGCGTCGTCTGTGGGGGGCGGTGCCTCGGTGGGGGGGGGGCATCCATCATATTTCCTTCGATCCTCCTCCTCCTCCACCATATTTCCTTCGATCCTCCTCCTCCTTCGATGCTCCTCCTCCTCGATCCTCCTCCTCCTCCTCCTCCTCCTCCTCCTCCTCCCCTCCCCCTTCTCTTCCCCTCCCTCTCTCCCTCCTGAAACATCACGACCTCCTCTGCCTCCTCGTCCTCCGCATCTCCTGAGGCCACCACAACAGTCGCGCCCTCGTCCTTGCCCACCTTCTCGAGATTCGACTCGTTATCCTTCCTCGGTCCTCCACCTTCTACCCTTGCACCCCCTCCTCTTCATTCTTCTTATCGTTCCTCTGCTGCTGCGATGCCTCCCCCTCCTCCTCATCATCATTCGCATCATCAGCATTGCCATCATCATCAGCATCATCATCACCATCGTCGTCATTGTCAATTGTCCTTAGCATCGTCACCATCCTCAATTTCCTCCTCCTCCTCCTCCTCCTCATCATCATCATCACCACCACCTCCATCATCATCATCATCATCATCATCATCACCACCACCATCATCATCATCATCATCATCACCACCACCATCATCATCATCATCATCGTCATCGTCATCGTCATCGTCATTGTCATCATCATCAGCAGCATCATCATCAGTGTCGTCACCATCATCATCATCATCATCATCATCATCATCATCATCATCATCATCATCATCAGCAGCAGCAGCAGCAGCAGCATCATCCCGATCATCATCAGTATCATCATCACCACCATCGGCATCACCATCATCAAAAGCATCGTCGCTAGCACCACCATCCTCATCATATCGAGCTTCATCATCATCAGCATCATCATCATAATCACCACCACCACAATCATCAGCATCATCATCACCAGCATCAAACTTATCATCATCACCAGCATCAGCATCAGCATCATCAGCACCATCATCCTCAACATCATCAGCATCATCACCACCACCATCACCATCAACATCAGCATCATCATCATCATCATCAGCATCATCATCATCAGCATCATTAGCATGACGATCATCAGCATTGTCATCGTCATCGTCATCAGCATCGTCATCGACAGCATCATTACCAGCACCATCATCAGCATCATCATTGACAGCATCAACATCAGCAGATTCAGCATCACCATCATCATCAGCAGCAGCATCAGAATCAGCATCATCATTACTGTCATCATCATCAGCAGCATCATTATCAGCATCATCACCGTCTCAACGTCCTCGTAAGTATCGGCATCGTCATCATCGTCAGAATCAGCATCATCATTACCACCATTATCAACAGCATCAGCATCAGCATCATAATCACCAGCATCATCATCATCATCATCATCATCAGCATCACCATCATCGCCATCATCAGCATCGTCCTCATCATCATCAGCATCATCATCGGCACCATCATCTACAGCATCAGCATCAGCATCAGCATCGTCATCATCATCATCATCATCATCATCATCATCAAGATCATCATCATCATCATCATCATCATCATCATCGTCATCGTCATCGTCATCGTCATCATCATCGTTGTCGTCGTCGAAAACCCCAGGACCCACATATGGTTACAGTTCTGGTCGGCGTCCGAGCCGAACGATACTGAGGCCCGCAAGGCTTGAGGCCACTGCAGCTTGGTAGCTGGACTGAATGACGTCACCACCCTCTGGGAGAAGCGAGGAAATGATGCTGCATACGAGTTCTTGAAGCAAGGAGCCAAGCTGCACATAATGCGTGAGACTGACTACCATCGATGGCGCGGCTTAGTAGAGTTGGCCCGGGAGGCCGCGAGATAGAGTGCGGGGTTGCACACGTTTAAGGGAAACGGGTTGGAGGCGACTGATCACGCTGATCTGATGTAGTTCTACACCAGCCAGCGCCCCGCGGAGTGGGCCTCGCGCACGGCTGAGAGCTCTCCTCTTATCCCGCCCGCTGCCGCGCAGCCAGAACCCTCGGAGGCTCCCAAATCAGAATTGTTCAACGCCCCCTTCCCAGGACCCCGCAGAAGAGTGGGAGAACTTTCGGGCCCCGCCGAAGGGTGGGAGAACTTTCGGGATGTGGGCTACCACTTTAATGGGCACCCCCTCTTGCACGCGCGAGCGACGGCGATATCGGGCAGAGAGGACGGGATTGCCCTAAGGTGCTGCTGTGCTTGCGGAACCTTCTCCTCAGGGCAAAACCCCACTCGGGCCCTCCTCAAGCAGTGCCGTCGTGAGCACGAGTCTTCTGGCCGTACCGAGCAGCTGCGGAGACTGAAAGCTCGACGACGACCGTCGTGCAAGGCAGGTCTGACAGGCCTACTCCTGGGTCCTCCGGACGGTGCGCCTGGCAAGCATTTCCGATCCCAATTCGGAGGGTGTCAGGGGGGCGACACAGTGCGCTTGGGGGCACGGGGGCGCGACAAGCTAGTCCCCCAGGTCCGCCGACCCCAGGGACCTCGTGCACGGAGTTTTCGGCTTGTCCGGGGCCGACGTCCCCTCGGTTGAAGCCCTTAGGGCGCGCCGCCTCTCCGAAGCAGAGGAGGTGTTCGAGTCGGCTTCCGAGGCGGGAGACGATAGTGACTCCGACCTCGAAAATGAAGGGCCGTGCCGTCGACTGACATTTGGCCGCTGTCTAATACTATCTCATCATCATCACCATCATCATTTTCAGCAGCATCATCGTCGTCAGCATCCTCACCACCATCCTCATCATCATCATCACACCCACCACTAATAACAACAATAGCAGCATCATCATCACACCCATCGTCATCATCATCCTCACACCCCTTGTCCTGCTCCCCAATCTTTTCCCCCCCGTCCTCCTCCGCCTCCTCCTCCTCCTCCACCTCCTCTTCCTCCTCCTCCTCCGCCCCCTCAGGTCAGGTCAAGCCGTAGGCTGCGGCAGCCCATGGGCACGTGCATGTATGAGTGGGCCGGGACTCCGTCTTTGACGGCATCCGCCCTGCGGGCTGCCCGGCGCAGCATATGGATGTGCATGCATTCCTGTGGTGCTGTGGAGGGAGAAAAAGAAACGAGAGCGAGAACATCCAGCCGGCTGCCATTACCCGCCGCGCCAGATGGCCGCTTTGGCACAGCTGCACAAGTGGATGGGGAAGAAGAGGGGGAGGAAGAGGCAGAAGAGGAGGAGGTGCCGCCAGGCCTCCTTGACGATCCTGCGCCAGCGCGGCTCGTTGGACACGGTGTCCCGCAGTCCTTGCAGACTCCATGCGATCCGGATTCCATGAGGTGGTACTGTGCGGACCCACTCCATTCGCGGCCTTCCGCGGGCCCAGACGTAGCGATCTGTTGTTGGCCAGAGAGACTGGCCAGGAAAGAACGATACATCTCGCACGGCGGTCCTTTCTGGCTGCCGGATCACCTTCCCCAGCAAGCGCAGCTGTCTGCGCTGGAACTGCATGGAAGCAGCTTCCGCGCCAGGACAGAAGCGTTCGAAATCCGGGAAACAACGCAGGGGGGATCTTCAGGATTACCCTGAGGCATCGATCGTGATTGGAACCCGTCCTGTCTGCGAAGGTAGGACTTCGCGGAAAAAGCCGCTGCCAAGCTGTAAAGCGGCTTTAACTCGATCAGCGCGTGGAGCACTCGAAGCCGCCAATGCTAAGACAAAGATGAATGTCTCCAAATCTGCCGAACTGCCCGGAAGGCTGCGTGTGCCAGCCCGATTCGTCGAGTGAGTTCCCCCGTCGTTCTGGCATCCGCTGACAGAGATGCGCCCAGGTACGTCAGCGACTCCTCCGGCTCCACGTCGTGGCCAGAAACGCGAAGAGGTCTGTTCACGCGGGCTTGCAACAGATGGAGCTTGTCCAAGTGAAGCTCCAGGCCGTACACCTTCCCTGCCCACGCCACGCACTCTGCGAACTCCTCGACGTGCGCCGTGACTGCCCCTATCAGCAAGGTGTCGTCAGCAAACGCAATATCTGCAAGGTCTTGTTTTCGATGTGCCTCTGCGGCGGAGAGGCCCAAAAGAGCCACGGCGCCCTCCATCAACGCACTCATGACGACGATGAACAAAAGCTGGTTGAGGGTAAATCCCTGTGAGATTCCGGACTTCTGGCGGCGCCTGGTGGACTGGTGCCCCATGTCGTCGACGTAGAAATGTCGGCCGCCCATAATGCCTCGCAGCAGTTCGCGGCACCTTGCGAGGATGCCGAAGCGTCCCAGAGCAGTCATCATGCCGTCTACGCGAACGCTGACGAATGCTGCTTTTCTCCAGTCGAGCGCAAGCAGGGAGACCGACCCGTGCTTGCGGGCGCAGGCAAGTTCGATGTAACGCCGAGCTATATAGATTGCGTCCTGTGTGTTCCTCTTTGCCCAGAAGCCGAACTGGGTAGACCAGAGACGCCCGTCGAGGCCTGCGTCCACAAAACGCTGCTGGTCATGCTAGCAGAAATCCGGTACGCCACGGACGTAAGACAAATTGGGCGATAATTGTTCATGCAACCAGGGTCGTTTTTCTTGTAGATCATAGTCACGCGAGCAGTCGCCCACTCATCTGGAACTGCTCGCTCACGAAGACAACTGTTCATCGCCTCCAGAAGGACATCCAGGTCTGTCCCGACCGAGTTTGCCAAAGTCTTGAAAATTTCGATTGGCACGTCTCCATCAAGGACACTTCTGCCGCCGGCCATCTTCACAATGGCCTTGCGGAGATCCGCGTGGGCGAACGGGAACTCAACGACCCGTAGTGGCGGATGACTTGGGATGTCCCTGTCGGGAACCGCTGCTGCCGGCAGGGCTCGCCACTTCACGGTTTCCAAAAACTGCGCGAAAGTCTCCGCCCAGTCTTCTGCGTTGACGATCTCGCCGCCCGCAATTGTCAGTCTCGTCTGTAGAACCTTCTTTCCCCGGCGGAGTCTCTGCACCGATCCCCAGTCGCCTCTTGCAGCAATATCCCGGAGCCAACTTGCCCGATCTCTGCGGGCAGCGCGTTCGATCTCCTTGGACAAATACTTCTCTCGGCCCATATCCCCGAACTGTCGCGCGAGACACCGTTGTTCGATCAAGCCGAGAATGTCTCCGCTGATCCAAGGTCTGCGTCGGGTTCGTGCCTCCGCCAGGACACAGTCCTCCAAGGCTGTGCAAATGCCTTGGCGTAGAGGCTCCCAGGCGTCGGCCAGCTGCTCGTTCAGGGCGCCCTCGGAGCCGCCGGTGTTCGCTCTAACGTTGACCAGGAAAGCAGTCTTCACGTGCTGGCGTCGCAGGGCCTGCCAATCGCACCTCGGTCGGCGCGCCAGTCTGTCCACGCCGCACGGCCCGACTCTGACTGTAGCCAAGACCAGGAAGTGGTGCGACGATATGGCAGCAAACGGGTCGCTGCGCAGCGTAAGTACATCATCCAAGAGCTCTGCTGGATCGAGAACGAAATCCAGCCTTGCAGAATTCTCTGGGGCGATGGGGGAGGCCGGCGTAGCATGAGGTTCATAGGAGCTCTAGACCCTCATACACACACTCCCCTTTCTTCTAAAGGCCGCAAGTTGTGCGGCGCGTACACCGCAACAAGTCTTATTCTCAAGTTGGCCACCCTGCCCCCGACCAGCCTGAAACTCAGGTCGTGTTTCCGGAAACGTGGGGCGATGATGAAGCCCACGCCTGCCCATTCTGGGCCCTCTGTGCCAGAACCAGAAAGTTTAACCTCGCACCCTGAATATGGAATGAATGTGTCGGACTTGCCCTCCCGGGTTTCCTGGAAAATTGTCACATCCACCGAATTCGCACTCGTATAAATTTTGGTTTGTTCAATCTTGACGTCAGTGAGGCCCTCGACGTTCCAACTGCATACATTGATGTACTCGCCGGTGGGCGAAAACTTGATTGAATTATCCATGGGCCGCCCTGCGTCCTACTTGGCTGTGTCTCCCTTGCCTTCCTTCCCCTTGCCAGAGCCAGAGGGATGCTCTTTGGCCCTGTCGAGCCGGGATTGTGCATTGGACGACAGGGAGACGAGCTCCGGGGAATGCTGCAGGTCCTCCCACTTCTCCCAGTCGCCACTGCGCCACTTCAGCTGCAGCGTGTAGTCCTGGACCTCCACCGTGACGATGTCCTCGCCTGCCACCTTCAGCACGCGGCGCCCGGTGTCGACCTCGACCTCCTTTTTGTTGTAGCCCCACTGAAGCAGCATACGTTTGAAGGCGAAGAGGGCTGACTCCGCCGTGCGAGGACCCAGGGGCAGATCGAGCTTCGCCCACGGCTGCCCTGAGGCTCCCTGGGGGTACTGGCGAATGACGGAAATGAGCGAATCCCGGTATGCAGCAGAAGGGCACTTCACAAAGACAATTGTCTTGAACTCGCCCCCTTTGGTGAAAGGATCTGGGGGTGTGGGGACGCTGGTGTCCCTGCAGCGCTTGTGGATCCTCTTCTTGACCTTGTCGAGGGTGTCCGCGTTGGGGGCGTCGCCGATGACCACGGTGAGGTTCTCGCCCGAGGCCTGCTGCGCTGCTGCGCCCTGGATGCTTTCAAGGTCCCCCATTGAGCTTGGCAAGTTTTTTCTGGACAGACTCCTGGTTCTCCTCCATTCCTGCCATGCGCAATCCCATGTCATTCAGCTACTTGCGTACTTCTCGTTTAAACGTGACCAAATCCCCAAGCGACCGATCGACTGACATCTTCACCGGCTTCAACTTTGCCTGCAGCAGCTTCTGGATGTTCCCCATGGTAACCTTGTTCGGGTCTTCCTCCACGAAGTCCTCTTCGTCAATGAGGCCATCATCCGGCCGGCCCCTTTTTGGCAGGGGTGAGGAAACAGGAAGAGACATGATGCGTTCAGGGTCACGTGCAAATGAGATGGGTAAGGTGTGAGATCGGAGGAAAAGCGTACGGTATCAGTGTAGGCATGTATGCCTGTATGCCTTGTAGGCCTGCACGCCCCCCTCCCCGCACTTTTTTTCCGCCCCCTCATCCCCTGCTCCTTTTCTTCGTCCTGCTCCTCCTCCACCTCCTCCACCTCCTCCTCCTCCACCTCCTCCTCCCTCCTCTCTTCCTCCTCCTCCCGACGACGACGACGACGATGACGCGGCCAGCACGGCGACGGAAACGACGGCGACGGCAGCGGCTACGACGACGAACGACAACGGCGACGACGCTACGAGGGCGGCGGCGGAAACAACGGCGACGTTGGCGACGACGACAACGGCGGCGAGGCCTCGGGCGGCTCCGGCCGCGTCGGCGGGCGCACGGGCGGCGGGGGCGAAAGCTCCGCGAGTTCCGCCAGCGAGCTGGCCGGAGTGGCCTCCGTGCCGTCCAAGGAGGCCTGGCAGACGGGACGCGTCGTCGACACCAACAACGTTTCCGTCGTCGTCGTCGTCGTCACCGTCGCCGCCCCCGTCGTCGACGTCGTCGTCGCCGCGGTCGAAGCGGGGGAGGAGGAAGGGAAGGAGGAAAGGGACGAGGAGGAAGGGGAGAAGGACGAGGAGGAGGAGGAGGAGGAGGAAGAGGAGGGTTTTGTCTCCTCCACCGCAGTTGCACTTACCCTGTCCATGACAGGTCGAACCGCGCACACGCAGGGGAGGAGGGGCGGAGGCGCAACGCAGAGAAGCATTAAGAGCAGCAGGAGAGGCAGGTCAGAGCAGCGGCGGGCACTCCGCACGAGGAGCCCATCGTCCCTGGGGGGGGGCCATCCATCCCCCGGGTTTACACTACGTATTAGCGTTCGCGGGGTTTGCAGCGGTGTCAATCGGAATGCGCTTAGCAGGCTCGCTTCGGACCCGCTTCCTTCGTAAAACACGTAGGATTCGCGTCGCGACGGATTGCGCGGAGCGCTTGTCCAGCCACCTCGGAGCCGCTCCCGCTCGCGCAAAGTCGCACGGCATTCTTGGCGCGCCGCTCCGGAGCCGTTCCTGCGCGTGCCGGCTCGCACGGAATGCTTGGGGCCGCTCTGGAGCCGGCGCAGGCGCTCCCGCAGGCCTGCGCCGGGCTCGCTGCATCGTTCGTCATGGTGTCGTTCGGGCTGGTTAATGTTTTGCGTTTTTCGTTTTGAGGGTTTAGGGTTTAGGGTCCACTAGCCCAAACTTGCAGCCCACCTGACCGTGTCCCACCCATCCATGACCCAAGACATATTGATCTCGATGCGGTATCAACACGCAATTCGCAAAACGACGACGAGGACGACACCGATGACGACGACGTTGATATTGTTTTCAAAACGACGACGACGCGGCCGCGCAAAGACGGCGGGGTGGCCCCTGGGGAAGGGCACGGGGGCGGCTCTCAACCCGAAAGGGTCGAGGTCGCGCCCGTACCTTTCGCGAAGGACAGTACTGACGCCATGCCTGGCATACCGAGGCCATGAACGTCTGCCACGAGTCTGGGCGAGGGGAGCACCCTGCACTTTCGCAGGCTCTCCCAGAACGCCACTCCCGGTACTCCGGGAGTTTGCAGATCCTCCCAGAACGCCATTCCTGGCGCTCCGAAGGCAAGGATCTGCATGAGGGGTGCGTCCTGGGATTTGCGGAGCGGGCCAGAACGCCATTCCTGGCGCTCCGATGCCAAGGATCTGCGTGAGGGGCGCACCCTGGGATTAGCAGATCCTCCCAGAACGCCATTCCTGGCGCTCCGAGGGCAAGGATCTGCGTGAGGGGTGCGCCAAAATGGGGGGGGGGCGGCCGAAGGAGGGACTTAAGGGATTTTAGGATTTAAATCTTTATAGGCTCTTAGTTTTTATCATGCAAGGGTCCCGTCGGCTCCTACCAAGATCGGACCATCGCGATCCGAGCCAAACGCCACTCCTGCACGAGCGCGGACCACCATCACTCCCCACCGAGCGACGGGCCGAACCCACAACAGCGGCGAAGCAGAGTTTAAAACAGGGGCACGTCCCACAGAAACGGGGGCACATCAAAAAGAGAACCCAGCGACACAGGAGCCGCGAGCCACGTCGAGAACCTGGCGCGGGGCGGCTGGTCAAGAGCAGACGACAGCGGCAGGGAACCGCAGGTGCCTCGAACTTCGTTGGGAACCTGGCGCCGGCGGGCGGGCACAGAGCTCTCAGGAGCAGAGCGCTTTAGGCACCACATGCCGCCTGCAAGCATGTGTACTGAATGCCCAGGGCAGCTAGCCAGCAAAAAGCCACGCTCTACTCCCTGTGCCGAAAGACCGACTGCCGCCGAACCGACGGGTCGGGTAAGGAACCGTACTTCAAGCTCCACACGGCAGGGGGCGGCAGGCGCGGGCGCGGCGAAAGAGGCGAGAGAGACGGCAGACAGCCCCCCCCGCCCCCAGCCGAGCGGGAAACGAAAGCACACAAGCAAGGACACAAGAAGAAGGAACAGTAAGCAGCAGGGAACAGAAAGGGGAGAGACAAGGGACAACAGCATGCACATGAGAGAGGGCAGCAGGAGGAACAGCCCAAGGGAACCGCGGAAGGCAGCAAACCGAAGACCAGGGGGGACACAAGACCAACGGCGGCGACGGGAGGAGCCGACGGCGGGACGACGGAGCAGAACAGGCAGAAAGGGCAAGGAAAGGAGAGGAAAACAGGCGGACAAAGGCCAGTGCCCGCAAGCCACTCATGCGAACCTGGGTGATCATGGCCGTCCGTGAATTAGCTAAGAAATCTAAGACACATAGTAAAATCATAATCAGATTCCAGCATCGCCAAAAAACAACTCGGACAACTGTCAGCCAACCTTCAGACACCCACAAGGGTCAGAAAAAACTGAAAATCAGATACAGGAGCAGGGGCCACAGGGGAGGAGGAGGAGGAGGAGGAGGAGGAGGAGAAGGAGGAGGAGGCGCAGGAGGAGGAAGCGGAGGAGGAGGAGGAGGAGGAGGAGGAGGAGGAGGAGGAGGCAGAGGAGGAGGAGGAGCCGGAGGACGAGAAGGAGAAGGAGAAGGAGAAGGAGAAGGAGGAGGACCAGCTCGGTCTCCGCAGGCTCGGCCCCAGGGGGTGGGGGGGCGTCGTGACCACAAACCGCACCTGGGCATCAAAAATACGCTGCGCGCGCGCTCTGCAATGCGCCTTTCGGCCAACGACAGAGGCCGTCCCTCCTCAGAAGAAGGACCGGTGGATGTCCTCGTCCTTGGCGACCATCTCTCCGTTCACGATCTCCTGCCACGCGTACACGGGCCACGCGAAGCCGCTGGCCATGCAGGTGAGCGCCAGGGGCACGTCGATCATGATCTCCTTCTTCGTGTCCAGCGTGCGGCGCAGGTAGCTCCGCCCGGCCCAGCCGATCCAGCCGGTGGTGTAGATGAAGGCCAGCGAGGACGGGATGATGCCTCCGCGCACGAACTCACCGGTGGCGATGGTGCGCGGGACGCCGTCCTTCTTGCCGCAGAGGCGCTCGCCGTAAGCCTCCTTCCGCCGCTGCAGGCCCGCCTTCTTCTTCAGGAGGCGGTTGTAGACGGCGGTGTCCTTGGGGTACTTCTTCAGCTTCGAGTCGACCTTGAAGAACTTGTCCTTCCACTTCTTGGCGTATTTCTTGTTGTCCTTTCGGGGGCCCCAACAGGAGCGAGGGGGGGACCAGCTCAGGCGGGTGACGCATCGCGCTGGGATCGGAGCTACATCGGCGACAGGTCGGCGACAGGCCGCCGCCAGCGCAAGCACACCTTCCTGGAAGGGGGGGTGGGCCGTCAGGCCCATATCGACAACTACGGGGCGATTGGGGATCGGTCGATGCGTTCCCCGTCCTCCTCGTCGTCGTCGTCCTCCTCGTGGTCGTCGTCGTCTGAAGCTCCCTCTCCCTGACGCTGCACCCGCAGTCCTTACACAGCTCCAAGTACTTCGCGGCCTTGATCGTGAACTTGTCCAGCGTGGGCCTGACGGCGTTCGAGTCCCTGTCCAGGGCCTCGGCGGGCGGCGTCAAGGCCGCGAACACCATGCCAGCGAGGAGGCCAGCGCCGATCCACTTCAGCGGGGAGGGCTCCTGCTGCCAGGCAGTGCCACGGGGGGCCACCACTTCAGCAGGAACGCGCACGATCCTTCACCGTGCCCCTGTGGCACGAAGTGGAGTGTCCCCAGGTCCCCTGCTCAACCCCCGAGCCACAGTCCTCAATCCTGGGGATGCTTGAGGAGGCCCAGACCCCTGGCTCTCAAATCGTCTAACGCTTCTGGCGCGCCCTCTGGGCTCACCCGAGTAGTCCCGCATGGCTTCTCGCGGCCAGGAGGGCCCCAAGAGGCTGCCCAGACGGTCCAAGGGCGCCCCGCATCGCCGAACGATCGGTCTAAGGCGCCCAAGATGGCCCAAGAAGCCTTCGAGACCCCCCAAAGAGGAGCCCCAAGAGCAGGAGCCTTCCCAAAGGGGGCCCGAGAGACAAAGATCATTGATGTTCCTGATGGTTTTGCAGTGTTGTTTGGGTTCTCTACTTTTCCAGCCTCCGACGCTCCAAGACGTCCCAAGAGGCCCCAGGACCACCTAGAGATAACCCGAGATTTCCCCAAGAGAGCCCCATGGCGGCCCAAGAGGGCTCCGAGACGGCCCAAGATGCGTCCAACACGGGCCACGAGGGCCGCAAGACCGCCCTAATTTGGGCACAAGAGGGGGGGGAACGCGAACCAAGAATCCAAGCAATCCGCCGCAAGATGCACCCAGGAGGCCCCAAGAGGCCCCCAAGACGGCCCCAAGAGATCCCGAAGAGACCCCGAAGAGGCTCCGAAGAGGCCCCCAAGGGGGCCCAAGAGGCCCTTAAGAGACCCCAAAGAGGCCCAAAACAGCCCCCCAGCGGCTTCCAAACTGTCTCCAGGAGGCCCCTGAGAGGCCTCGACGAGACCTCAACGAATATCCAAGAGGCATCAGACCCACAACCCAGGCAGGGTGGTGCGAGAGGTCGAATGCCATTCGACCTGCTTGGCACGGGGACGGAAAGCGCACGTACACTGTGAGGGCGCGAGATCGCTTGCTCAGTGTCTGGGAGCCTTCTTGGTGTTCTGACTGTGGCATGCCATGCAACACAAATTAACAAACAACCTTGCGAACATCAATGCACATGGCCTCTCCGGGTCTTTGGGGGGAGGGTCCTTTTGTGGCTCCTTCGGGGCGTTCTTGGCCCCCTTTGGGACGTCCTGGGGCCCTCTTGGGCCGTCCTGGGAGGCTCGGGTCGTCT
>CAUYUJ010019170.1:1297231-1312231 GCA_963575745.1 Prorocentrum cordatum | reverse complement strand
CTTTCTGAACGCCCGATCCGAACATGCGGCCCGCGCTGCAGCGGGAGCACCGACAACAATCAGATCGAAACGTCACAAGACAGCAACGTTTCCAAATTGTTAAAAAGCGAAACACGAAAAGGGCGGAGCACCCTCCAGATAGAATCAATGAAGAGAGAGAGAGAGAGAGAATCATAACACTCATAGTGTGTAAATGCCAGGAGGAAAGAAGAAGAGAGGATGAGAAAGGGAGAGGGAAGGGGAAGGGAAGAGTAGGCCGAGGAGGAAGGGAGGAAAACGAGGCCTGAGGTCTTCGGAGGCTTCTGAAGCCATCATCGGCGTCGCGTCGTCGGCGTCGCCGTCGCGGTGGAAGGGACGGAGAAGGAGGAAGAGGAGGAGGAGAAAGGGAAGAGGAGGAATAGGAGTAGAAGGACAAGGAGGAGGATGGAGGAGCCTGAGAGGGTGAGAAGAAGAAAAGGAGGAGGAGGAGGAGGAGGAGAAACGAATCGCAACCGTGCTGAAGGCTCTGAGGAGCCCGACACTTATCGGCGGTGCCGTGTCCTCTTTGGACTCCTCGTTGGCTTCCTCTTTCGAGGGATGGCCCTGGTGGCGGCCATGGCCCGGGACGGAACTCGACAGGCTGGCCAGGCCCGGCGCCGGGTGGGGGCCGTCTGACCCCTTCCGCGCGGAGGTTGGTCCACGCCGGCGCGACGCGTCAGGCAGCGTCCGCCACGCACCCACAAAGGTCTTCGGGACGAACGTTGACGCCTCTCTGCTCAGGGGCGCGTGCTCGGTGGCAGATGGCAGGTCTCCCGGCTGCCCATCTGAATGCGCCTCCTCCGCGTCGCCGCCCGCGTCGCTCTGGTGCAGCTCGTGGAGCCCGTCGAGGAAGGGCGCGCCCTCTTCCAATTCGACCCTGGAGGCTATCGGACGCGAGCAGGAGGCTGCTGGACCCAATCATGCACGGAGGCTGGTCAACGCCAGCGGTCTCCCCTCAACCGAGGACACTAGAGCCCCGCCTCATGCCTCGCGAGCCGTCAGGGAGCGACTGGACGACTGGAGACCAGACATCGGACATCGGATTCGCCGTAGTGAGGCGCGAGGAGGAGGAGGAGGAGGAGGAGGAGGAGGAGGAGGAGGAGGAGAAGTACAAGGAGGAAATGGAGAAGAAGGAGGAGGCGGGCGTGAACGGCCATCACTCTCTGAACTGGGTCCTTGTAAGTGCTGTGGCAACTCCTGGGAGCCTCCCATACCAACTTGTTGGCTCGTGCGAATCGACGCCGATCGACGCTAAGCTATACGAGTCGACGCTAAATCGAGGCGAACCGACGCTATTCGACGCAAAATCAGAGCTATCCCACCGATTGTCCGACGCTAATCGACGCCAGCGTACCCTAAAGAGGGGATTGAGATGGAATACAAGGCTCCCATGATTTGCTATCCCACGTAAGTGCCCCAGTCGGCCCTGGGGAACTTGTCGGGAGCTGCGTGGGCTGCGCGATGAAGCCAACACGACGGCGGACGTCTCGTGATGAGGAGGCGAAGGAGGAGGGGAAACATTCTGGCGCCCATCGGGCTCCAGAGGCCTCGCGAGAGTTCCGAGGGGAGCGGAAGGGGGAAGCGGGGAGAGGCGGGGGGCAGGAGGGGGGGGGGGAAATGGGGAGAGGAGGGAGGAAGGGGAAAGGGAGGGGAAGGGAGAGCACGGAGGAAGAAGGGAAGGGGGACGGGGAGGGAGGAGGAGGCTCGGATGTCGTTCGCCCCTGCGGAGCAAATTTCCATTGCCGCTCTCGGTTGTCGGTTGCACCATCGCCGATCCTTTTCTTCTCCGTCTGTCTGTCTTCCTCCGTATGCTCTCAAACGTCCTCGCATCGTAGGAAATCCACGATAGCTAAGACTTTGCCAGCAGACCTCGTGCAGCCGAATACGTTTGCCAGCGGCCGTGTGCGAGATAGGGTTTGTTCTCGCCCAGCTGCTGCAATTCAGGGACAAGGATGCGATGGATCTGCTAGCCGCTCCAGTCCAGGCTCTGAGGCTACGGAGCCTGTGCCAGACACCGCTGGGCAGCAGGACTTGCATGACCCCACCCCATGCCATTGGGGGGCCTGTCCCAACCGGCCCCCCCTCTCAGCCCCTCGGCCGCAGACAGCAGGGCGGACACAACACAAGGGCGTCTGGCTTCCAGCTCTCCCGCCTCAGGATGCAGCATGGTACGTTGTGCATTGCCCGTGCTGCCGCCGCTCAGAGAGGTGTTGACTCGGCTGGCTCCGCTACCTCTGGAAGCTCTATCCTTGAGCACGCTCGTGGCCACGAGCCTCCTCGAACCTGGAGCGAAGCTCGGCCTGGAGACCTGCCCGCCGAGAGACGGCCAGTGACACGGCCTCCATTTGCATACGGACGGCTCGCTGTTCAGGGAAGGGGAGGGGAGGGGAGCATGGGCAGTGATTGTCACAGGGGAGGACGAGGGAGGGAAGTCTGCGATTGGAGCGCTCAGGGACGATATAGTGAGCACTACCACAGAGCGAGTAGGTTTAACGCAAGCCCTACTCTGGCTGATAGGTCACCATCCGCGGTGCAAGGTGACCATCTCCACCAACTCTATGCTGGCGCTTGGCGCTGCAGCTGGCTCCTCGGCCCCTGCGGTGGATCGACACCTCGCCCCCTTCCTCGAAACAGCGTCCGTTTTGATAAGGTCCCAGGTCCACGTTGACCTCCGACACGTTAAGGCCCACCGAGGCCATGCCTAGAACACCTCGGCGGATCACGTTGCCAAGGCCACCGCTTTTAACAAGTTACCTCCTCCTGATGTCCCGCATGAGAGGCTAACCAACGCCTGCAAGTATCAGCGTAGTAGACAGTGGGAGTGGCTGCTCGCGAGAGGACCTGACGCCTACGCCTACCCACCCCTCGTCTTCTCAAGGGGGTCGGGGGTTCTAGAAGGACCGATGCCCTCCTGTGGTGTTCGGACAGCGGATGTCGACAGGCTTCAGGAAAAGCCCCCTATCGCTGAGCTTCAGATCCAAGTGCAGCTCAGAGTTGCCACTTACAGCCCACAGAGCGCCCGTGAGGAGCACCGCAGGGGCTCGCGCGCGAGCACGAGGAATTATATACTCAATTTGGTCAAAGAACAATTCCATGATCTCGGCGTGGCCCTAGGGGGCACCCAGGAAAGTAGGAACGAACGTCAGTTGAACGTGGCCTCAGGGAAGGTCCACCTTCGGTTCTCCTCTGGCCACGAAGGCCATAACCTCGGGGCGGAGCTATGGGTCGACTTGCGCGTCCCATGCGGGAAAGTCAAAGGGAAACCTGGTTTCTTCCGAGCGAAGCAGTTCGTTGTTCTGCACGCAGAGCCCAGACTATAGATTGTAAAATGCACCACCCTTGGAGTGATGTGCAAAATATGCGTGGCCCACGCCCCACACCGACGGCACCCCCTCGGTGTGCGCGAAGGCTTCTGGAGAGATCGCGGTGCCCCGGCCGAGAGGTGGCCCTTTGGTATTATTATTGCTGATGGTAATTGCGCCTTGGGCTCGATCACCCCCTCCGTGGTGGGGGGGCGGGCTACGTGGAAGAACGGGGCGAGAGCGGAGAGCTCGTGCGCGCGTTCTTGCTTGAGCACAAGCTCGCTGCCGTTAACACTCTTACTGCCGAGGGTGGGGGAAGCACCTTCGCATCCGCAGGCCTGGGGCCAAGCTGTATGGACTACGCGCTCTTAGCCAAATCTTGCGCTTCGTATGTAGCAAGCACCGAAGTCCTCCACGGACTTGAAGTGCTACGAAGATTATTGTCCTGCCTTGGCCCTTTTGAAGTGGTCACAGACCTCCTCGGTTGCCAAAGCGGGTTCGCCTCAGTTAGACGTCAGAAACTAGCCGACCCCCAATGCATCCGTGAGTTCAGTTTGCCACGGAGGGTTTCTGTCTTGACCCGCGGGGGACTAACGTCAACGCCCAACTTGAAAGATCGGCCAAGTTCATTAACGAGCAAGCCGCCCGTTGTTTTGCCAGGGAGGCTGTGAAGGCCAGGCGGCCATGCGCGTCGGCCCCCTTGTTTGCTTTGGTTCGCATCCGTAAAGCGTTCGCAAACTGTAGTATCATGTGAGGCGTAAGGGCATTGACTCCCAGGTTCAACGTATGTTCTCCATTGCGCAGCGCGGTCGGACAGGAGACTTAGCCAAGCAGGCTCACGAAGTGCTGCGTCGCGAAGAGGATCCTGTCCTCGCTCAGCGCCTGCTCGGACCGCGGATGTAATGGCGAACTGCCGCCCAGGGCTACACCTGGAAGCGCATCGAGCCGCCGGGATGTCCCCCGGCGCCGGCCCGCTTCCTTGGCCACTTCGTCACAGGCGAAGACGGACAGAATTCAGAAAGACTACTGCGATTTTCTTTTAACTTGCAGGGGGAAGGGATCAAAACGGCCACCGACGGATAGGGAGCCCGATCTCTGCTGGCCCTTGGCGGTAAGAAGCCCAAAAAGGTTGTCCTTTTTTCCCCCTTCGCAAGGGCGCGGACGGCAACGTCCAAGAGACGGTTCAAGACGCAGCCAATGATCTGCAGAAGCACTTCGGTAATACTGAATTTGCGTTGCCCCTTTAGGCCAGTGAGGTCTGAAAATGCTATGAGGAGGGTTCAGCGCTTGACGCCAATCCCCCTCGAAACTTCGATAACCATATCACCTCCCCCCCCGAAAAAATTCAAAAAAACGCCCATCAAGACCATGCCTGCGGGCAGTGCCGCGGGACCTGGGGGTGCCCCGTGCGAGATTCTCAAGGAAGCCCCCCGATGCCTGCACCAGAATCCTTCACCCCGTCCCGCTTACAGTGGGTCTTGCTTGGCGGGAGCCGCTTCTTTTCAAGGAAAGCGAGGTGATTGACATTTCGAATGGTGAACCTAAAGCCGTCTTCGCATCTAGTCGTCGCAGTATTCTCCTCGGGGACGCTTTTTGCAAGCTGAAACACAGGTTCCTGCGCGGTCTCCTCAATGCAGCCATTGCCGCGGGTTTGCAAGACTCGCAATGTGGGGGGGGAGCGCGGATTTCGTCGCCCACTTTGTGGCCGCCGTGCTGCGTGCCCAGTTTGCTGACAAGACATCGGCCTTCGCCTTGGGCATAGACTCCGATGCAGCTTCCCAAGCAGTGATCCGGCAGGCCGCGACGTCTCTCCCTGCGGAGGGGGCTGATTTTCAGACGGGGATGGCCAGCCTCGCAGTTCATCCTGGTCTCGACTATGCCATGCGGAACCTCGCCTCCGCCCAGGTAACCCCATGCTCACGAGAATAAACACTAGGGGATAATAAAGTTCGGGGTTCAGGGGGAGATAATCAAAGTAGCCCATATTGATTCCTTGGTCGCAGGCAAGCACCAATATGCGGTCTTCGCCGAAACTCAGACCTGGGGATTTGGGAGGTCGCGGGGGGCCGAAGGTTTCACGCGGCCCATGCGGGGCTGCAAGCCTGGCACCGTCACGGCCACGGACGTTTTTAACCTCGGCGTCGCTCCCATTCTGGTTAGAGTCCAGAGTAAGATAACTGATGATCATCTGGGTTGGAGGCCGCCAGCTGACATACCTTGCGTTTTTCCTCGGGATAGCGATTACGATGAAGCCACTGGACATGGGAGCCTTTGTGGACCACTTCACGATAGTCGGCGTCTCTCCTACCCCCGCGCTCCTGCAGGAGTACGCTGCCGCTGCTGCTGTCGTAGTCGAGCGCGCGGTATTTGAGGCGGGCTTGCGACTCAACGTGAGCAAGGCCTTCTTTTTGCTCCGACCCGCAGGACCTGGCGTCAAGACCGTTGAGAAGTTAGTGTGGGCCCGTGGGGCCACGGTTGCGCTTCCCTCTGGGGATGTCATTTGCGCTCAGAGAACCGTGAACTGTCTTGGGACACTCCTCAGTGAGAAGGGTTCGTTTGACGCCGAAGTTTCTAATAGGACGGCTCGCACTCGAGCCAGAATCAGACCTGTTCAAAGGGCCCTTGGGATCGCGAGGCCATCCCTGTGTAAAAAGTCCAGTACAGCGAAGCATATGCCTTATCGCCCATGTACTTCAGTATTGCTGCGTGGTCGTCATTGTCGAGTCGTGCCATGAAAAAGTTGAGGAATGTTCAAATCTATGTGTGTAAGGGGGCTCTTGGAATGTCTCTGGGTAGCTACGGCGACGTTCATGTCAATCACCCGGAGGTCTTGCACATGGCCAATCGTGGTGACGTTGGCAGGTCATGCAGGTTGCGCGATTAAAATACCTCACTAGGTTGGTGGCGCGCGCCCCGCCAGGTCTGCTGACGGCCCTGGATGTCCTTCTAGCCAAAGGTGAAGGCTGGCCTGCGATGCTTTTCAAGACGTGCAGTGGCTTGGCCGGTACAATAAGAAGAAGGAGATTCCTGGACAGGGAACCCGTGCATGTTGGATCAACGTGCGCCGCCAGAGGCCCAGGTCCTTCAGAACCCATGCCAGAAACGTTGCCTCTCGGCCTTTATGGGGGGCAGCACCAGGGCGAGGAAGAGAGAAGCTGCACCAAGTTAATCGAGACAATGCTCTTGGGGTCGCCATGGGAAACTAACCAACCAGGTTCTGATGCTGCGGACGGCTTACTACGTTTGCTAGAAATGTGGTTCTCCCACGGACCACAAGAGAACCATGACCATGCATGTGAACCGTGAGCATAAAAGAGACGAGACGGTTGAAGCCTGTGCCTATGGGACCACCTGCCGATCCTGCCTCGAAGATTTTGTACAGCCCAATAGACTGGTCGCCCACCTCCATAGGACTTCCCGTTGTAAGAATAAGTAGTTTCAGTCTGGGCTCCGTGACGAGAATGATAGAGGAAAAAGAACTATGCACATGCACCGATTCTGGCCACGCCGATCCTGAGCCCAAGATCGGTGCATACTCCCTCCTACCTTGGCCAGGAAGGCATATGCACCGATCCTGGGTCAAGGGATGGGCCTTGCCAGGATCGGTGCATGTGCATAGTTCCCTTCGCCCGAAATGAAGATGTGGAGGAATGGCGTCAGCTCGCTCTCTTGGCACAGGCCGAGAATGGAAAGAACATGCTCCCAGCCAATCATGCCTCGGAGCCCGAGAGGAGAGTTTCCGGGCCCTGTCGTCACACGCCGGCCCAGCAGAGGCAGAGTTCCCGCCAGTAATGATGCAACGAAGGATTGCAAAAAACCCGAAGGATTGCAAAAAAAACAGGATTGCAAAAAAAAACGAAGGATTGCAAAAAACCCAGGATTGCAAAAAAAACCGAAGGATTGCAAAACAACCCAGGATTGCAAAAAAAACAGGATTGCAATCCTTCTTTCTCACGCTCCAGTGCGCCGTGTTGTGCCGAACCCAGAGTGCCCTGTCGAGGCAAAATGCACTCTTCTCGTGCTTGGCCAGAGCCCTGCCGCTGACGACCTTGCCCTGCTGGCCGCAATGCGAAGATACGCCGTTCTGGACGCTCCCTTTCGTAAGTGGAACTCGGTGGCCTTGCCGTTGGCCCTCGGTGGAGCTCTCGACCTCATCTGGGTGGCGGGGGGGGCCGCCTGGGCCGACCCCTCTGTCCTAGGGCCCGCGAGACCCAGGGGCATGGTGCGTCCGTTACGGTCCTCTTCTGCGCCCTGGGGGAGGAGGGATCTGTCCGCGACCGAAGCCCAGATCGCTGGGGAGGGGAACCAGCTGCACAAGGCAGCGGGGGTGCTGCATGCTGCCGCCGCTGTTAGGGGGGTGACCTTCACGTTCGAGGCCCGTGCTCCCTTCTTCGTCTTTCCCTTCAGTCTGGGCCCCCTGAAATCTCTGGTCAGGCTCCGCTACCGATGCCAGGCTCATGCCTTGTACGACAGAAGAGGTCCGACTTCATGAGGGCAGTAGTCGGGAGAAGGATATGTTGCTGCAACTGCTTCCTCCTGTCCAGTCTTGTCTGCCAGACTTCCTTAATCAGTTCGTCCGTGGCCCTCCTGAGGAGGCCTGGGGGGAGCCAGACAGGACTTGGTCCTGGGCCTGCCGCGCTTCCTCTCTCCTTCCTTTGTCCCACTGTGCTTAGGTAGGCAGCCATGTCACATGCCTTGAGACTCCGATTCTGATTTCGAGGAGGAGGGCGAGGAGGGCGACGGAGGAGGAAGACGAGGAGGGCGAGTGAGGAGGAAGAGGAGGACGACGACGACGACGAGGGAGGAAGAGGAGGACGAGGACCGAGGGGTGAGGAGAAGAAGGAGGAGGGAGGAGGAGGAGGAGGAGGAGGAGGAGGAGGAGGAGGAGGAGGAGGAGGAGGAGGAGGAGGAGGAGGAGGAGGAGGAGGAGGGGGAGCAGGAGGAGGAGGAGGAGGAAGCCGCCGCCGTTCGTGCGCCGCCGCTCGGTCGCCCTCCGCCGCGGAGGGCCGCCTGGACCCACGTGCTGGCGCGCGACGACGGACAGCGCGCCCCCGCAGGCTCGGGCAGCCCCGGGGGCTCCTCCCGCGCCACAGAGCGGAGGCGCGCCCGCCACTCCTGCAGGCAGGACGCCGACGCAGTCGCCTCGCCGTCGCTCGTCGCCGTCGTGCGCCGCTCACCGCCGTCGCAGGCGCCGTTCCCCACCGTCGTCGTCGGCGGCGCCGCAGTCGTCGTCGAAGTTCGTCGTGGCCGCCGCTCGCAGGCGTCGTCGACGTCCCCAGTCATTCACCGCCGCGCGTTTGTCGTCGTCGTTCGCCATGGTCGCTCGCGTCGTGAGTGGTCGTGGTCGTCGTGGTCGTCGTCGTCGCCGCCGTCGCTTGTCGTCGCCCTCGTCTTCGGAGGAGAAGGGGGAGAGGGGAGGATAGAGCGAAGGTGGAGAGGGAGACGCCTCCTTCTCCCCATCCTCCTCAACAGCATCATGCATATCATGCCACCTCCTCCTCCTCCTCCTCCTCCTCCTCCTCCTCCTCCTCCTCCTCCTCCTCCTCTTCATCCCCCTTCTACTCATCAAGTTCCTATCTCCCCCTGCTCCTTCTAGGCGTCGTCCTGATCCCTTCCCCCCCTTCCTCCCTCCTCCTCATCATTACCATCCTCTTCAGTCATTCCCGCTCTCCACTACTAGACAATTCGAGTGTGACTTCCCTCGTTCCCCGGACTCCGTCTGGAGGATACCGGACCCTCTCCGCAGGGTGTTAAAATATAGGTTATATCTGTTGAACAGGATTTTACAGGTTGTGTGTTTCCTTCTGCACCCGTTTACAATCCGATGTTATTCGGTGTTTCCAAATTCTCCTCCTCCTCCTCCTCCTCCTCCTCCTCCTCTTCCTCCGATGTTATTCGGTGTTTCCAAATTATGTACCCGCTGCAGCGTGGGCCTCGTTTTCGGGTCGGCGCCTGCTCCCGCCGTTCCAAATGGCGCTCTGCCCCCCGCGCGGGCAACTTTTGTGGATCCGTGTCGTTCGTCATTATGGGGCGACGAAATCTATACATATCCACTGCTCCCAGGCCAGGCCCATCCTCAACCCCGCAGCGGTGTATACGCCACGCCCTCCTGGCTTGGCCAGGAGGGCGCATACACAGCTCCTGGGTTGAAGATGGGCATGGTCAGGGAGCAGTGGATATGTATACATTTCGTCGCCCGACATTACCGTCGCCCCCCTCATTTTCCCTCCTCCGCCTTCCCCTGGTCCTCCTGTTCTGTTCCTCCCGCTCCTGCCACTCCAATTCCTACTGCTACGGTTCGTCCTCGCCCTTTCCCACCCCCTCATCCTCCTGCTCACCCGCCACCTCCTGCTCCTGTGCGCGCAGCTCCTCTTGTTCTGATTGCGATAACACGACATGGTCTTCTGGCTGAAGCTGCAGGTCGGCTATGACACGCGCAATGGGGAGGGATGGGAGGGAGGAATAGGATGTCAGATGAGACGCGAGCGTACTCAGCTTGCCATCCACACCTCTCCCTCCTCCTCCTCATTCTCGTCTGTCTCCTCTTGCCGCGCCTCCGCCTCCTCCTTCTCAGACAGCTCGGTGCTTCGGGACTGCAGCTTGGCCGATTGCGCACGCGAGCGTGACGACGGCAACAACGACGATCACAACAAAAAGGCGAACGTCGACGCCGACCCGGTCGCCGAAGCCGCCGCTAGCGACGACAACAAAAACACAGCGAACGACGATGAACGGGGACGATGACGGCGACGGACGGCGACGACGACGACGACGACAAACGACGACGATGACGCCGACGACGACGACGCCGACGCCGACGCCGACGACGACAACGACGGCGGCGGTAACGCCGACGGCGACTGCGACGGCGACAGCCGACGGCGAATGCAATGGCGACCGCGGCGCCCGGGGCTCCAGCGGGGAATCCGGCGGCCATGCCGCCGCCGCCATCGAGCGCGCGGGGGCGGCGGCGTCCCGCGCGGGGACGGCAAGACGCCCGCGGCGCCTCCCCGAGCGCGGGCGGCATCGTGGCCGTAGGCGGCGTCGCCGTCGCCGTCGCCCACCCCGGCCGCCTCGAGCGCGCGCGGGGGCGGCGTCGCCGTCGCCGCCGCCACCGTCGATCGGAGGCATCGGGATGACCGAGGACCCTCGCGTCAACCGCTCCAGACACCCTGCGTGAAATCAGGATCACAGATCACAGAAGCGTCGACTCGGACGCCCATGGTTCAGCCTGTGACGGTCGCGGATAGCACAGAGGCAGGAGGAGGCTGGGAGGGAGGAGACGCGGATTGGAGGCACCTGCACAGAGGCACAAGAAGGATGAGAGATGGAGGAGAGCTAGGCAAGGGGAAGGAAAGATCGAGGTGTCTGGACGTCTCTGACAGCTTGTTCTGCCTCCAAGGGATTCCAGAGACCTCCAGACCTCTGAAAATCTCCCGGAAACATGCCACTGGCTTTTTCTGTGAGGGGGGGGCAAAGGAGAAGCAGCAGGCTGAGGAGGAGGAGGAGGAGGAGGAGCAGGAGGAGAGGAGCAGGACTAAGAGGGGGAGGAGGAGCAGGACCAAGATAGGGAGGGGAAGAATAACAGGAGAACGAGGATGAAGAGCAGATGGGGTGAGGAGAGACAGGAGAAAATGCGGGAGGAGCCCTGGGAGGAGGAGGAGCGTTGTCTGTCGCCGTTTCAGCGAGGGCCGCCGTGCGGACATCCCTCGCGGCAGGGGAGCCCCTCAGCAACAAAAAGCAGAAGGGTGGCACACATATCTCGGCAAGTGCTTTGATCTTCATTCGCGTTGGTTGCGAGTTGGAGCGGGCTAACAAGCAGGTGAGACGGCATCACCTCCCGCGCTCTCGAACCAGAGCCGTTCAGCGCGAGGCACCAGCTAGTCCTGCTTGCACCCGACGGGCAGGCTGCGCATCATCGCCGTTGTGATGCCTTCAGCGTCCGCCGCGCCCGAGGTCACTGTCGTGACCTTTGCCTGGGCACTCCGTGCCTTCTGGCCGCTGCGGGCCCCACGGCCCTCCACGGCAGCCCGTGAGCGCACCGGATGGCGCCCGCGGGCGGGCTCCTGTGGCGCAGAGATGCCATCGGGCGCACTGGCCGCGCCGACTGCCGCAGGGACGCCGCCCACCAGGGGCGGCGCTGGCTGCTCGCCCGTGGGGCACCACTGCGGGGGAATCGCGCCGTCGGTCGTGCGGCAGGTCGCGCGGACGGCGGTGCAGTCGTCGTATTCGCTGCCGGTCTGGCAAAGGATCCACCGTGGTGCCGAAGTCTATGGCTTCAGGCTTCCCGCTCGAGTCGCCGGGCTCCACGACCGATCCAGCCTTCTTGGCGGCACACTGCTTTCCCCAGAATGCCGCTGAGGGCGAAGACTCACGTAACCAACGCAAAATGCTACGAAGGGGCCCGCCCGAGCCACAACGGCTTGAGCCAAAATAAACACGGAGAGGCTTTTGGGGCCGTCTCGAGGCCATCTTGAGCTGTCTGGGCCGACAAGAGCACATCTGGGACCGTCTTGGCGCCCTCCAGGGCCGGATGGAGGCATTGCTGGGCCTTTCTGGGCCCCTCTTGGAGGCCCCCAAAATCCCTGGTCCTGCAATGGGGGTTCCAAGCGCCTGGTTGTGGCCCCCTGGAGCGCATACGCTAGTTAGTGCATATGCATCTGCAGAATTTACATACACACGATGAGATCAGACAAGCCTGACGACGACTGGAACGACGTTGACGACGACAACGATAAAGACGACAAAGACGCCAAAGACGACGACAAAGACAACGACAACGACAAGAACAAACACAATAACAAAGACGACGACGACGGAGACGACGACGCAGACGACGGCGAAGACGGCGAAAACGACGACGAGGACGACGACAAAGACGACGACAAAGACGACGACAAAGATGACGAGAGCAACGCGGACGACAACGACGAAGACGACGGCGACGACGAAGACGGCGGGGACAACAAAGACGACGACGGCGACCACGCCGACGCCGACGATGATGAGAAGAGACTTCCGCCTCCGAATTGGAGGAAGGCGAGGAGGAACAGGACGATTCCGAGGAGGACGAGAAGAAAGGACGACGGGGATGACGAGGTGGAGGACGGCGAGGAGGAGCAGGACGAGGAGGAGCAGGACGAGGAGGGGGGCAGCAAGAGGAGGCATGGGTCTTGCGACGCGGGCACTGGGCGGCACTTCTCTTCGCGATCCTGTCGCCGCGGGTGGGCGGGCGCGGCCGCCGACTCAGCCTGCCCCGGGCCACGCGCGCAGGAACTCCGCATGCTCGCTCCTGGCGATCGTCGCCGTCGTCGCCGTCCATCCAAGATCAAGGTCGTTGTCGTCGTCGTCGATCGAGGATCGAGGTCGATCGAGGATCAAGGATCGACACATCGAAGATCAAAGATCCAGGGTTCGGGCTCTCTTTGGGCTTTCGGGGGTGCCCTTGGAGGCCACGGCCGGAGCCGGATCAGCCTCGATCCGGACCTGAGCGCACCAAGTGACAGGTCTGGGGCACTGCGGATCGAGGGTCGAGGTTTTCGGACGGGTTTGGCCGTTTGGGACCCGGGAGGGGAGGACAGCGAGGGAGGAGGAGGAGGAGGAGGAGGAGGAGGAGGAGGCAAGGCAAGGCAACTCTGGGGCATTGTCAACTGCGCCTACTAACTCAAACATATCCGCCGGCCCCCTTGCGGGGCCATCAGGCTGCGAGGGTTAAGCTTGCTGCTCCCTGCACCAGTTCCAGTTTCCAGTTTCCATTGTTGCAATATTGCTTTCTGCTTCCTACTATAAATTGTTACTGTCCGCGCGAGGGGGGGAGCCGAAAACTACCCTGTTTAGCACCCCTCGGGAGGGTTCTCAGAATTCCTGGGCGGGTAAAAATTAAAACCCCTCACGCAGATCGGCGGGGTGAGGGTCCAACATCACAAGGGATTTCCCACATTTCTGGAATTCGGTGGCACCCCTCACGCAGATCGGCGGGGTCAGGGTGCAAAAACATACGGGATTTGCCACATTTCTGAAATTCGGTGGCACCCCTCACGCAGATCGGCGGGGTCAGGGTCCACAAACACAAAGAGTTTGCCACATTTCTGAAATTCGGTGACACCCCTCACGCAGATCGGCGGGGGCAGGGTCCAGTAACACAAAGAGTTTGCCACATTTCTGAAATTCGGTGACACCCCTCACGCAGATCGGCGGGGTCAGGGTCCAAAAACACATAGGATTTGCCGCATTTCTGAAATTCTGTGACACCCCTCACGCAGATCGGCGGGGTCAGGGTGCAAAAACACACGGGATTTGCCACATTTCTGAAATTCGGTGGCTTCTTCGAAGCAAGCATATCATTGGCCAGGCGCGCGACCTCCATCGCAGGCGAGAGGTGATGTAACAAGATGTTACGCTAGCGACCCTGGCATCGAGTGACAGCATACAGACGCGTAGGTGACCAAAGCAAGAAATGGCATGATGCACAATGCACTGAATGCTTCGCGGCTAGGCGTAGCATCGGATCGAGCTCTCCCGCTCTGCGGGCCGCTTTTCACCCTTGCACCATGTCACCCTGGCGTCACCTACAGCGCCGCCCCTGGCGCGCTCCGCGCGCCGGGGCAAGGGGTTCAGCGCCGTTTGACAAAATGGGCACAGGCCTCCGAACGTTTATGTTTATGCCGCCGCTGTCCTTCCCTCGAGGAAGGCTGTCCGGAACCCAAGGTGGTCCGTGTCTTCGAGGTGGGCTCTTGTCCATAGCCACGGACTGCGGGATCGACAGTCGGGGACCGCGGCAGGCGGTGTATATGTACATGTTTTGCCCCCCCCCCCCCCCCCCCCCCCCCCCCAGGGTCGGACATTGTCCATATCCACCGCCCGCCGAGGTCCCCAAAGATCGATCACACATAGGCAAGGGCTAAAGACAAACCCCCGCCTCAAGAGTATCTCCGCGTGCTCACTCCGAGGCGGCAGGCGCACCAGATGGAGCGCAGGCCTCCGGAAAGGCCCAGAGGGGAGCGGGGGGGGTAGGCGGGAGGAGGAGGAGGAGGAGGAGGAGGAGGAAAGGAGCACGAGGAGGAGGACGAGGTGAAAGGCAGAGACGGGAGGAGGGAGGATGGAGGTGGGTGTAGGAGAAAAGAGCAGGAGGAGGACGAGGAAGAAGGAAGAGGTGGGAGGAGGAAGGAGGGAGGAGGGAGGTGGCAGAGGAGGAGGGAATAGAAGAGAGGAGGAGGAGGAGAAGGAGGAAGAGGAGGAGGAGAAGGACGAGGAGGAGGAGGAAGAAGAGGATTGGGAGCAGAGGGATGAGGTGGGCGAGGAGGAAGGAAGAGGCGGAGGAGGAGGAGGAGAAGGAGGGGAGGGAGGAGGAGGAGGAGGAGGAGGAGGAGGAGGAGGAGGAGGAGGGGGAGGTGGAAGAAGACGAGAAGGAAGAGGCGGGAGCAGGAGGAGGGAAGAGGAGGGAGGCGGAGGGAAGGGGAGGGGGGCACGCGCGCGGCGTCCTGCGGGAGCGGCGCGCGTCCCCTCCCGAGGGGCCCACAGAGCCCCGGGGGCATCTCACAGGGCTCAGGGGCGACGCGCCGCCTCCTCCTCCTCCTCCTCCTCCTCCTCCTCCTCCTCCTCCTCCTCCCCTCCTCCTCGTCCTCCTCCTCCTCCTCCTCCTCCTCCTCCTCTCCTCCTCCTCCTCCTCCTCCTCCTCCTC